>OX422213.1:554273466-554782966 GCA_949130495.1 Sambucus nigra | reverse complement strand
ATTATATTTTTAACCCTAGGTTTAAGATTTAAACCTAGTTTTTGTTTTGTACTTTCTATTTCACAATCATTTGAAGTTTTTGATTATAATGTTTTTAACGTATATCAATCCCCAACCATTGGTATTAGAGCCCAAGTTGTAGAATGATCATGTTATTAGAAAGACCTATGTTGTCCCCCATTAAACCATAGGTTGCATGTTAGAAAATATGTTCATGGATGTGTATATTATTGTACCATGGTTTTTTAGGATGTGAATGATTATATCAAGTCTATAATGGTCACATGAAGGCATTTTATGTGAATGGATCCTACGGTGGTTTATTCGTGTTATTTTTTGCTCCTATATTTGATTTGGTTGTAATAATTAGGGTTTTATAATTATTGAATTTAATAATTTCATTGTAGAAGTTTGTGAGGGGATTTACATTTTATTTTTCATACTCTGTATTGGGCTTGATTACAGAGGATCTTCACGGGGTTCTACGAAAGTTTGTAGGCCTTTAATGGAGTTTCAAAGAAGTTGAAGAAGATAAAAACGGAGAAAGAAAAAGAAAGAAGAATAAAGAAAAGAAGAAAGAATGGCACTGGGAAGAACAATACTCGCTATAGCGGTTGTCTTAGTCCGTTATAGCGGGGTGATGGACGCTATAGCGGCAAAATCTGTCCGCTATAGCGGTGGGCGACAAGATGCAGTTACGAATGTAATTTTTTTTTGTTCAAGAGTTTTTTCTTCACTGTGGAGTAATTCTCGAGGATTCCACTTCACCAAAATTCTCCCAAAACATATTCTTTAGTTTAAGGAACCTTATTCATCAAGGAGTGTAGTCAAGAAAGAAGTTTTGGCCACGATGGAATGGGACTTTGAGTTCTTTTTTTTGTATTTACGGTTATTTCTATTTGCTTGTTTCTTAATTATTTATGTTTCATAATTTCGTGTGCCGATTAATTGGATAATTAGGGACACCCATTTTTATGGATAAGATGGTTAATTATTTGAGACCATCCTAGATTATAAATTTTCTTGAAAAATATGTTTTATTTATTATTTTCTAAATTAAATGTAATCGACTAATTAATTTAAATGTATAAATTAAATTGTGATCTTCGAGTTTTTTTTTTTAAATTTTAAATTATTTTATTTAAAAAAATTAAAATAGTGAGATCGAGAAGTTTAATTTGTATAAGTAAATTGAAAATTGCCAAGGATTTAACTTAGACATTTAGAATAGAATAAATAAGTTTTCAAAAACCCTAATGCTCAAAATATTAAGGGGGAAAGGGGTCGAATATAAACTTCGCGGTCTTCACCGGCATTTTAAATTTTTTATGTGATTAATTTCGCGTGCCAACTTTGATCTGCCCCCATCGGATGATTTTAATGAAGACATCACAATAATTTTAAAATTCTTAAGTGATAGTTCTGTGTGACTTTTGTCCTCCCATCGAGGAAGTTCTACACGAGCAAGTTTAATTTCAATGAACAAACTACTGGTATACACTTAAATACAACTAATGATACCTTCCCTTCAGAGTCGTTGTCATTAGATGTGGGACCAAAAGACGTTGACTATTCAATTATGTAGGATAAGAGATTCCTGGTCTGTTCAGAGAATACAACTGAAAGATGAAAATCTATGTGGTTCAAGGTGAAGTGATTTAATATCCCATCCAGAAATCTCACTTCATAAGGGAACTAAGATGCTTGACAGGATTTTATTTTTTCTTGGGGGTAAAGGGATGACAAACTAAAATTTAATCGTAGTTAATTCTCACATGTTTATTTGAAATTAATTCCATTTTCAACTTATGATTATGAGATTTCAAAATGGGCTCAACATTTAACCCACTTGCTTTTATCTTAAAGGAAAACAAGTTAACTGGGATGAACTATATAGTTTGGAAAAGAAACCTAGACATTCTCCTAACTGTTGATGACTATAAATTTGTTTTGCCTAAAACTTGCCCTATCAAGCCTGATGAATAGGAATCCAAATAGGATGTCCGGACTTATCAGAGGTGGCAAAAAGATGATCAGATGGTTCGTTGATACATATTGGTCTCTATGACCAATGTGCTACAACACCAGCATTAGCACACGCCAAGTGTTTATAATATGATTTTGAACCTTAAGGACATGTTTGAGGATCATAATCGTGCCGTAAGGCTAGATTCTATGGAATGGTTGGTTAACACTAAGATGTTAGATAGAGCACCCATATGTGACCATATCCATAAGATGAATTCCATCTTAGGGGAACTAAAAGTGCTTGGATCTGAAATCGATGGGGAAATCCAAATTAATTTTGGGTTTCAATCATTGCTAGAGTCCTTTAAATGAATTCGCCTAAACTATTCTCTGAAAAAACTTGATTACTCACTATCACAATTGCTTAAAGAACTCCAAGTTATGGAGAATATCACCAACCATAAGAGTGTTGTTCGGTTTGATGAGAGAGGCCCATATTCTTTTATCCCGAAAGGTAAGAAGAAGGGAAAGTCTCATGTATAACCTGTATTTGTTAAAATTATTTTTAAGCCTCAGGTAGCAGGCAAGAAGAAAAAAGCCAGTTGTTATATCTGTAAACAATTTGGACATTGGAAGACGCAGTGCCCGATCTCATTAGCAAAGAAGAATAAAAACAATAAACTCTCCTTAGTCATTAAGACTTGTTTTGTGGTGCAATCTATAGTACCTGGGGTATTGATTTGGGAGCCACCAATCATGTTTACAATTCTTTGTAAGGTTCCGGGTAACCAGGGATCTTAATGAAGGAGAGATGTTTCCATTAATGGGTGATCACCAAAAGGCAACATTATTAGGAGTAGGAAATTTAGTTTTAAATATTGATAAGGACAATAAGTTAATATTGGTAGATTATTTTTATCCTCCTAGTAGTATAAGAAATTTTATTTCTATTTCTAAAATGGTTTTGAATGGTTATTTTTATTTTATTTTAGTAATGGTGTTTTTATTAAAATTGGCAAATCACTTATCTGTTCTGGTGCATAAGAAAATGATCTTTATATTTTAAGATATCTCTCACCATGATTGCTAAATAATGAAATGAATAACATAAATGGAAATAACCTAAAGAGAAAGAAATCTTCTAAGTTGGACCAAACGTATATTTGGAACTTACGCTTAGGTTATATTAATCTCAAAAGAATTCAAAGACAGGTTTCAAATGGACAATTGAGTTGATTGGAAGTGGAGCCAATTCCAGTATACGAATCTTGCTTAAAGTGTAAAACGATCAAGATGCCTTTCACTGTCAAAGTCCAAGATAGGTTGGAACTAAATCAATCCGATTTGTGTGGCTCTATGACAATTGGAGAAAGAGGCGGTTATGAGTACTTCATCATTTTCATTGATGACTACTTGAGGTTTGGATATGTTTACCTTATGAATCATAAATTTGAATCCTTTGATAAGTTTAAAGTGTATAAGGCTAAGTGGAGTGTAGGCATGGTAGTCTAAACTCTATGATTCGATTGTGCAGGAGAATACCTTTGGGAGAGTTTAAGAATCACTTGTCGAAGGTGGGGATTACATCTCGATTATCTGCACCGGGAACTCCATAATAAAATAGTGTAGTGAAAAGAAGGAACATGACTCTTTTGGACATGGTTAGATCCATGATGAGTTATTTGGGCATGCCATACTCTTTTTGGGGTTATGCATTAGAGGATCCTACTTATTTACTGAACTTAGTTCATTCTAAGTTGGTCTTAACAACTCCCATAAAACTGTAAACTGGGTGCAAACCTAGGCTACGACATGTTCGAATCTGAGGTTATCCGACACACGTGTTGAGGAAAGAGCCGAGTAAGTTGGATTCAAGGACAAAAATATGTCTCTTTGTAGGTTTCCTGTAAGGAATTAAAGGTGGATTATTATATAATTCTAAGTACCATAGGTTGTTGGTTAGTACAAATGCTCGATACTTAGAGGAAAATTATATGATAAACCACTAGCCAAAGAGTAAGAATATCGTATAATAGCTAAGAGGGAAAGATCAAGTAATTGCTTCTGAACTAAAAGTACATGATGAAATACATCCTGATCTTCCTAATGGTATTTGAAGTATTATAGCTGAGAAGGATACACATATCACTTATACTGAATCACAAGTGGATCCACTTCGTAGTGGGAGACTTAGGAATCAGGCCGATATGTTAGTGTATTTTGGAACATTTCAGTGAGATCCCAAAAGAACATGAATCGGATCTCGAGAAATATAACGAGGCACTCCCAGACACTAACTTCGAGCTTTGGCTAAAGGTTGTGAATCCCGATATGGATTCGATGTATTCAAACCAAGTTTAGGAGCTTGTAGACTTTCTAGATGGGATAAAATCCATAAAAAAGAAGTGGATCTAAAAAAAGAAAATGGGGGTAGACCTGAAAAGGTTAAAACCTTCAAGGATAGGGTTGTAGCGAAAAGGTTTACTCAAAAACTTGGGATCGAATATGAGAAAACATACTCGCCGATAGCTATGATAAAGTCTATTTAGATTATTTTATCCATTATGGATCATCTCAATCTTATGATTTAGCAAATGGACGTTAAGACTGTGTTCTTGAACGATAGTCTTGATGAGTGCATCTATATAATGAAACCCAAGGGATACATATCAAATGGTGAGGAAAGCAAGATGTGCAAGCTTAAGAGGTCCATTTATGGACTTAAAAAATCATCAAGGTCTAGAAACATCCATTTTGACCAGTCAATCAAATGTTTTGATTTTGATCAATTTCCGAATGAGACTCGTGTGTATAAAAGCATGGAAAAAATGTTGTGGTATTTCTAGTACTATACGTGGATGATATTCTCTTAATTGGAAACTATGTGGGTGTATTATCTAGTATAAGAGTGTTGTTATCCAGTCAGTTTGATATGAATGAACTAGCATAAGTCAATCACATCCATGGGATCAAGATTATGCATGATCAGAAAAATAGGATGTTAGGATTATCACAAGCCATTTATATTGATGATTCACATAAAGTTTATCATGCAAGATTATAAGAAAGAGTTTCTCCATTTCAGGCATGTAATATCTTTATCTAAGGATCAATGTCGTAAGACACCTTATCAGATAGGGAGGGTAAATAATATACCTTATGCTTCGGCGATATGCAACCTCATATATGATATGCTGTGTACAAGAATATATATCTTATTTGCAATTGGAATGGTTAGTAATTTTTATTATAATCCAGGTGATGAGCTCAAGTACATGAAAAGGACTAAAGGTTATGTGTTGGATTACTCAACATGTAGTCTAGTACCCTTTGGGTACATATACTCATATTTTCAGTAGGATAGGAATTCAAGGAATTCGACCTTAGGATATGTGTTTATCCTAGGAGGTGGAGCAATTAGTTGGATGTGTATCAAGAAATCATGTATTGATGATTCCAGCATGGAAGCCAAATGTTTTGCAGCTTCAGAGGCAACTAAGGAGGCAGTTTGGTTCTAGAAACTTCTAATTGACTTCGATGTGTCCAATTTATTTTTACAATAATGGTGTGGTTGAAAATTTGAAGGAACCAGGGACTCATAAGGGGACAAAACACATTGATCGCAAGTATCACTTATTAGGGAGATTGTGTAGAGGGGCAACGTCAACGTGAGCAAGATTGTATCTCAGGATAACCTGATGGATCCTTTTATAAAATCTTACTAACTAAAGATTTTGATAGTCATGTAAAGGTAATGGGAGTCAAATGCATATGAAATGGCTTTAAGACTAAGTGGGAGATCGTTGGAGTTTTATTCTTAAAACCATGTAATGGAATTTTATTTTTTTTAAGAAAAGTATTGTCTAGTTCATTCGATTTTAGAATCATGTTTAAGAGGCTGCCTTATATTTTTGCTTTAAACATATTGTATGTTATGTCGGTCAAAGTTTACTTAGTAGGAGTTTCGGTGAGTTCCGTTCGACATGATCATAGGGCATCATAATTTTGGTTCTAGTACAATTGAATTTTTCACATACTAGATAAGGATTTGACGCCCTATCAGTATGAATGCGTGTGCAATCCTAGTATTTTTTTCTCAAACTATGGTAACTTGTATGATGGTTTAATAGGTTGTTTGATAGTTCAAAAGAGTGTTGTGATCGGTACATTTAAGAATGTGTTGAATAAGACCACCCATGAGATTAAAGTCTAAAGCCTATCTTCATTATACTTGGGAAATATCACACCATTTGAAAAGGATGCATAGATTATTAATCCCGAGAATTATGATGATTGTAATGCTTGCAAGATTGTTTCTTTGACTGTTATGGAAAATATTCAGTATCGTTGGATCTCGATCTTCACAGTTGGGTAATTGTTGTGTAAGTAAGTCTGAGATTATAATTCATAGGAATCCACACCCAAGAAAGATTTTGAATTCTAATACCCACTTGATAGGCTTATAAGATTTGTTTTCAAAGTGAACCTGATCAGTTGATTAGTTTATAATCCGGTGGGAAAAAAATAATTTAAGTCTAGAATTAGTGAATTGATTAGATGTTGATTAAAATTAACAAAAAAAAATTGATTTCACTAAGCGGGTATTGGAAACTTTATGGGGCGATTCACATTATGTATTATATAATCGTTTGTAAATAAGACATCATTACTCCGAGTGATTTTGATATAATTAAGTTGGAGCGCACTCATAATTATTTAATGAAATTAATTATGATTAGATAAATGTGAGAGAAAAATTTATGATTTCTCATTATGTTTATAGTTTGAAAAATTATCTTAAACCCCTCTACACCATCATGTACATTCTCAAGTCTTTAATTGAAGACAAGTTAGTGAACGGACGCTACAATTGGAGATCGAAGAGTGAATTTCGACACTAAAACATACGAAAAAGGTACATGAGGTTGATTTTGTGTAAACATTATGTTCAGGTGTATTTTACAAGTGTTTGAAACATAAAATATTTTTGAAATTTTTTAATTAAAAAAATCATTTTTAAGGCATCTCTTAGAACTAGTTATGGAGGGTGGTTCAAATGAGTTTCTTCAACTCTTTAGATATCAGCCGTTCAAACAAATCTTCAATCAAACCTTTTTTTGCGTCATTCAGGAATGTCGTTCAATCTATCGTTTGATGCCATTCAAATGACTTTGCATAGGTCATTCGAACTAGGTCTAGTTCGTTCGAACGAGCCTGCGAAAAATTATTTTTTTACCTGGTTTCAAATGCAATCTTTTGAAGTCAATCTCTTGGGATTTTTTCTCCCTATTTAAGAGATAAGAACTTCCATTTCTTTGCATGCATTTTCAACCTATTTTGTGATCAAATGCTTCGGTTTTCCAAATCCAAACCACTTGGATATTTTGTGATCACTTTGTCAATTCTTGAAGAAGACATCACATGTTCAAATCCCTGTGGAGTTATTCTTGACTACTGAAGATAGAAAAGGAGTTTTATGATGCTGATCGATGGACCCTGAGGTAAGTGAGCTTGTTGTGGGGCATTACTATATTTTCACCACTTTCAGTTATCAACAATGAAGGAGACATAATTGGGTTACATAGTGGAGTTTAAGTCTGTAAGTCTATCTGCTTCGTCTGTAATACCTTAGTTGTAACAATGCTGAAAAGGATTTTTCTCGAAAGGGTTTTTCCTCATATCTCGTGTTATTATTTGTTGTAATCGATTTGGATTAAATATCTTTCATATTTAGTCTCACCTAATTAATCAAGATAAAATTAGATAAAATTGATTTTCGCTTATTTGTGACCTAAATTACGGATTTTAACTTTGATCATATAACCAAACCACTCTACAAGTTTTTCATTAAAGAAATGAAATAAATTACGAGGTGTAATTTTGAGTTCGAAATATTTACTTGGAATCCAGTTTAATTATTTGGTATTGGGTCCTTAATATAGTCCATATGCTCAAGTAGCAGGCATAGAATCTCTAGAAACCTAGTTCAGTCCAAACCCAAGACTTATACCTATTTATATTGGTGTAAGCTAGGTCTTTAAGTCACATACTCATTATCGAGGGTTAGAGAGGGAGAAGGAAAACTCTATTAAGGTTTTTATGAAGACGATTAGAGAGATATAGGTTTAAATCTCACTCAAAAGAAAAGGTTTTCATCTTAAAATTTACCTACACACATACCCTACTTTAGGAGGATCATATACTAGAAGATCCAATCATTTTGGTGGACATAAGAAAGTTTTTGGAGGTCCAAAAGATGGCAACATTGTCATCTTCTCCAAAATACATTTTCTCCTCATTCGAATATTGTATTCGAAGACCTAAGTTAAAGCTTTAAACCTAATTTTTGTTTTGTAGTTTCTATTTCACAATAATTTAGAAGTTTTAAGGCATAATTATTTTGCCGTATATCGATTCCCAACATTTCATATATAAAGAAAACAAATGTCGTGCCATTTTGAGTTCATGGGAGAACTCTTTCTTGGGGGTAGGTGGTGATTTGATGTAAATAATTGAGATCAACTAATAATTAATTTTCATTTTCCACAGTCCCTCTGCATTAGTGTTTATATATTATTTTTTAGTTAGTTTGGAATGTAGAAACCTCATAGCAAGGTTATAATATATGTCACCATCACAAAGAGGTCATCACTGACATTCACAAAATGTTGGATATTCGCATATCCCTTTCCTTTATATATTATAGTCCCTTTATCAGAAAACTTATCATGAATGTATATCTAAGAGATTTTATCTTGGTTTATATGCACTTATTGGTGCCATTGACTAATTTAATAAAAAACATTCTTACTAAGCGATTTAGTCACGTAGTTAATAGGAGGTTAAAAATGATTGACTAGGCAGGATAATATACTTGCTTTCATCCGATGTTAAGAATTTTGATTTAATATTTATTTTTTAAAAGATATGCTTTTACATTTTAATGGGTTTATTCTCGATATAGAAAGTTTATATATTGAAAAGTTCCCCCTTTTATTTTAAATATAATGTAAAGAGCAACAAATCCTATGAAATATGCATTTTGTAAAGGATCCATTTAAATATAAGGGTTAAATAATGTATTGTCCATCGAGATAATACTCATTAAATATTTAAACCAATCATATTACTCATTTAACGACGTTCCCTTAAAACATAACATATATCCTTTATGAACTAGTGTCCTCTATTGTGACAACCCACCCTATTGGTGGCCAGTCCGATGGGATAGGTACATGAGGGTGTAATATGTCTGGTTTAATTAGGTAATATATAATATCATTACAAAATTTTTGTTAAGTTGCCCAAATATTAATGCAAAACCCCCCATTGGATCTATGTAATTCGATGCAAACACCTTCGTGTTAATACTTTATAGTATTGCTTGTTAGCGACACTCATTGTGTCATGCTTCGATTTCCTGAGTGTGAGGTGTTTGCATAGTTGAAATACTAAACTAAACAATAGTATTAATTTTCTACTCAAAACCAACATTGATTTATAATCTAATGAATTCCAACATAATAATTACAAAAATTAATCATTCGTCTAACTCTTTTACAATAGTAGAAATACATCAATTATCATATCAACTCATCCATCGACTATATGGGATCCTAGCTTTAAACATCAAATACTATATCAACTCATACATTGACTATATGGGATCCAAGCTTTTGAGTCATAACTTACGTATACTAAGTTATACAACTATAGGGGAGAGTTGTGAAACCAAAAGACTCCAAAAAGTAATCATGTGATTTTTTTGATGACAATAATTCAATTGATAAATAAAAACATCATTTTATTTCTTCTTTAATGCACTTGAGGTAAGAATAATATATTCAAGATACGATGCAAGGCATTACAAGAAAAATAAGAAACACATTCATTCAATCAAAGTTATTCAATGGGAGACCTTTAGCTTAGAGGAGGTTTTAACGTCATCAAGAACGACTTCAACATCAACTAATAAAAATACAAAAGTTCCACCATTAATGAAGACAAGAACAAGATAAAATATTATTCATTCGTTCATCTAAGGTAGTTTTAAGAAAATATAAAAAAGGCATGAAAAATAAACTGTATCATTCAATGTTCCACGGTGGTAAAAATATTTATTAACAAATTATTTATCTATAACGCTAGTGATCAAGATTCAAATGATTCAACATTAAATGGAGCGATTTAGGAAACGATGTAAGGACATCACACTTATAGATTTGATCAATTTATTGGCTCAAAGATAATCAAACTCTAAAAACATTTCCCCATCAATAACACATAGTAAAATTAAGTACAAGTTTTAATATCATTGACTAAACCTTTGTAAAATTGACTATATAGTTAATCCTGGGCTGACTTATATTGGAATAAAATGACTGGGAGTTATAGTTGACTCAAACTAAACATAGTCGAATATATTCAACACAGTTAATTAGATATCAGTTACAGTCGACCATATTATGGGTTTTTAGCTTATAACAACTATTTTTTTTATAATCACTCAAAATTAACTTTTCCCTAATAATTACAAATAACTATACTTTGTTTCAATTCAATAGATAATTCCACAAACATCATTTTTACTTACATAAGAGATCACAAACTGTATAAAAACATCAAAGCTTCATTACAATCAAAATATATGTTATACTACTAGAGGGATTTGTTTCAATTCAAGCAAAAGATTATGTGAGTTGTTACGAAATAATAACTCCATTTTTACTTTATTATTATTATAGTGTAACTTAATTGTATCTTTACAATATAATGCGTTAGTTGCGAGGAGTTAAGGAAGGAGGTAGTTCCCTTGAGATTGTTCATATCGTCTTGGGAAATGTAAGAGGTAGTTCCTTTGGTTGTTGCTTTTTCATGGTATTATAATTTCTTTTAAGGTTTTGGTTCTGCCCAAGACAATCTAAGATAGTGAAGTTATCGATTCTTGTCTCGAGTCTGGATGTATGTAAGGCCGAACCACATGAAAAATATTAGTTTGTAAAGTATGTCTAACTTCCTCTTTCTTTTTATTTCTCTCTCTCTCTCTCTCTCTCTCTCTCTATATATATATATATATATATATATATATATATATATATATATATATATATATATTATTGATCTTGTTGATCATTTAATTTCTTACACACATGTCTACTCTTCACATTTAAAACTAGAAAAACTAAATATGAAATCATCCATCAAATTGAGAAAACTTTAATGAACCACCCCTCTTAGGTATTTTTAGGCTAACAATTGATATTTTATTTAAATGATACCATGTATGATCCTCAAATAGAAACCTTCGGAACATGTCCCAAGTCTTAAGCCTAGATCAAAACATAAGGGAAAAGACCTAAACCCTACTCCTAAAGACTCTAGAAATAGGTCAGACTCCATTACTAAGTCCAAATCCCTTCCAGAATTCTTCGTTAATTGCATGAAGGCACTTAAAACCATTGGTGGACCTCAACTCTTAATGGTGGAACATGTAATAGAAAAACAAGGTCCTCACGAGTCCCATACAACACATGTTTATGAAAATGAGGATTTTTAAGGGATTCCTTGTCCAATACAAGGTACCCACACCTCGAGGTAGTGATTGTAGGGGTCTAATGAAGCTTGTACGATGTTCAATCTCCCTCACCCATCCCTCTCAGACAACCACAAGTGTTTTGATTGCTTATGAACATTCAAAATGTCCTCGATATCTCATTCCAGAAAATTCAAGTGAAGGAATTCTCACAAATAACCAAACAAAGGTTCTTAGACAAATCTAGCGTGTTGATGGAAAGTATAGACATTATTTTAGCATCCCCCATTCAGCATAAGTAGTTTATCTTGGATAGTTAAATGACATATAATGCTCCCACTTACCATCACCATTATCTTTCAACTCTTCCCACCAACACTAAATGGCATTCAATAATTCCAACTACCATCACCATTAACTTTAACTTTTTCCACCAACACTCAAACATCTTACTATAGCTCAAAGCTCATCCATATTCACTTATTTTTCAAATGTGACTTCTAAGATATCCCCATCAGTTATCCATATAAGGGGAAATTAGGGAAGGCTACCGTGATCAAATTTAAAGTCATTATTAATAAATGCAAGTATTAAGAATAGTATTTAACAATTTCTGAGGAGTTTTGACCAATTCCAACTCTTATGTTTTGTTCGAGACACCATACTTAAGTAATCTAGCTTTGTTTTAGTCTCATGAATCCTATGACAGATATCAGTACTTGAAGACATTTATCAATTTCTTCCTAAGATATCTTTTCACATTACAAAGAAATCATACCCCTTTTGGATCAACTTAGACAAGTCTAAGGTTGACCATACTTGTATAACTCAATTTCATACCGAATATAACAGAGAGAAACACCTTAAACATGGATCTAGGTACATCAAGAAAGGTATTGAACCACTATACATGATTATCTTTGTAATTTTTACATAAGAAAACCTCCTCCTATACTTATGAGGCATATAGGGATGAGGTCTCAAATAATTTTAGCACCATCTTTTTAGAACTGTATGTGGGAACGATTATTATCCAAAATCACCTTTACTAATAAATTAAATTCCAATAACCATGTCCCTTAAGGACAATATTGATAGATCATGAAGGAAATTAATGATCACCGAAAGGAGATATAGGAGAAACTAACACTCATAGTGTAAAGGACCCCTCCTCTTGCTCCGACCCCAAATGTACCTGCACTAGTACCATAACTCATCGAGGGGGAAAACAAGACAAAATATTCAACAAGGAGATGGGGATATTCATGCCATAGAGAACCAAGAGGTTACCCCATTCCCTTAAAAATCTTAGACTCATGTCCCAACATAGGAAATACTATATCTCCTTGGAGTTCAGTCTCATGGGGGCTCCAGGGCAGTCAAGCCCTATGACGATAAGATAAAAAAAGATGCAAAGTTGGTTAGGTAGTATTTTAATCACTATCAAGCATACACACCTAAAACTATCGAGTTAACATTGCAAAATACTCTCTCCCCTTTTCTCTAATGAAGTATACCATTTTGCTCTCCCTCCAAAGTGGAATATTCCTACCCTAGAAACTTTTGATGGCACCAAAGATCCAATAGATCACCTGGAAACATATTGGTAACTCACACTATTACAAGACATCCCAATTAAGGTATTAGGTGGGGACTTACCAACCACTATAAGGGGTAGAACCAAATGGTGGTTTGCCAAACTAAAGTCTGGAACCATAAAAGGCTTGGCGTAACTGGCAAGATACTTTATGGGTCACTTTATTGGATCTCATAACATATTCAAACCGTCCTCCCCACTGCTCAACTTTAAGCAAAATCATGAAGAGACCCTAAAAGAGTATTAAAAAAGGTTTAACCTGGAGGTTTTGTAGGTAGATGACCTCAACGACACCATATACATATATTCCTTTATTGCAGGACTCCCCTTTGAAGCTTTATTGTGGTACTTTAGTAAAAGTACACCTCCTATAATGATGAATCTATTAAAAAAAGCTCAGAATAATATGAATGTTGAGGTTGACATCTTAGCAAGGGAATCTGACTTACCTCATTCCTCCCAGCCTCAACAATGTAAAGTGAAAAATGTGTTTTCTCGCCTCAGGGGAACTTTAACGGAGAGAGATTCCAAAGGAAAAAGGGAAAAAGAGTGGAATACCAAAAGTCAAGCACTTCACTCCTCTCATGATAACCCATGAGGAAATATTCTCAGTAATAGAATTGCAGAACATCTTTCCTGAAACCAAACCAATGAAGTAAGCTGAATATGAGAGGGACTAGTTGAAATAATGTTTTTTCCACAAAGACCACAACTAAAATATTAATAATTGCTTCCACATTAAGGATAATTAGTCATCAAAAGAGAATACCTTAAGTAATTTTTGGCAAAACCTAATGGAAACCAAAAAAGAGATAGGGAAAACTAACTTTAGTTGAAGTTGATGTCAATACTATCTTAGGGGGATTTGCTGACAGATGAACCTCCTTCTCAACCTAAAAGGACCATTTACATAAGGTAAACTAATTCTATCTCATGAGAACCATCGTGTTGAAATTCTAACAATGATCTTCCTAAAGACCGACCTCACTCAGGTCACCTACCTCATGATGATCCTCTTGTAATCACCATGATAATAGGAAATATGAATATGCATATAATTCTTGTTGATATATGAAGCTCAAATAATAATATCTTCATAGATGATTACGAGACCACGAGAATCACTATGAAATACCTCCTACCAATCATTACTCTATTGTTGTCTTTAATGGATAAAATACCTTATCCATAGGCTATATCACTCCCCTGGTCGTAATTGGGGCTGCAAATTTCCATATCACCTTATGGACTAAGATCCTTGCGGTGGACTTGCACTCAACTTACTATGTCATTATAATAAGACCTTCTCTCAACGAGTTAGACATGGCCATCTCAACCAGGATGAAGTTAATGCACTCCCACACCCCTTTTTCGGTTAGAAAGGTTCATAGAGATAAAAAATCTCAAATATGTTACAACCTCATCATGTGGGATAGGAAGAGATCCTAAATGTTCCTCAAACCCTTGTAATCACCCCTCTAAAGTCCATACCAATACTCCATAAACCTCATTTGAAGATATAAGACCAATGTCAAAGGAGAAAATGGCTAAAGCAATCCCCAACTTGAATTGTTGACTATTATCTGATCGAAAATATACCAAAAGGGGGAGGGGGTGAATTGGGTATTTATAAAATTAATGGAAATTTAAAAACTTCCTTAACTTTGTTTTAAGATTAATTGCAATATGATAAATCAATTTATGTATGAGAAATTAAGAAAAAATAAGAATAAGAAGTTAAGAGAGAGAGAGTTCAGAGAAACTTTGTTAATCGTGATTTTAACGTGGTTCGAACTTGACTACATCCACACTCAAGACGATATTCAAGAAAATTCACTATCTCTAGTTCCCTAAGGGGGAACCAAAACCTCACAAGGAATTATAACACATTGCAAAGCATAAATAATAATGTAACTAAACCAATCCTTTCCCAAGCGGTACAAGTAAAAGTCCAAGGTCTTATTACACCTTGACGAATCACAACTATAGAACTACTGACCGTGAGGATATAATGAAGTTTAAATATAAATATCAACACTTAAGTATGTAACCAAAGTTTAAAGCAACGTTTCTTTACTAAGAACAAAGGTGAGATGGGTTTACTTTCTCTCTCTAGAAAATGTAAACAAATAAATAATCACAAGTATGTTCCTTAGGTGGGTTTTGGGTTGGATATTTAGAACAATAGAGAATTGAGTTTATATCTTTGGATTAATAGGGCTTGATGAAGAACCTTAAGCTCAAAAAGCGTTTATGGCTAGAACTTTGCATTAATAAAATTTTGGGTTTGAAACTCTCAACTTGGAAATGGGTTTGGGACTCATTTTCTCTTTCTTGAAAGCTCAAGTTAAAGGATACAGGATATGAAATGGATCTTTGATCAATGGGGTTATTATACAAGGAATGTGCATTTGAAGAAGGAGCCTAAAGGGTTCTTTTATTGGATTTTCGAAAAACTAGTCGTTAAAGGGTAGTATGGTAAATTATGGAATTTTTTCGTAATACCCGTAGTTTTGGACCGTCTATTTAACATGTCATTATAAAAAGTCAAAAAAATCTTTTATTTTAATTTGGATTATTTTTGGCATTTAAAATGTTGATTTAGTTATTGGAAAATTGGATTTTTAATCGAAATCGAAATTAGGGTTTTATTCACTTATAAACATTTTTGGGCCACCTGGCACTTGCCCAGGGGCGAATCGATTTGTCCTTAGGGGCCAAATTGATTCGCACCGGACAGTGACGACAGGTTGGTCGAGTTTTTAGTGTTTTATTTAGACTAACACCTCCTCTTATTAATATAAATATAATTCAGGGTTAGGCTTTTCCAAACAAATTCATATAACACCTAAGAGCAATAGTCTTCCTTGTTTTCATTTCCTTTCATCCACAAAACCCTAACCCCTTTAGGAAGAAAGATTCAACCCAAGTTTTTAAGGTTCAAACCGTGTTTTCTCAATATAATCCAAGAATGCGTCTTTGTTATTTTCACGGGAGGAACACAACCATCCAATTAGATTATTCTAAAGAATTTTTACATGCATGAATACTTCTATTGTACCCCTTTAGTATTATGGTTTTGAAATGTTTTCTAAACATTAATAATTTTTATTTTCTTAAAATAAATTAGAGATACTAATTAGGGAAAGTGAAACTAAAGTTGGGACTGTTTTTATTTAAATCTCTAATACGAATTAATACTCAAAACTCTTGCATGCTTAGATTAGAGTTTGGGATATTGTTAGAATATTTTGACGTCTGCATGTTAAAATAAATCGTATCAGATTATAATTTTATTTCGACTTGTAAAATCATGTTATTTATGTGTATCTTGTAGAATGGAAAATTTATTGATGTATTTCTCAAAATTATGGTTTTTGCTGATATCTAGGTATGGGACTAGGGATGGTATTAGGATGTGATGCCCGAATTAAGGGTGGGGCTAATATAAAATAATGAGAACTTGATAATAAATTAATATTTAATGCCTTAGATAAATAACAGGTATTAAACTGAATTGGCGTCACGACTATGTGCATGGCTTACAATTTGGGCAAACTGACTATAGCGACATGGGTGTGTGTTGGTGTCACGCGTATGTGTAGGGATAACGAAATTGGATGAAATTCCTATAGTGACTTGTCGTTTGTAGAACCTCACGAGTATGTGCAATGCTATTGAAATTGGGCGAACTGGGTATAATGAGGGGAATGTGTGTAGTGTAGAACTTAAGCGGGCCAGGAGAATGTGAAGGACCCGTAATAGGGTGAACTGGCTATACTGGTGTCATATACAAAAATGGGTTGAATTAATTTAAAGTTAATTGTGAAAAATCTGAATTTATGTTGAAATATCATAATTTCACTCAAATCCTAGGGTGGTTTAATTATATGGGTAGATAGTGGTAGTTTATATTTTTACTCACAAATTAATATATATATCGTTTATCCTCTATTGTGATATTTCGCATATAATGCAATTGTCTGGGTTTACGGGTCCTAATTGGGAGGAGTAGCTAGACTTAATGTGGTGGGCTATGTCCCATTGTGTTTACTAGCATTTTAGGTTTAAGTGGTGGAGTGACTGCATAGTATGGATTGGAGATCTTTGAAGTGTAGTTGGAGCTTTATTTTATTTGGTTTAGTAGTTTAGCTTATCTTTCCATTTTTTCATTTTTATTATGAAACTGTCATTTATGGACTTAGTGGGCCAATCGTTTCTCTAGTTGTTTACGATTTTTACTTATGGACTTTACAGATGGATTACTTGATTTATCACTATTGGAGTTGGATTTAATTTTAGAGTTAGGATGGTGATGGATTTAATTGTGTTTGAATGTTTTTGATTGTTGGATGATATTGCAATATATATTCTCATGGAAAAAGTTTTTAACGTTTCATTTTTCTATCGCATGCTGAGAATGATAACTTGTTTAGTGGCGAATGGTGTAGTTTGGCGGTGGCTGACTCACAAATGCGTGGGGTTTTATAGATGGTATCATAGCATAGTCTTAGGTATCGTAGGTTGTGAGTCCGTTTACCTTCTTTGATTCCTCTGATGATTTATACTCTTAGTTATTCCGAGACTGATTGTTATTTGTTCCTGTTTTTTCAGATGGCGAACACTAGGAGATTTGGAGATAGGAGAGAGAGTTTGATTTTTGGTCACATATTTTAGGAGAGAGAGGGTCAATTTGTTTTGGGTGCCGAGGAGTTAACGAGTATTATGTGTGAGGACACGACGGTCGTTATCGAGATAGGGAGATATAGGTGGGGAAACCTAGAGGCGCAATAGAAGGTTACCCCAGCTTCAGTTAAGACAAGGTGAGAGCCAGTTTCCACAAGGGCAATCCTCCAACTTTTGCTAGGGGATGTGACCCAATGATTTCTCACCAATGGAGGCGGGATATGGAGAGACATTTGAGGATGGTGGACTGTACAGATGTACAGAAGAAGATGTTGGCTACCTTTAAGTTGACGGGAGATGCGTTATAGTGGTGGGAGAGTGTCACCACATCTGAGGATAGGGATATCTTGAACTATGGAGACTTTTTGATGAAGTTTATGACAAGTATTTTCCTTTTTTGATTTGGATTACGAAAAATAGAGAGTTTTTAGACTTAGAGCAGGGTTCAAAATCAGTTGTTGAGTATGAACAGGAGTTCACAAATCTGTCGATGTTTGTACCGAAGGAGGTGAATACCGAGGCAACGAGAATGGAATGTTTCATTAAGGGTATGTCTTGGTATATTAAGCAGATAGTTTTGGAGAATCTTATGTACACTACTTACATCCAGGTGGTGGACGTCGCACTATTTATGTGGAAGGAGAAAGTGAACTCCTGGAAGAAGTTAGGTAAGAGGCAGGAGTCGAGTGCACACATAGGGAATAGGACGAATGGGGCCAATCGTGGAAGAGGAAAAGAGAAACACATGGGAAACAAGACTTTCGAAGAAGAAATGGTATCTCACAAGACCCTCAAGAACAGGGGCAGAGACAACGGGGTGAACAAGCTCTAATTAGGCAGATGGGACCTTTTAGAGGTGCATGTTTTAATTGTGGGGAGGAAAGACATAGAGCACGCAAGCGTACTAAGAACTAGGGCCAGCAGGGCTAAGGGCCTCTAGCACCGGTAACAACAGGTGTGTAGGGAGCGCCAACAGCACCCATAGTGGGTACCTCATGTAGGGCAGGCTCAATAGGAGCCAAAGCGTGGCTAGTGGGATAGTATGGTACATAAAGTTTTTTCCTAGATATGTTTATATATATAAGTGATAAATATATTTTAATTTTATCCGTGGGGTAAGTGTAGGATTGCATGTATGGATGCCCAATTGAGTCATTCTACGAGTAGGCGTATGTAAGCCTTATTTTATTGTTGGATTTTACATTTACGCTTCGTCGAATTTTGAGGACGAAATTACTATCCTAATGGGCAAGTATGTAACACCCCGTAGTTGTGGACCGCTTATTTAACCCGTCGTAATGAAAAGTCGAAAAAATATTTTTATTTTAAATTGGATTATTTTTGGCATATAAATTAGTAGAAAAATTGATTTTTAATCAGAATTGAAATGGGGGGAGAAATTGGGGTTTTATTCACTTATAAACATTTTTGGGCCGCCTTGACACCTAGTTAGGGGAAAATCGATTTGCCTTTCACACTAGACAGTGTCAGCATGTTGGTTGAGTTTTAATATTTGAGTTAGATTAAAACACCTCCACTTCTTAATATAAATATAATTTGGGGTTTGGCTTTTCTAAAGCAGCAGCCTCCCTTGTTTACATCTCCTTTCATTCAAAAAAGCCTAACCCCATTTAAAATCAAGATTCAACCCAAATTTTGAAGGTTCAAGCCGTGTTTTCTCAAGATCGTCCAAGAACGCGTCTTTATTGTTTTCACGAGAGGATCATAACCATCTAATCAGATTCTTTAAAGACTTATCACAAGCATGCATACTTTTATTATCCCCCTTTAGTATTATGCATTTTAAATGTTGCCTAAACTTTAATAATCTTTATTTTCTTAAAATAAATTAGATATACTAATTAGGGAAAGTGAAACTAAAGTTGGGACTGTTTTTATTCAATTCTTTGATACAAATTAAGACTCAAAACTCTTGAATGATTAGATTAGAAGTTGGGATTCTGTTAGAACATTTGGATGTTTGCATGTTAAAATAAATCGTATGAGATTATAACTTGAATTCGACTCGTAAAATCATGTTATTTATGTGTATCTTGTAGAAGAGAAAATTTATTATTGTATGCCCCGAAATATGCACGTGAATGGAAATTATATAAGTTGTTAAGAAATAAATTGTTTGACTAATATTACAATTAAATGGACATAATTTGGATACAGAGTAATCTTGTAATCAATTGGAAGAATTGTTGTTATAGGTCGAAAATGTGCCTTATGTGATCATTAATTGTGTTAATATTTGACACGTCGGCAACGTTGAGATTTTAAGGTAGTCATGCTTTTACCCTTATTTGTAGGTTGATTGCTAGGTATAGGAAAAGTAGGTAGGTCTTGTTGTTAACACTTTTCTAGGTAAGATAATAGTGAGTGTAAGTTCGTACGGTTGGGTATTTCCTGGGTGGAGCTAGGTAGTACGCCGTTCCGTTGTTCTGTTAGCCTAGGTGTAATACTAGGTGGTAATTTGTGGTAGGAATTCATTCTGAGTGATAGACTAGGAGATACTAGTGATTTTGGTGACCTCTAGGTATGGGACTTGGGTTGATTTTAGGACGTGATGTCCGAATTAAGGGCGGGGCTACTAGAAAATAACGAGAACTTGATGATAAATTGATTTTTAATGCCTAAGATAAAGAATGGGTATTAAACAAAATTGGAGTCGCGAGTATGTGTAGGGCTAACAATTGGGGAAAACTAGCTATAGATATATGGGTGTGTGTTGGCATCACGAGTATCTGCAGGACTAATAAAATTGGGCAAACTAGCTATGTTGGAAACATAGGGCCCCCCAATTTAAAATTTTTCAAAATGAATTTCCTATAAGTGCGGAATAAAGATGGTTCAACACAACACACACAAACTACAAATTTTAATTTCTTAAAACAAATTAAAATTAAACTAAAATCAAAGTGAAATTAAATTAAGCAACTCATAAAAAATTCACTTCCCCCCAAAAATTACTTTTTTTGAGATATTAAGAAGGTCACTGCAGAAACTCAAGTTGAGAAGGGCTACCGCAAGGGTCCTTGTAGAAGCCCAAGTTGAGAAGCGCCACCATAAGGGTACCGACAGATACTCAAGTTGAGAAGGGCCACCGCAAAGGTCCCTGCAGAAGCCCAAGCTGAGAAGGCCCCCCGCAAGGGTCCCTGCAGGAACTCAAGTTGAGAAGGAACCATTGTTAAGAGGGACTTTCCCAACTTCTCCGCAGAAACTCAAGATAAGAGGAATTCCACCAAGGTGGCAACATAAGCCTACGTTGAGAGGGCCCCCGTAAGGGCACCTGTAGAAACCCACGTTGGGAAGGAACTTAGCTTAGATGGCGGCAAAAGCCCAGGTTGAGAAGGACTCCCCCCAGGGTCCCTGCAGAAATAACATTTGAGAAGGAACCCCCACTAGGGTTCCTCAATAGCAGAAACTTACATGGGAGGAGGGACTCGCAAGGTCCTTCCCCCTCAGCTCCCAGAAAACCAAATTAGGATGATGGTGTGTCTACCATAAGTAACCCATCATTATGAAAAAGAGCAGATATTTTCTTGTACAAGTCGCCTAGTTGAGCAAGCAGGGCTCAAGTAGGCCAGTTGGGATCTCTTGGGAGTTTTGGCTTGGCGGATGATGGACAAGGTATGTTGAGCAAGCTCAACCACTTAACACTATAGGATTGAGAGAATACTAGTAGGAAGAACCATAAGTCACTTAAGACTACACACACTTCACACTTGGTCACAAGTGAAGTGAGCAGCCAAATAGCTGGCTGCTCACAAGGAATAAACTCTTTACAAAAAATGACTTTTTTCAGAAGAGGGGGTCCTCGAGGTCCCTCTCAAGAAAAATAATGATTTTAGAAGAGAGGGGTCGTTAAGGCCTCCTCTCTCAAGATTTGCAAAGATTGCACCACAAGTTACCGTTTCAAAAGATATTTACCAAATCAGATATCTTGTCTTCATTGGGAGAAATATTTGCTTTTTGACTTGGGTTGGCGCCAGGTGGCGCGTGCAGGAAGGGACAGTCAGAGCTGCCCGCAGGTAGGGACAAATGGTACACTTAAGACATTATCCCCCACCAACCTTCTCAATTTTGGCGCCCAAATGTGCCAACTCAGCCCTAGTGCCCAAGTATAAATAGACTTTTGGGCAAGGTCAAATGGACACAATTGAAGTTGCACTGTGACTTCGCCAAAATCACACTAGACCTACCTAGTATTCTCTCCCTGCTCATCCCCTTAGTGCTAAGTGCCTAGTTCTTTCACTCCCCACTGACAACCATCATTATCAGGTGTTTCCCTTGAGAAAATTACTATTTTTGATGTGAAAGTTCATCTTCTTGCAGGGAGTGAGTTGAAGCTTTAGTTCCATTGTTACCAGAAGGAGAAGGTTTCTTGAGAAGTTTCACCAGAAGACCTTGAAGACCTTGCAGGCAGTGCCCATTGGAGTGGGTCACACGTCACCATTTTCAAATATTCATAGATCCTAGTCTTGCTACCCTCCTACATTTGGCGACTCCGCTGGGGAGGTATTCTTGTTTTAATGGACAAAGAAGGTTTCAATGTCTCTAAGAAGTTAGTTTTTGAGGACACTCCATCTGGTAATGGAGCTCACAGTGACCAGACTACGCAGGAAGAAGTGATGGTGATCGGAGCCAAGGCGTCTGCGCCTCAGGGAGGGCAGACCAATTCGCTGGTAGTGGCTCCAATGGAAGGTATGAATCTTATGGAAATGTTTTTTGACTTCTTGAAGCAAAATAATGTAGACCTATCAAGTTTGGGTCAAGGTTATGTGACACCAGCTGCTGCCCCTTATGGAGGGGTAGCCACCCCTATTGCGATTTCGGTGGAGACGATTCCATTCCGAAAAGTGGTGCTGGAGCAGGCTGTGGCGCAATCAGGTTCGCCAACTACTAAAAGCATATGTTTGGAGGAGTCACCCTCTAAGGCTGTTACCATGGAGGAAGTGAGGAATCTACTCTCCGCCTCCCAGAGGGAGGGTCCCCACCTATATGAGGAGTTACAAGAACCCTATCCCGCAGGAAGTAAATGAGAAGCCATACCCTCAGGGGTATATCCCACCAAAATTTATCAAGTTCAGCGGCAAGGGGGAGAACCCTAGAGAGCATGTAAAGAGGTTCGTCGAGTACTTGGGAGTGCATGGTGGTGATAAAAACCTGAGGCTGATGGAATTCTTTAAGACCCTCACTGGGAAGGCTTATACATGGTATTCCCATTTAGCGTCTAAAAGCGTCCCTACTTAGGAAGAGATGCACAGGCAGTTCCTCCAGAAGTTCTTTGTAGTGGAGGATGAATTCACATTGAGTCACCTATCACAAGAGGTATAGAAGCCAGGAGAAGAGTTGATCCACTACATCAAACGATTTCATGAGAGGGACTTAGATGTCCACAAGGATGTGGCGGAGGCTAGGTTGCTGCAGATATGTGTGGAAGGACTCTTAGAAGAGTACAAGTTGCACTTGATCAACGAAACTAGATACGAAACTTTTAGAGAGTTCACCAGGGCTGCTAGAAACATAGATATGATAATCAAACCAAGGGCCTCGGGTTGAGGACGCAGGTTCCACTGACTTTCGGGAGGTTTCTAGTTTCGAGGAGGCAAGAGGTCAACTATGTGGATGGGAATACCAAAGGAAAGAAGGGAGGCTCTGAGGCCAAGAATATCAATCCCGATAATAAGAGAAAGTTTAGGGAAGATGTCCCACCACCACTACCCTGCAGCGTAGCTGAGGCTATGGATTGTTACCGTACCTTAGTACGAAAAGGGGTGGCAGGACCTCCTCACTTGAAAGGAGAAACCCCAACTGCAGCTGACAAGGACAATCCAAAGTACTGTGAGTTGCACAAATGGGTGCAGCACTCTACCAAAGATTGTTACTACTTGCGAAGGATCGTTGGTGAGCGGGTGGATAATGGTACCTTGTAGATACCCCTTGTGGATGTTAATGAGAACCCACTTCCAGTACATCACTTTGGTACCACCAATATGGTAGTTGTTTATGATGAAGAAGCTACTAAAGATCTGATGGAGTGGGAGAGCGGCGACCAGTTATGTGAGGAGTCGAAAAATCTATCACTGAGTAGATTTGAGCTAGAAAAAAAGCGAGAGGTGTGGTTCTTCACTCCGGAACAAGAAGATGGAAGTGGGGAAGTTGAGGAAGTTACCCTCTCAGAGGGTAAGGTAGATGTCATTCTCACTCTAGATGAGGGAGGACCTCCGAGGCAGAGTATGTTTGCAGTGCCCAGACGTATGAGGTAGACATAGATTCTGAATGTGAGGCCATAGCAAGGAGCCCCAAGGTCAAATGTTTTTTTTACCAGGTAGGGGTGAAGTACGACACCAAGGTGGCCATTGCGAGGAAAGTCTTGGAGGCAGTGCAGCAGCATGGAGATCCTTCACTAAATTGGAAGGGACCAATTGGAAGGCTGATTAAGAAGTATTCTTCTGAAGTGGTGTTTTCATAAGCAGATAGGTTGGTGCCTTACTTCCACAACCGCCCGCTATATGTTACATCCACGGTCAATAGAGTCTCATTTCCCAGGGCGTTAATGGATAGGGGAGCATCTATTAACATCATGCCCATCAGTAGATTGTATGAAATAGGAATTGACCAGGGGAAGGTGGTGCTTGTACCACTAGTAATTTCCGGATTTGACAATGCCGAAATACAGTCTATTGGATATGTGAATGTGGGAATCAAGTTGGGAAATTTCACCTCCCACATAAAGTTCCACGTTATCAATGCTAACACTACCTACCAGTTACTCATTGGAAGGGTATGGATGCACACCCATGACATAGTGCCCTCTACCTAACATTAATGTGAAAAGGAAAATATTAGAGGTACAGAGATAGTGATCAAGGCCACGCAGAGACCCTTTACCGTTGAGGAGGCCCACCTGGTGGATGATGCCTTCTACACTGAGTTAGATGAGGAAAGAAAAGTCTCTGAAAGAAAGCTAGAAGGGATCAAAGTAGTCGAAGAAAGTGTCACGCAAAAGAAGTTCGTTCATGATCATCTATGGGGAAGGGTGATCCCCCACATGGCAAAGGGCAAGAAAAAAGTAGAGGAGGTGGCTAAGCCCCCTCGAACTTGAAAGAAGGTGGTCTTTCCTGATGAAAAGGTCATCTACTGTTTATAACGGTCTGCACAGGCGGTGTTCTGGGATGAGAGCATCGACCCGGCGCCTTAGTATTTTATTGTTGATGAATCTCACATTGTGGAGAATGTCGAGGAACCAGAAGAAGCTCCAGAATGCATGCAAGATGGACTCAGAGAACAACTGCAAGAATTGGAGGAGATCAAGTTGGGGCCAGAAGAGGATGATAGTAGACCCATTCTAATCTCCAAGGGTTTGGAACCAACGCAGAAGGAAGAGCTCATTGGGCTACTTAGAGAGTTCACTGATGTGTTTGCCTGGAAGTACATGGAGATGCCAGGAATAGACGCAGAAGTGAGCTCCCATAGATTGAACATCCTCCCTAATGCCCTCCCGATAAGGCAAGCCACACGCACATACAAAGCGAACCTTGACTTGAAGATAAAAGCTGAGGTAGAGAAGTTGTTAGCGGCAGGGTTCATCAAGCCTATCCAACACCCCATATGGCTTTCCATCGTAGTGCCAGTGGCGAAAAAAGACAAGAACCAAATCCGAATCTGCGTAGACTTCGTGACTTGAACATGTCATGTCCTAAAGATGAATTTACCTTACCAAGCATAGATAGTTTAGTTGACGCCACCACGGGACATGAGATGTATAGTTTCATGGATGGGTACATTGGCTAACACCAGATTAAAATGGATCCCGCCGATGCAGAGAAGACTGCCTTTCGCACACCATTAGGAAACTTCCACTACACAGTCATGTCCTTCAGACTGAAAAATACCGGGGCCACATACCAACGGACCATGATGGCAATTTTTCATGAATTATTTCATGATATACTAGAATTCTATGTGGATGACCTGCTGGTGAAGTCTAAGAAAGAAAGAAAACATATACAAGATCTCAAGAGAGTATTCGAGAGGTGCCGCAGGTATAAGATGAGGATGAACCCCTCAAAGTGTGCCTTTGGGGTTACCACAGGGAAGTTCTTAGGCTTTGTTGTGAATAGACAAGGGGTGCAAGTGGATGCAGAGAAGATGAAATCCATCGTGTTGATGCCACCGGCCAAGAGTCAGAGGCAACTTAAGAGCTTCCTGGGAAAGGTATCCTACCTGCGGAGGTTTATACCCGCGCTGGCAGAAGTAACTCATCCATTCGCGCCTCTATTGAAAGACAAGGCTAAGAGGATTTAGGGAGAAGAACAGAAGAAAGTGATTGATAAGATTAAAGAAGTCCTAGATTCTCCATCCACGATGATCCCCCAAGAAGCCAGAGCACCGCTGCTACTCTACCTCACTTCGACAGAGAGATCAATAGGGGACCTCTTGGCACAAGAGAAGGAAGGAGTAGAAAAGCCGGTCTACTACCTGTCAAGAGTGATCGTCGAAATATAATCTAGGTACATCAGCATGGAGAGGCATTGTATGGTGTTGGTTTTTATAGCCCAGAAGTTGAGACACTATTTACTAGCCTTCACAGTTCACATAGTCACCAAGTACGAACCCATCAAGTACCTCCTCACGCGGACTGTACTCATGGGATGAGCTGTAAGGTGGTTTTTGATCTTATCAGAATATGATCTAAAATGTATAGTTCCCAAGGCCATTAAAATCCAAGCAGTGGAAGATCTACTTGCTCACTTCCCAAGTGGAATTTTTGAACCACCTAGTGAAGAGATACCTGGGGAGAGCTTTCAAGCATGCATGGCGAAGGAGGTGAAGAAATGGCCTATGGAATTTGATAGTTCCAGTGCTCAAGGAACAGGTGGAGTCGGCATCATACTGTCAGATGGAAAAGAGAAGATCACTCTCTCCTTTTAATTGTATTTCAAATGCTCAAATAAAGAAGTTGAGTATGAGACTCTCATTTTTAGGATGTTGGAAGCACTCAAAAGAGGGGTTAGAGTGTTGTGTATACGAGGGGAATCCAACTTGGTCGTGAGGTAAGTCAATGGGGAGTTCGCCCTTAAACACGCCAATTTGGCACCCTACAGACACATCATCCAAAGGTTGCTGGGACAATTCTTGGAAGTAACTGTGGAGAGGCAGGCGCGAGCGATGAACAGGCACCCTGACGCGCTTGCCACCATAGCGCAAAAGCTAGACATGGAGGAGTCGGAAGCAACCATTACAGTGCAGCGGAGAACAATACCCACTACTATAAAATTGTTGTTCCCAAGTAACGAGCCGGAAGATTGGAGGCATCTAGTGGTGAAGCAGCTTAAAACTAGAGAAGGGACGATGAAGATGTTAGAGTTAGCCAACTATCATGTGCTATAGGGAACTCTCTACTTCAAGGCCCCGGAGGGTTTCTAGCAAGGTGCGTCAGTGATTAAGAAGCCAAGGAAAGGTTGATAGAAATGCACCAAAAGCATTGCAGAGATACTGATATTCCTCTCTATAGACGACTACCGCGAGGTGGGTACTATTGGCCTGCCAAAAGAACAGAAGCGGCCTACTTGTAACAAAGCTGCTTGAAGTGCCAAGCCAATTTCGACCATCTAGTGAAGACCAACTTCATGGAAGCCTTCGAAGATTGGAGAAAGCCATATATATCATACCTAAAAGATGGGGAGCTACTCGCAGAGTGAGCGGATGAAATTTATCTTAAGAAAAGAGTAGCTCGTTTCTACCCGGTCGAAGGAGAGTCATACGGGAAGGGGTACAATGAGAAGGCATTGAGGTGCATAGCCAAAGAGGACGTGGAGAGGGTGCTGAAAGAAGTTCATGATCTCTCCCACATGGGGGGCGCCAAACTGTATGACCAGCTGATGACGCTGGTATACTACTTGCCGACCATGTAGGTTAACTCCATTGGGCATGTGAAAAAGTGCAAACCATGCCAAGTGCATGGAAACATGGTGCATGCTCTTTCCATCAGCCTGTAAAGCTTGGCAGCTCCCTATCCCTTCCATACATGGGCATTCGACCTAGTGGGGAAGATCACCCCGACCTCTCACAATAAGGATTTTGTCATCGTGGCTACAAAATTATACACTAAATGGGCGGAAGGCATCCCTCTAAGGAGAGTCACCGCTCAAGTGGTAACCCAGTTTATAAAGGAGTATATCATATGCAGGTTTGGTATATCCAAGGTAATCTTAATGGATAATGGGAAGCAATTCCTATGCAAGGAAATGGCCCTCCTCATAGACAAATATAAAATTATGCATAATAGCTCAACTAACTCCTACCCCAAGGTCAATGGCCAAGCAGAGGCTACCAATAGGCCCCTATTAAATATTTTGAAGAAAATGCTAGAGGACATGCCGGGGGCATGGGATGAGAAGTTGCCTATGATGTTATG
Source organism: Sambucus nigra (assembly GCA_949130495.1). Taxonomy (NCBI): domain Eukaryota; kingdom Viridiplantae; phylum Streptophyta; class Magnoliopsida; order Dipsacales; family Adoxaceae; genus Sambucus; species Sambucus nigra. Next base: position 554,754,754 of record OX422213.1, on the reverse strand, counting down.
GGCTTATCGTATTTAAAAAAGAAAGATGACAGGGTTCACCCCATTCTCCCTCGTATACGGGACCGAAGCTGTCCTACCAGTGGAATTGGCGGTACCTTCAGCCAAAATTGCTCTTAGCAATGGGCTCATCCCCGACCTAAGGCTTGTGCAGCTAGAGGCACTTGATTAGCATAGAGACAGGGTGAAGGAGAATTTTAAAGTCTACACCCAACAACTATCACGGGCCTACGAGAATTTGGTCAAGCCTAGGGAGTTCCAAGTGGGAGATTTAGTCCTGCGAGCATCCACTCACTATCTCCGCAGCATGTCGACGTCAAAGTTCAAACCCAATTTGAAAGGCCCTTCATCGTCAGAGTAGTGGGGAAGTCGGGTTATTGCCAAATCTCAGTGCCAGAAAGTGATTGCCTCCAGTCCATCAACTTCAAGTGGCTGAAGAGGTACTATGCTTAGTAATAGCTAAAAAAATGTTATTTTTTTGTTTTTTCATTTCATAGTGGATTTTTAGGATTGCTCCTATAGCATAAAAGTTCTTTTGTAAAAAATTATAGAGCAATACCACATTGTAAACAACACACAAAAGTAAAGAAATGAAATAGTAACGCTTTTGATCATTGTTGATGCTTGCCTTGTTTACTCCTATATATATATATATATATATACACACACACACACACACTCTCTACTAAGCTAGAAGAGAGTACACAAAAGTCAGGAACTTTGCTGACTACACTTGGACGGTAAGTCCATCCTAAGATAAAGTATACTGAGCAAAGTCCTCGTAGACATAAATTAATAGAAAATGTAGAGGGAGGTTAAATTTCTCCTCTTTAATACTTTAAAGAAGAGTGAAGCTCTTAAAGAGAATATTGAACAAGGCCCCCAAAGACTAGGGGCTACCTAATTCAAATAGTTTTTAAAGAAACAACACTTGAAGGAAGGAGACATGGGTCACCCCCCTCTTTAACCTAGCCTTTATGAACATAACTAATAGTGTGCAGGAGTACTCCCACAGACAGGAAGGGTGACCCAAGACAGTAACATGCAAATACCTCACAGTCACACGAGGTACATTTTCAAAAAAATAAAAAGTACAATGTATATATAAACATAACTTGTGAAATATTAATGCAGGTACCCCGCAGTATATGGGGAAGCCATGAGTAGGCCAAATACTCAGAGAAATTAGAGCAAGCCATATAAAATAAACACAGATAATATAGATGGGGAGTAAGGGAAAAGAAAAGTGCACGAGAAACAAAGTGACATTTCTTTCATTCATGAATGATCAGCAATGTACACAGAATTCAAAATACTACAACGCAATAAGTAGCCTATATGTTAGAAATAACAAAAAATAAGTCATCACAAGTGATGGCACCAGCATATGACGGACCAGCCTCCCGCAGAAACTCTTCCTCCAACCCGAAGAATTTAGCCTCGTCCTCGTGGTCACCAGACTCAAGTCTGGTGAGCTTCACCTGCAGTAATGTGATCTGATTTTGGATTCTCGTGGTCTCAGCCTGTCGCTGCTCGACCCTAGACTGTCTGGAAGTGTTAAGTCTCACTATCTTTCGGAAAGGAACACTCAGAAAGTGACGAACTCCCGTATCAAGCCAATCCAAACGAAAGTGATGGAACTACTGTAAGTCACGGAGAGCATTTAAGAATAGTAAAATAGAAGAGCTAGTCAGCTTATCAGGGGAGGTAGCTAAGAACTCATGAACATGGATGGCAAGAGCCTTCAGGTTGAATGCCGTGAGACTGTCAATATGAAGTATGCTCTGAGGAGTGAATGTCTCAGGGTGGTGCTCTAAGATGAGATCTAAGAGCTGACGCTCATGTGTCCTGAATCGTCCCGGTAACTCCTCATGCCATAGTCTACCCGTAATGGTTGTAGTAGCCTCTACTTCACCATCACCATCGGAATGGCGAGACCCTACCTCAGAAGGGAGGAAAAAATACTCCCTACCAGAATCAATGTCACCGACCATGGGAGTGGCCTTAGAACTATGATCTCTGTCAGCAGCCATCCCACATCCAGACTCCACAGTCATCGGAGTAATCTCATTCACCTGAAAACAATGAGACAAAGGTAAAATGAGAATACTTGCACAGTATATGCAAGAAGAAAAGAGGGGAATAGTAAAAAGATGGGGTATGCTTGTTTGATACCTCTATCACAGTTATCCCACCTCCAGACTCTACAGTCATTGGAGTAATCTTATTCACCTAGAAACAATGAGACAAAGGTGAAATAAGAATACTTGCAGAGTATATGCAAGAAGAAAAGAGGGGAATAGTAAAAAGAGAGGGTATGCTTGTTTAATACCTCTCTCGCGATTACCCCACCGCCAGACTCCAAAGTCATCGGAGTAATCTCATTCACCTGGAAACAATGAGACAAAGGTGAAATGAGAATACTTGCACAATATATGCAAGAAGATAAGAGGGGAGTAGTAAAAAGAGGGGGTATGCTAGTTTAATACCTCTCTCGCAGTTACCCCACCGCCAGACTCCACAGTCACCGGAGTAATCTCATTCACCTGAAAATAATGAGACAAAGGTGAAATGAGAATACTTGCACAGTATACGTACGAAGAAAAGAGGGGAACAGTAAAAAAAGGGGGTATGCTAGTTTAATACCTCTCTCGCATTTACCCCACTACCAGACTCCACAGTCAACGGAGTAATCTCATTCACCTGGAAACAATGAGACAAAGGTGAAATGAGAACACTTTCACAGTATACACGAGAAGAAAAGAGGGGAATAGTAAAAAGAGGGGGTATGCTAGTTTAATACCTCTCTCGCAGTTACCTCACTGCCAAACTCCACAGTCATCGGAGTAATCTCAGCCACCTGTAAATAATAAAACAAAGGTAATATGATAATACTTGCACAATATATGCAAGACGAAAAAAGGGGAACAATAAAAAAGAGGGGGTATGACAGTTTAATACCTCCCTTGCAACCATTCCACTCTCAGACTCCATAAATATCGGAGCAACCTCATCAGACTCCATAGTCATCGGAGCAACATCACTCACCTATAAACAATGCAACAAGGGTGAAGATGAGAGTTCTTGCACAATTTAAATAAAAAAATAATAGATATGTAAGAATGACATAAGGTAAGTGGATATACTTATATACTGTACTTGAGTAACGCCCTCCATAGCAGTCAAAAGAGGAGGTGCAGGGGCTCCCAAAGGGGCCGCCACAGTGGCTGGTGCTCTTGAAGGAACTATCTCATCAACCAGTACTTCTAAAGAGGTGGCCTCAGTCTCGGGTGCTCCTAAAAGAGATACCTCAAAGATGGTAGTCACAACGGATGCTCCTAAAGGGGATATCTCAGTAACCAGTGCTCCTGAAGAGGCTACCTTGGTGGCAGGTGCTCCTGAAGGAGCAACCTCAACAACGGTAGTCGCAGTGGATAGGCGAGGCTGCAAATGAGAAGAAGGGTAAGAGTCTTAATAAATCACCCATCTCATAAATGAAAAATACCCCAATTAAAAAGGGGGGGGGGTGAATTCCTCAAATGTGAAGCAGAGATATCTACCTGAAGGGGTGCGATAATAGGGAAAGCCGGCCCGCGCATAGGGGCTACTGAAGAGACAATAGCAGGAACCACCGTCGAAATAACTCCAAGGGATAACTGCAAAAGAATAAAAAGAGGGCTATGATAAATACAGGCTGGTTAGAGAAGAAATGTCTAACTAGAAGATATGAAAGTACCTGAGCCCCATCCAAAGAGGAGGAGCAAAAAAAGATGATCAGTGCAACAGGGGCTGTGCTGATAGCCTGCAAATGTTAAAACAAGTTATTTGTCACATGTTAAAAAAAAGAAAAGAGATTCCCTGGTTGAATGGAAAGGCCTAACCTAAAGTGTGGGCTTAATAGTTGAAGCCACAGTAAATATTGGGCCGCGAGAGAATGCCTGAACCAAGGGTCTGCCCTTATAGATAAGCAGACCCGAGGGATAGAAATCCTCCCCGAAGAGGATAACCCTCGGATAGTAACATCAGGTAAGGGAAGAGTCGCTCCCTGAGAAGAAAACCCAAAGGCCGTCTGAACCTACGAAAATGCAAAAGGCAAAAAAAAGTATAAAGTGCCTATTACTGAAAGGAAACAAACTTTCAAAAATACATACCTTAGAGGAAGAGGTGCCTAGGGGCTCAGCTGTAGAAGTGCCCACCGCTGAAGTAAGAGAAGACTAAATGATGGCGCCGGAAGGAACAACCCTCTACACATTATAAATGGGTAAAGAAAGGGAAGAAAGAAAGAGGAAAAGGGCACAATGAAAATTTTGAAAATGGCAAGGCATACCTGAGCAGAAGGAGAAGTCACAGAAGTGGTCCTAGTGCTGTTAGGATGCACAGATGAAAGCTGCAGGGAAATGCCAACACACCCAACCAAAATGTAAACAACGGATTAACATATTACATTCAATGGTAAAAGAAATAAGGAGGTAGCAAACCTATCTAAAAAGGCCTCGGGAAGAAACGAACATAGAGTTCCTCTCCTGCTGAAAAGGCGTCATTCGTAGTGGGGGAAGAGGAGAACTACTTGCCTTTGTCGAAGTGACTTGTAAAGTATGGCAAAATACTTTCATTAGAAAATAAAATAATGAGGGGGAAGAAACAAAATCATATGCATAAAATTTCCAATAAAGGGAAACACTTACAGCAGCAGGGTGCGTAGTCTGGCCATAAGGAAGAGGTCGAACGATGGAGCTAACTCCCGTAGGAGAATGAGATGCCTCATCATCACTGAAAGACTCTATCGAGACTGATAACAAATCATAAGTGTCAGTAGTGCCTTCTCCGTGGAAACCCAAGTCGCCCACATCACTTGAAGAAGAACTATGGTCATCATAGGAAGGGGAGCTTCCATAATCAACTAGTTCCTCTTCCAATGAGGGGGAGGGAGATCCAGAGGGTGAAACTCTGAGAGAACTAGTCTCACTAAGTAAAGAATTTCGAGGTATAATACATTCTGCAATGGGAATAGATGCGACCCGCACCTCCTAATAAGAAAGTCCCAATGCTCCGTAATATTTCTCTTTCACAATTTGGTAGGTCTCCTCCACCCCATGATCATCAGTATCAGACCCTTGGTCCATTGTGGATGAAGTAGAAATACCATAACCATTCCTTTTCTTCTTCTTTGCGGCCCGGGTCCTCACAGGAGAAGAGGGAGAAGAAGCGGCAGTAGCAGGAATGAAATTAGATACATCAGGTGTTCACTTTCCCTCTATTTTTTAATCTGCTTTTAGACTTCATGAGGGGAATCTCAGTTGGTGGATGCTTAAGTGACTCGTCGAGAAGAGGTTTCACTAAAATGGGGATGGCCTGCTTCAAGAGTGGCTTGGAAGTGGTGCTGAGAAACCAAGAATCTTTCTGCGTCTGCCTGACCAAAAATTGGGCCTTGACATATTTAACGGGGTTAGTATCATGAGGAGGACCAACTACACATTTTTGGATGAGACGAACCTGTCGCTGCTAAAGCAAGAACCAAGATGAAGTAAACAAAGGATGATAATCACAGGGAGGCATGTAGAGTCCCCCTAGAACACCGACTCTATGGAACAGTCCCTGGAGAGTGAAGCTGGTGCACACTTCTAAAAATGCCTTGGAAGGATCACCGTAGGTAGGAAGAGGAAGGGTGTGAACGCCCTGATCATAGCCAAACTACCGTCTTGCCCTCTCAGAATGATAGAACTATACACGAGGACCCAAATCGATCCAAGAAGGGAGGAGGCATGGTAAGATCATCGTCACCACATTAGTATGAGGACAAGTGGAAACAGACCCCACTGTCAAAGGACAATAGAAAGTCCCGCCATTGCCAGGGAAAGAAATACAGCTGAAGATGCCCCCATCGCGCTTGCTATAAGGCCCAAATTAAAACTCCTCAATATCATTAATCAATGCTCCCAAAGGTTTCTTAGGAATTTTCTTGTGCCATCAGAGAAGTCGCGTAGCATCGCTATGACATGCCTGAGCCCCTGAAGTATGGTGGGGGAAATGCTCAAATAAAAATGCCATTAAGAGAGGGACATTTGCATAATTAGCAGCATCATACCAACTGCAAGATCTCTTTACATCTATATGTGCTCGATCCATCAAAGTGTAAAGGGAGCCCAAAGTCAAGGCGGTCACATGTACCGACCTGTCGCGAGATAGCCGTATAGTCAATTTAAAGAGAAGTTCGCGAGGGTAATCTTCGGACTTACCTGGCAGAAGGAATCGAGTCGGAACTGTAACTAAGAAAGTGGATAAGTGTGAAGGAGAGTGGAGCTTAGGGCCATCCTGGGTTCTGGGGGCTGCGCTAGAAGTCTCCCCTTTCTGCAGCTGCTCAAAATCTATGAACTAGTATCTTTGCCATTTAGCAAAGGAATGCTTGGTATGACCATTCATATTTATATCTACATACCTTGAGCACTCTCTGAGAGATGATTGTAGCTCCCCCACCATCTGATGCTCTAAAGAATCCTCACAGTCATCAGAAAAGACCTGTTGCCCAAAGAAAGGTAGAGCGTACAATTCACATACATCCTCTAGGGTGATGGTAAATTCGCCCCAGCCTATGACAAATGTGTGAGACTCCATACTCCACCGAGATAGTAAAATATTGAGCAAAGAAATATTCTTAGATACTGTGCAAGATTTTAGGATACTAACGACGGTAAAAGACCCACTTCCCTAAGAACAACCACATAATCAGGAATGCTCAGAACATAGTCAACCCAGCTAGCCCATTCCTCCGTGGAACCCCCCACGGTTTTAACTTCAATATTAGAATAAGGAAAATCACCGCGATCGATCTGAACCCGAAGAATAGAGTCTGGAAGGATAGTAGGAGAATCATAAGACTCACTCAACCCCACATGATGGCGCTTGAGAACAGTGTCAATAAATTTTTCCTCAAATTGAGTAAGAGAAGCTATAAAATCGTCAGCTGGACCAAAAAAAGGAGCATGGCGATAAATACCAAAATCTCACCCTTGGCGAATGCGCACATAGTCTTGCCATGCCTGAGAAGAATACGATGTAGATGAAGAAGTACCAAGTGGCTCAAGAAAAGAACTCCTCATGGTAAAAACTCCAAGTGAGGAACTCTCAGCTACACTTTAGAAACACAAAGAGAGGAACCCAGGAATGAGAAACCGTGGGTGTGCCTCGCTGCCAAAGAAGAAGTGGTAGTAGCAACCCCTATAGAAATGTCAACTTACGAGGAACCCTGAGTTTCCCACGCCGCCAAAAAAGAAGTGGAAGTGGCAACCCCTATAAAAACACCAGATTGCGAGGAACCCTGGGTGTCCGTCGTCGCTAGCAAAGTATCAGACACCAACGACACTTTTGGCGAGGAACCCCCTGGTATGAAGTCCACCCGTGAGGAACCTGTAGCCAAATGGGGTCTCTCGACTTCAATTAGAGACATTGGCGAGGGACCCATGATATGAAAGGGGTCTCACGAGGAGCCCTTGGCTACACCACTGACAAACGATAAATCGAACGGTGAGCTACTTGGAGCAGTTGAGGAACCCTCTTGTAGAAATCCAACTCGTGAAAAACCCACAGATACAGAATCACCACGCAAGAGACCCTCGCTAGCAGCAAGTCCCACAATTTCATTCTATGACGACGGCACTACGGACGAGAAATCCACAGTATGAAAGGGGTCTCACGAGGAGCTCCCGGCTACACCACTGCCAGATGACAAACCAAATTATGAGGAACCCCTCACATCTAAAAAAATGTTTGGCGCGGAACCCACCATGGAAAAGGGTGGTCGCGAGGACCCCTCGTCAACAGCAAAGCCCATAGAAGTGACAGATGGCAAGGATACCCTATTAATATTAGCAATTGTCGAGACACCCCAGGCACCAACAGTTGATTCGACAAGGAACCCCCCATATCTAGGGTAAAGCACGAGGAGCCACTACCAACATTAACCGACATCGAGACATCCTTAGAGGTGAAATCATTATACGAGGAACCTCCAGAAAAATTGATCACCTGTGAGAAACCCTCATGTGTAGAAGCGACTTGTGAGGAACCCTTGGGTGTGGAACCCGTGTGCGAGGGGATTTGAACGACGTGTGACAAGGTCTGCTCAAGGATATCACCATCGCCTTTATCCCCACATTTCAAATCACTTCCAGCAAAAACTCTCAACTCAGGCACATCACCAACTAAAAGATTATTGACTGTCGAAATATGATTAGCGGGTATCTCGACGACAGAACCACTATGAGTGGTGGCCATAGTGACCTTGTTTCGACGGCGAAGACAGAAAAAGGGAGGTTGGGATAGACCCTATCATAACAAGAACAAATGTGTTGGTGATATGGGAAGAAGCGTCTGAAGGTGTAGAGTCCATTAATGGTGGATTTGATTAAAATGTAGAAAAAAAATTAGGGGTTATTGATGATGATGGAAATAACACCACCAATCTGGGTATTTGTAAGCTCAAACCAGTGATAACAATGGCAACACAAGAGTATACTAAATATAAGAGATTGAGATGAGGACAAGAGGATGAACACCAATATATAAGTGGTTCAGCCAATTAGGCATACGTCCACTGTGCAAGTGAGTAAGTAATGTCACTGAATAAGGCACTAACGGCCATGGATACAATCTCTCAAGATTTCTCTCTCTACTGTGTAAATTGACAGAGTTTTAACTAGGGTTGTAACCATCGATCCTTTATAATGTTGAGGAAGATCTCAATATATAGTGCCTAGGGGGGTGTAATGCACCCCCGAAGCATGCCATGTGCATGTGCATGAAGATCCAGCCAGTGCAAGGATGACACCCCTCAACTAAGTAATAATGACCTCAATATTCCCCCACATGGAGGGAATGATTCAGTTATAATAGATTTGTGCACGTGTGCCAAGCTATACATATATGTGTAGATGCTCGGTTGTCTTTGCTTTGTACCAACCTCGGCCTGGATGAGTACGAGGTTGGTGAAGTATGACCCTTGCCTTGGCTAAGGATCATATATGATGACCTTGGTTGGGATGCCAACCGAGGTTAGATATATGGAACATCGGCCCTGGTCGACATTGTCTTGAAACTTGATGCTGAGTCTGCAAGACCTTATGATCTTAGGTGAAACTTATAACATCGTCTATGGCCGATGTTGGCGATGATTCTAATGGATAACCCATGTTCCTATTTACCTCGAATAACCCATGTCTTAGGTGATGCTTGTAACGTCGACTGTGGCTGACCTGATGGATAATTGATTCCATGAGTCATGTAGATCTCGGTTGATGCCCAATCAGGGTGGTACTTGCAACGTCGACTGCAGCCGACCTGGTGAAGGACGACATCGCAGATAGGTAATCTCAAGCTTTTGTTACCTCGGTTGTCAATTAGGCCGAGGTTGATGTCTCCGAACTGGAAGGTACACTTTGGGCATATTAATCACCTCCTATCCCTTAGTTACCTATGTAAGTAGGTGACTAAGGGATATGTATGTCCGAGTATGTATTCCCTTATATACCAGTATCTCCTTGACAGGTGTCCACTTCTGAAGTGGGTAACGTGCTTGATAGTGTAATGATGATGATTTCCTTTTGTGCTCCCAAGGAAATATTGGGCCTTGGAAAGCGTGCCATCGGTTTTGAGGGTTTAAAAATCTTTTCCTTATCTTTCTTCTCCATTTCTCTCACTTTTCCCGCCTGTGCACGTCTGCATTCTCTCTCTCTTCTAGAGATTGATCGAGGTCGTATCTTACGGATTTCTCTTGTCAATACTCTCATTCTTCACCTCGTATCTCATCAGGCATCACTTATTGCCCTTCTTTTGCCATTTTTAGCCTTATTTTTCCATTTCTTGCATTTTTCGGCGATAGTTTGAATTTTTCGGTGGCACTTTGAGTTTTCCAGTGGCTCTTTGAGTTTTCTGATGGCTCTTATTCTTGACTGTTCTTGGTTTGAATTTGACCAAAAACCATGTTTTGATCCTTAGTTTAAGTTGTCCCCAGTTGTTCATTTATGGTTTATAGTTCAAGTGTAGGGTCACTTTCTTTTATGCTCAGGCCTCTTTATAAGCTCATAGAAGATTTCCCCTCTCTCAAAGAGAAGACCTTTACACAAATTAGGCAGATAAAATTAGCCCAAGAGGAAGCTCATAGGGATGAGGCCTTCCCCCTCAGGCCTATCTTCCCTCCACCTCTGAAGGTTATATACCCTGAGCCAGCCGAGCCTGCTGAGCCAGCAGAGGATCCAATAGACCCCACTCCCATGTCTGAGTCTGAGTCATCCACCTCAGACCCTATGTCCACTGATTCTTTCTAAGAGGCCATGAACTTATCTATTAGGCAAGATCAGGTCCCTGATTAGGCCGAGGTCCAAACTTGTGCCTCATCCCATAATAGTTCTAGCACTTCACGAACTTCTTCTGATGTCAAGGTTGTGGGGCTGAGCGTGGCTATTCCACTACCCATCGATGCTATCCCCCTGTCGGCCACCACAGGGGCTGAGTTCGCTCAGAGGTTCCCTGGAGGTGTTCTTACTCCTTACCAGGACGACCTTGCCAGGGATGAGGATGATGGTCATGAGAGTGACGTTGATACCTCGGAGGCTGACGAGATAGAGAGTACTATTATTGAGTATGACCTCTTAGCATTTAGGCATCTCTATTCCATAGGTCCCTCCATCACACGTAGGATACCTCTGAGAGGTGAGAGAGCCTTTGGTGGCCGATATGGAGAAATCTGTGTGTATGAGCAGATGTTTAAGTTAGGATTCCGTTTCCCCATCCATCCTTCGATTAGAGTCATACTTTCACATATCAACCTTGCCCCTTCACAATTATCCCCCAATTCCTGGAGGGTGATAATTGGTGCTATTGTCCTTTGGAAGGTAGTCCATCATTCAGACCTTCCTGTTAGGGTCTTCACTGGATGCTATATTCCATCCTCTGCCAGAAACCACCCCAGCTACTATCACTTCCTAGCTAGGAAGTCAGACAAGAAGATGTTGTTGGTTACCCAGACCTCCCATCACAACTGGAAACCACAGTATTTCTTGGCCTCAGGGGCATAGGAATTTGGTCCTTGTGACACCTCTTCAACGTTGGAGCTGAGGATACCCCTGAGGTGGGGAAAGGTGTCACTTGCTACCAAGGTTGACCCTGGGCTTAGCCAGGATAACTTACAGAAGGTTAAGGATCTTCAAGATCAGGAGGAGCATGGTTGGCTAGTCAAGTACGAACATCTAATGACCCCCTATTACCTTTCTGAGATTGGCTTGGGAGGGAGTCATCTGACCGAGCTTCGTAAGTGTTATATTTTTACAAGTTGTACCTCTGAGTTTCATACCTCTGATTTATTAACTCAGATATTTCTCTTTGCAGAACGCCCAAAAGGTATCTCTGACGAGCTCTGGGAGATGTCGGCCCCAAGACTTGTTAAGCTGATGAAGAAAGAAGGGCATAATGCAGCCCCTCCTCCACCCAAGCAGAACATCGGTACATCTAAGGCCTACGCTTACAAGAAGAGGAAATCCACAACTGCTGGCTCGGAGGATCAGAGGCCGAGAAAAACCCAAAAAGGATATCATACCATCCCAATCTTTTTTGATGACGCATTGGCTGCTCGTCTGGAGAAGCAAAAGATTAGTGACAACCTGATAGGTCATGATCTGAAGGCAATGGATGCCATCGGCTCTGCAATGATCGATGCAGATAAGCACTTTCTACGCTCGATAGATACCCCTCTGCTGGTCGAGTTTTGCCTTCACAGGTCTATCCAGGTAAAAACTTTTTCTTTTTTATTCCAAGTCTAACCTCGTCTTTTATTAGATTAAGGTTTGCATTCATACATCTGACGTTGTTTTACAGGGTCTTCTCTCTATGCATCAATTCGTTGACCGGAACCTGAGGAAGTTGCTCCTTATTGAGAAGGGAAAAGAGGCCTAGAAGGTGGAAGCCTCTTTAAATGCAGAGGTTGAACACCTGAAGACAGCCTTGGCTGAGTCTAAGAATAAGGTGAAGCAGAGGGATAAGGACATAACTAAGCTTAAGAAGGACCACACTTCTGCTTTGTAGGTGAAAGATGACATTCTTCAGGCAAAGGTTGATGCTGCTGTAAAGGCTGCCCTCGAGGATGCCTCTGAGAAGCTCTTAACTAACTACAAAGTCTCTGACCAGTTTCTAAGCTTTGGCTTTGAATATCTAGAAAGAGGTATTAAGGCAACTGGGAAGTGGGCAGATTGAAAGGAGAAAGAATCAGGGATCTTCTCTGCCTCAGGCTTTATTGGTCTAGGCTTTATCGATCCTCGCTTTGATCAGGCCTTGCAAGAGGTTGAGGAGGAAGATGCTGCTCCCGCAGAGACTGTGCCATTGGAAGCTACAGAGACTGGGGATATTAACCCTCGAGATGACAAAGCCGAGGTTACTAATGTCGGCCAAAAGGACACCACTATGGCCACAGACCCTTAAACCTTAATTTGTGAAGCTTTTAATTTTTTATTTTTCATCTGTAGTTTTTGTAAACTCTAACAGCATGCTTTGGTACATTATATTTGCGGCTCTGAATGTTTCATGTAATGTCATCTTCTTCATCATTTTTTTCTTTTTTCAATGAATGCCCTTTCTCGCATGTTGCCCTAAAGGTGTGGGGTCACCAAATAATGATGTTCCCCTTCGTAAATTTCACCAAATTAATGATGTTTCACTTCGTAAATTTCACCAAATTAATGATGTTTAAGGTCTGAGGTCATCATACTAAGATGTTACCTTCATAAATTTCACCAAAATATGATGTTTAAGGTCTGAGGTCATCATACTAAGATGCCACCCTCATAAATTTCACCAAATTAATGATGTTTAAGGTCTGAGGTCATCAAACTATGATGTTAACCTCATAAATTCCACCAAATTAATGATGTTTAAGGTCTAAGATTACCAAATGATGATGTTTCACCTCATAATTCTCACCAAATTATGATGTTTAAGGTCTGAGGTCATCATACTAAGATGTTACCCTCATAAATTTCACCAAATGAATGATGTTTAAGGTCCGAGGTCATCAAATTATGAGGTTTTCCCTCATACCTTTCACTAAATTATGATGTTTAAGGTCTGAGGTCATCATACTAAGATGTTACCCTCATAAATTTCACCAAATTAATGATGTTTAAGGTCTGAGGTCATCAAATATGATGTCTCACCTCAGACCTTATCACCAAATTATGATGTTAAAGGTCTGAGGTCATCATACTAAGATGTTAACCTCATAAATTCTACCAAATTAATGATGTTTAGGGTTTGAGGTCACCAAATGATGATGTTTCACCTCATAAATATCACCAAATTATGATGTTTAAGGTCTGAGGTCACCAAATATTGATGTTTCACCTTAAAAAATTATCACTAAAGCATGATGAAACAAAGTATTGACACAGGAACCGCTCTTTTAATTAACATTCTCTTCATAAAATGATACATGTATTACAAGAAAACAACTGCAACATCATATGTAATACTTCTTCAAGTGATCAGCGTTCCATGGATTGGAGAAAGGTTCCCCTTTGAGATTTTCTAGTAGGTACCGGGTACAACTTCGTCGACTACTTTGTAAGGACCATGCCAGTTTGGGTGGATCTTGTTTGTCTTCTACAACGTCTTCTTTAGAACTAGGTCTCCTACAGCTATATGTCTTGATTTCACTCTTTGATTGTAAAACTTTGTTGTTCTATGCTGGTAGGCTGCCCGTCTGATCTCAGTGTCTTCCCTTCTCTCCTAAATTAGATCCAAGTCAAGTCTTATTTCTTCCCCATTCCTCTAAGGATTATAATTCTGAACTCTGTGGGTAGGGAGTCCTACTTCTGTAGGTATGGCGGCCTCTGAACCATGGGCTAACATAAATGGGGTTTCCCCCGTTGGTGTCCTTGTCAATGTCCTGTAGGCCCATAGCACTGCATAAATCTCTTCTGTCCATCTCCCCCTGGCTTCTTCTAACTTCTTCTTAATCACATAAAGGATTGTTTGGTTCGTGACTTCAGTTTGCCCATTTGCTTGGGGTCAGTAAGGAAAGGATAAGAAATGCTTAATCCCGACTCTTTCACAATATTTTTTTAAGGAAGAATTCTTGAAATGGGTTCCGTTGTCTGAGACGAAGGTGTTTGAATGGCCATGTATGTATATGATGCTCTTCCAGATGAACTAAAAGGTCTTCTGCTCTGTAATCGTGATCATCGGCTCAACCTCTACCCACTTGGAGAAGTAATCAATTGCTACTATCAAAAATCGATAATTGTTAGCAGCTCTTGGCAATGGACCCACCAAGTCAATCCCCCATACTGAAAATGTCCAAGGAGAACTGATTGATGTCATAAGTTGATGAAGTTGATGAAGGATAGTGGATAATCTATGGCACTTGTCACACCTCTTCACGTAGGCGTCAGCATTTTTGGCCAAGGTCGGCCACCAGTATCCCTGCGTAATTATCCTCCTGGCTAAAGGTCTTCCTACTATGTGACTAGATCAAGAACCCTCGTGTACATCCTGCAGGACGTGGGGGACCTCTGTGGGGTGGACACATCTGAGGAGAGGTAGTATGAATCCTTTTTTATACAGGATATCTCTTATTATTGAGAACTTGGCAGCTCCGTACCTCAATTTCCTCCTTTCTAACTTTGACTCTGGCAACTCTCCCTATCTGATATATCTGATAAGGGGGTCCATCCATGAGTCCCCTAGGTTCAAATTGAGGTAAGAGATGGTAACCTATTCTTCCTTAATGGTCGATTTTAGCAGGATCTCGACTGGTACTGTCCTTCTGATGCCTGTCCTTGTTGCTGAAGCCAACCTTGCTAGGGCATATACACGATTATTGTCTTACCGAGGTACCCTCTTCATCTTCACCTCTTTGAATCCTTTTAGCGTCGTTCTTACCCTCTTCAGGTATTTATCCATCCTTGGCCTCATATACGCCAAGTACTTGGTTGATAACTAACCTTGTGTCACTGTGCAGTAGGAGTCGTCCAACTCTAAGGACTTTTGCCAAGGAGAGCCCTGCTATCATTGCCTCATACTCGGACTCATTGTTTGAAGCCTTGAAGTTGAACCTTAGCGCATATTCAATGTTGGTGCCATCCGGAGCTGACAGTATCAGCCCTATGCCACTTCCACTTTATCAAGAAGACCCATCAACGAAGAGGTTCCAAACGTCTTTATTTGAAGAGAACTTCCCCTCTGACAGGGTCCCTTTCTTAAAGAAGTACCTGTCTTCCTCATTCTCACCTACTCCTTTTCTGACTATGTTGGACACAACCTCTTCCTGATTTAGGAAGACGTTATTATTTGATCCCTCTGCAATATGTGGGCTGTTCTCAATCTCAGCCTCCTCCCACGTGAACTCAGTAACAAAGTCTACGAGTGACTACCCTTTGATGGCCACCCTGGGTTGATAAACAATGTCATACTCTCCCAACTCGATGGCCCAGGTCATTAATCTTTCGGACCTCTCGGTCTTATGGAGGACTTGCCTTAGTGGGGAGTCAGTGAGGATGACCATATAGTGGGATTGGAAATAGGGCACCATTTTCCTAGAAGCATGTATCAAGGCATAAGCCAACTTCTCCATCTGAGGATAGTTCTGTTCAGACCCTTGAAGGGCCTTACTATTTAAGTATACAAGCCTCTGTACCCCATCGTCTTCCCGTACTATGGCTGCACTTATAGCTGACTCTGACACTGCTAGATAAACATATAAATTCTCCCCTAGAATGGGCCGGGATAAGAGTAGAGGAGATTCGAGGTAGGACTTGAGCTTCTTAAAGTCCTTATCGCATTTCTCATCACATTCAAAGGCCTTTATAAGGACTTTGAAAAAAGGAAGACACTTGTCCGTAGCCCTGGAGACAAACCTGTTCAGCGCAGTAACTCTTTCGGTTAACCTCTGAACGTCTTTGATGGTCCTGGGCATCTTTATTTCAAGCAGAACCTGATTTTTTCGGGATTGGCTTCTATTCCCCTTTGATTTACGATGAATCCAAGAAATTTCCCTGCTCCTACTCCAAAGACACACTTGGCAGGATTGAGCTTCATCCTGTATAAGTCCATGGTGTCAAAAGTCCTCTCCAGGTCTGCCACGTGAGTGCAGGCCTTCAAGCTTTTTATCAACATGTCATCTACATATACCTCCATGGTCTTGCCAATCTGATCTTCAAATATCTTATTTACAAGACATTGATACATGGCCCCTGCATACTTCAAGCCTAAGGGCATGACCTTATAGCAATAGGTCCCCTTGTTTGTGATGAATGCTGTCTTCTCTGAATCTTCGGCTTCCAAAAAGATCTGGTTATAGCCTGAATATACATCCATGAAGCTCATAAGTTCATGCCCTACTGTGGCATCTACCATCTAATCAATTCGAGGTAAGGGACAATTATCTTTTGGGCAAGACTTGTGCAGATCAGTGAAGTCTATGCACATCCTCCATTTTTCGTTAGCTTTGGGCACAATGACGGCGTTAGATAACCACTCTGGGTATATGACCTCCCTGATGAATTCTGGCTCTTCCAACTTTTTGACCTCTTCCCTGATGACATCATACTTTTCCCTGGAGTAAACTCTTCATCTTTATTTAATTGGCTTAGCATCTTCTGCCATATTAAGTTTGTGGCACATAACCTACGGGTCGATGCCAGGCATGTCTGCGTGGCTCCAAGCGAAGACACTCTGCCTCTTCTTTAAAAATCTTATCAGCTCTTCCTTAATCTCGGGTTTTAGGACCTTAATGATTTGGACCATTTTTTTTGGTTCGTCCTCATTGAGGACGATGGATTATACCTCTTTTGCAGCCTCTCCTTTCTTCAATTTTGTTTCATCTCTAGGATCAAGTGTATCAATGTTATATGTGGTTGTTTCCCTCTTATAGGCCTCTCTCTCTTCCACGGAGTTTAAGTATCATTCTTGTGCCGAGGTCTGGTCACCCTTCACTTCCCCTACCCCATAGGGGTCGAGAATTTTAGCATTTGGTGGACCGTCGATGGCACGACCTCAAATTCCTTAAGGGCTACTCGTCCTATGATGAGGTTATGGGCCGAGAAGACGTTTTCATCCATAATGAAAAAATTGATCTTTCGGGTCAACCTCTTAGGCCGCTCGTCTCCCATTCGTACATCCATCTCATATATGCCCAATGGATGGACCTTTTCACCCTGAAGCCCATCAACAAATGATGATAGGGTACCAGCCTAGCTCTGCTGAGGCCTAAGCTCTTAAAACAGGGCCAGAATATTATATTTGCTGAACTTCCTCCATCTACGAGGATTCTCTGTACCACACATCCATGCACTCTTGTTGTAATTACCAAAGGGTCATCATGCGGAGCTAAGATACCTTTGAAGTCGAGTTGGGAGAATCCAAATATAAGGCTACCCATATCTACCTCTTTCTCTTCTGCTTAGCCTCTGAATACACCAGATTCACAACCTCTACTTTGGTCACTGACTTAGTCTCTGCCATATGAGATTTAGGGTCGGCTACTTCGGAGCCACCCCTTCTAGTCCTCCACATATGGTGTTAACATCGAAGGAGATCATACCAACCCTCTTCACAGGGACATTATCGTCTTTCGGTGGGAGGTCTGGATCGTCCTCCTCATCACCATCTGAGTCATCGTCTCTTCTAGCTGGGGGATCATCTCAACATCTATCATTTCTCTTCTTCTTAGGGTCATCTCTTCCCCTCTTAGGAGCTTTACCATCGACGTACTTCCTCAGTTTTCTGGACTTCAACATCTTCTCAATTTCATCCTTTAAGGCAAAGCATTTATCTGTCACATGGCCATGGTCTTGGTAGAATTCACACCATAGGTTCTTGTTTCTCTTATGCGGAGGATCCTTCATCTTATCCGTATATCTCAGGGACTGGTCATTTTTTATCTCGTTGAGGATGTGTTCGGAGCTCATAGTTAGAGGAGTATAGTGTGCAAACTTATTATCTGCAGACCTTTTTTTCGTCTTTCTTCCTTTGGAACTTCTCGCTGCTACTTCCGTTCTCATCCTCATACTTTGCGGCCATAGCCTCTTCAGCATTCATGACCTTTCCTGCAGTTGCCAATAGCCTGCCATGGACTTGGGAGGGCCTTCTACAAGCTTCTATAATAACTTCCCTTTCTGGAGGCCTCCAATGAGGGCAGTCATAGATATATTCTCTTCATAATCTTCAACCTCTAATTTTTCTTTGTTGAATCCAGAAATATAGTCTCTTAGGCTCTCGTTCTTCCTTTGTTTGATGTACAACAGATGAGTGGTCTTCTTTTTAGGTCTTACCCTAAAACAGAAATTGTGAATGAACCGTTCAGCCAAGCCCTTAAAGTTCTCGATAGAGTTCTTCAGAAGAGAAGTAAACCAGATGTGTACAGCTCCTGTCAAAGTCCTAGAGAAGGCCCGACACTTCATCTCATCTGGGATTGAATAAATATCCGCTGTAGACTGGTACATCTTAATATGACGCACATGGTTAGTACTACCATCATACTTGGGAGACACCGTAGGTGGTTTGAACTTGGCAGGGGTTGGGAAGTTCACTATCTTTGCCACGAATGAGGAGCCCTTTGAGAACCGTCTTTATAATGGGTATCGAATTTTAATGAGGTTCCCTATCTTCTCTTCAAGACGTTGAATGGAGTCATTACATGGCTTTGCAAAGTCGGCCTAGCCGAGGTTGTCCCCAACCACCTCCAAGGGGTGAACTGAGGGTTCCACAACCACTGCACAATGTCGACTATTAGCCTCCTCTTAATCCCTGTCTTGGCCTTGATGGGGTCGGCCATGTTGGGGCCGGCCAAGATGAGGCTGATGTTCCCCATCTCCCCTTTGAGAGCCAGCGTCACTTCGTGACCTGAATAACCTCTGTCTTAGATCATTGAATGGGTCAAGCCTTTGAAAGGCTGACCCTCTGCTTAATCGATCAAAGCTGACCCTCTTTGTTGGTCACCCTCATCTCTTCTGCCCCCACAACCTATGCTATGTTGGATAGAACGAACCGTGTTATTCAAAACCTCATACTGCTCCCAGCAGTCTTCCGGAGCATCCTCTGCCTCCATATTGTAATACCTATCCTCTGGGCAAGGGTTTCCTTGCGTCCCCAGACATAAACGCCTAGGGTTAACAACGTCCCTCCTGTGTTGAGGGGTAGGTTGGTCTTTTTGCGGTGTCTGGGGTGGTCCCCTGGCTTCGGGATGGGGTTGAACAGCTACCGGAGTAGTCATCTCTGGTGAGACCCCAGGTGGCCTCATCATATTTTTACTGAGCTGTGCAAATTGCTCCTTCATTTCTTGATGTGTTACAATAAAAGATTTTAAGGCTTCCTCCACCTCAGCCATTTTGGACTGGGGTGGTGCCTAGATGGAACTAGGTCCTCCAACACCAGATGGTGGAGGAGGTTGTGGAAACTCCGATGCCATATGTTAAAACTGAAGAGCTGGTGAAGAAGATGAGCTTAATACCTTAAAGGACCTCTTTCAATGGTGAAACAGCTCCATGCAAGGGGTGAGACCTGGTTCACCACCAGATTCTTCGGTGAGGTTAAGATAGCTTCTCGTTCCCACAGACGGTGCCAAAATGATGATGCTGGAAATAACACCACCAATCAAGGTGTTTGTAAGCTCAAACCAGTGATAACAATGGCAGCACAAGAGTATACTAAATATAAGAGATTGAGATGAGGACAAGAGGATGAACACCAATATATAAGTGGTTAAGACAATTAGGCCTACGTCCACTGTGCAAGTGAGTGATTAATGTCACTGAATAAGGCACTAACGGCCATGGATACAATCTCTCAAGCTTTCTCTCTCTAAGGTGTAAATTAACAGAGTTTTAGCTAGGATTGTAATCATCGATCCTTTACAATGTTGAGGAAGACCTTAATATATAGTGTCTGGGGGTGTAATGTACCCCCCAAGCATGCCATGCGCATGTACATGGAGATCCAGCCAGTGCAAGGATGACACGTGGCTGATCTCAACTAAGTAATGATAACCTTAATACTCCCCCACGTGGAGGGAATAATTCAGTTATAACAGATTTATCCATTTGTTCCAAGCCATACATGTACGCGTAGATGCTCGAATATTTTTTCTTGGTACCAACCTCGGCCTGGATGAGTACGAGGTTGGTGAAGTAAAACCCTTGCCTTGGCTGAGGATCATATATGATGACCGTAGTTGGGATGCCAGCCGAGGTTAAATATTTGGAACGTCAGCCCTGGCCGACGTTTTCTTAAAACTTGATGTTAAGTCTGCAAGACGTTATGATCTTAGGTGAAACTTATAACATCGGTTATGGCCGATGTTGGCGATGATTCTGATGGATAACCCATGTCCATATATACCTCGGATAACCCATGTCCAAGGTGATGCTTGTAACATCGACTGTGGCCGACCTGATGGATAATTGATCCTATGAGTCATGTAGATCTTGGCTGATGCCCAATCATGGTGGTACTTGCAACGTCGGCTGCGGACGACCTGGTGAAGGACGACATCACAAATGGGTAATCTCGAGCTCTTGTTACATCGGTTGTCAATTAGGCCGAGGTTGATGTCTCTGATTTGGAAGGTACACTTTGGGCATATCAGTTATGGTGTTTAAATTTTTTTGTCTCACTTTCTCTCACTACAAACTTAAAAAACTCTCTATCAGGGTTTTAAAGAAGATGAAAGGTTTTTAGAAATGGGCCTTATGTTTTTTTACACTAAAGTGGGAAAATGCGCAGAAAGGCAAAAAGGTTATGACATTTTTTTCCCAAATGATGAGAGGATAGTTCCCACACTGACGCATGGGGTCTTGAAAATAAAAAACCCTCAGATGAAGGGACAACGCATTTAATGACCCTAGGGTCCCTCTAAATTAAAAAACAGAAATTGAAAATCGAGATTATGGGGTACAAAGCCTTTTGGTCTACCCAACACAAAAAACTTTGCACGAGGGGCTAATATAGAAGGGTGTCTTCCCCCCCCCCCCCAAAAAAAAAAAAAACTTTTTTTAAGATATTAAGAAGGGCCACTGCGAGGGTCACTATAGAAGCCAAAGATGAGAGGGGCCACCGCAAGGGTCCTTGCAGAAACTCAAGTTAAGAAGGCCCACTACAAGGGTCCCTACAGAAACTCAAGTTAAAAAGGGCCACCGCGAGGGTCCCTGCAGAGACTCAAGTCAATAAGGGCCACTGCAAGGGTACCTGCAGAAACTCAAGTTGATAAGGGTCATCGCGAAGGTCACTGTAGAAGCCCAAGTTGAGAGGGACCACCGCAAGGGTCCCTGTAGAATCTCAAGTTAAGAAGGGTCACCGCAGAAGACCAAGTTGAGAGGGGCCACTGCAAGGGTCCCTGCAGAAACTTAAGTTAAGAAGGGGCACCGCAAGGGTCACTGCAGAAACCCAAGTCGAGAGGGGCCCCCGCAAGGGTCCCTGTAGAAACTCAAGTTGAGAAGGGCTACCGCAAGGGTCCCTGCAGAAGCCCAAGTTGAGAAGGGCCACCGCAAGGGTCCCTGCAGAAACTCAAGTTAAGAAGGGCCACCGCAAGGGTCCTTACAGAAACCCAAGCTGAGAAGTCCCCCCGCAAGGGTCCCTGCAGGAACTCAAGTTGAGAAGGAACCATTGTTAATAGGGACTTTCCCAAGTTCTCCGTAGAAACTCAAGATGAGAGGAATTCCACCAAGGTGGCAGCAGAAGCCTACGTTGAGAGGGCCCCTATAGAAACCCACATTGGGAAGGAACTTGGTTTAGATGGCGACAAATGACCAGGTTGAGAAGGACTCCCCCCAGGGTCCCTGCAGAAATGACATTTGAGAAGAAAACCCCACTAGGGTTCCTCAATAGCAGAAACATACATGGGAGGAGGGAGTCGCAAGTTCCTTCCCCCTCATCTCCCAAAAAACCAAGTTAGGATGATGGTGGTGTCTACCATAATTAACCCCTCATCATGAAAAAGATCATAAGTACTAACACTTATTTTCTTGTACAGGTTGCCTAGTTGAGAAAATAGGGCTCCAGTAGGGCAGTTGGGATCTCTTGGGAGTTTTGGCTTGGTGGCTGAGGGACAAGGTATATTAAGCAAGCTCAACCACTTAACACTATAGGATTGAGAGAATACTAGTAGAAAGACCCAAAAGTTACTCAAGACTACACACACTTCACACTTGGTCACAAGTTAAGTGAGCAGCCAAAGAGCTGGCTGCTCACAAGGAATAAAATCTTTTCAAAAAATGACTTTTTTCAGAAGAGGGGGTCCTCGAGGTCCCTCTCAAGAAAAATAATGATTTTAGAAGAGAGGGGTCCTTAAGGCATCCTCTCTCAAGATTTGAAAAGATTGCACCACAAGTTACCGTTTGAAAAGATATTTACCAAATCAGATATCTTGTCTTCATTGGGAGACATATTTACTTTTTAACTTGGGTTGGCACCAGGTGGCGCCTGCAGGAGGGGACAGGTAGAGCTTCCTGTAGGTAGGGAAAAATGATACACTTCAGACATTGTCCCCCACCAACCCTCTCAATTTTGGCGCCCAAAAGTGCCAACTCAGTCCTACTGCCCAAGTATAAATAGACCTCTGGGCAAGGTCAAATGGACACAATTGAACTCTGCCAAAATCACACCAAACCTACCTAGTATTCTCTCCCTGCTCATTCCCTTAGTGCTATGTACAAGGAAAAACCCAAGCCGGGAAAAAATATCGGACGAACCTGGCCTAAAAAATTCACTGAGTATGGTATGAATTTTACAAAGACTCGACAAGAGGACTTACACAACCGACTCGACTCCCTTCAAGACTTGACGCGCTCCTTCGACCTTCAACCTCAGCCTAGCGAATAGTCTTGGAGTCCACCAGATCCTTGGAGTCCACCAATAGACCAAGCAACCATCACAAATATTTCGGGGTCTGGCTTGGGTTCGCCACACGCGACTCCCGGTTGAGACCAAGCAACCATCACAAAAATTCCTATCTCGACCTAATTAGGTCAACCGGGGTCCTTACAATGAAATATTTATATGAATATTTCAATTTCAATTTCATTTTATATTTATATTTATATTTATATTTATATTTATATTTATATTTATATTTATATTTATATTTATATTTATATTTATATTTATATTTATATTTATATTTATTCGCAACTAACATTGTATTTGTTGGACAAGAACAATTCTGCCAGGATCCAGAACTACATGATTCCGTCTTGGAGCAGTTGAGGGAGCAATATAAGACGTGGAAGAAAAATATGCGAATTCGGTACTTTGGGAAGACCCGAGACTCCGTTATCCGAATGCGTGACTCCATCCCACTGAAGAGCTGATCTCATTGGCACAATGGAAAAAGTTCATTAACAATGAGATCGGGGAGCGACAATTGGCATCTCGCCAATTGGGGAGGAAAAATTGAGCGAAAAAGACAGGCGTGCACTACTCTGACCGGACATCTTACAATGAGGTGGATCATAGGATGATGGTAAGATTTAATTTTTCTATAATTACATAAATATGTTATTCTGCATTATTTTACTTTGCGGGGCTAATACTAATTTTGCATTATTTTATTTCAGGGGACGGGGAGTGGCCCTGGGGGTATGCCACATAGGCTTGATACTTATGTGGCTATTCAGACGAAGAAGGGAAAGGATAAGGAGGTGTCCCCGATTGTCTCATCCACGATTGTAAGTAATCCGACAGTTTACTTTTGGTTAATTACGTTATAGTTTTTTTATTTACTTATTTAACTAATCATGTACTTTGTGTCGTTTTAGGTAAAGCTTAAGGAACTGCATGAGTCGCAGTTTGATGCCGACAAGGCATCTTTGTCCACAGACGCACTTAGCCAAGTGCTTGGCGCTGGTCTCAAGGGGGGTGAGATTGCGGGTGGCCAAATCTAGGATCATCGGATTGGAGACGAGCAACACTGGATTGGCTCGAACGGTGGACTCGCATGACACGATGCTGTCCCGTTTGGACGTGAAGGTCCAAGATATTCTCGTTGGGAGGAAAACGTAAGGATAAAGGGAAAGATAAGGTGGTGGATGAGGAGGTGCAGGAGGACGAGGATGTGGGTGTGGACATCACTGCTTCATCGCCGACACGTGCGGACTTTGATGATCCAGTCCCTTATTTGGCTCCCTTCAACCAACCGATGTCGACACTTGGTTGGCCGAGAGAGTTTATACAGGACATATTTGATGGCCAACGAATATGGTGGGGGTTGAGGGACCCGAATACCATCCAGGGTATGCCAGTTCATGGACGTGCGCTTCAAGACATCGAGGCCAAGGTGATCGTAATGCATGTGATACCCGGAAAGGAGAACTCCCCATCGTGGTTGTGTGAACAATGCAACATGATGAATATATAAGGGTGTATGAATTCGTATATCGTGTGGCCTATCCACCTCCTCAAACCTACCCCAGACATGTAGTGACATTATTTGAATTGAATTGATTTAAGTTGTTACATTTGAATTATATCGTGATGTATATTGTTTGGAATGTATATTTGCATTATCTCTATTTTATTTAGATATATGATGTTTGAACAGGTACAACGTTGCTATAATAGGTAAAAATATACTGCTGGGCAGTGGGAGTGGCCATACTGCCCAACAGATTTTTTTCCAATTATGTCCAGAATTATCACGATCATTGACCATGAAAATTTTGTAAAGACTGTCACGGGTTTCTCCCGATCTAAGACCGTGACAGATATTATCAAGGTCACAGACCGTGACAAGTCCATGACAACAGAAGTTGTCACCCACAGAATTGTCACAGTCATTGACCTTGACGAGTTGGAATTGTCACGGTCAATGACCATGACAATCCGAAAGTTTTGGTGTAGTGTAGACAAAATCTAGACACGTGCGTGACCTGCTTCACCTCAGCTTCACTGCAGCGATGGTGTGCCTCACTACAGTGAAACTTATCCCCGACACTTTTTGTTCACATTTTAAAATCTATAAACAAAGGTGTGACTTCCTTTGACATAACGATGGCGTGACTTTTTGTTCACTATCTCGTTGGTCGATTTTGTCCGTGTGAAAAATTCTGAATA
This sequence comes from Sambucus nigra, assembly GCA_949130495.1. NCBI lineage: Eukaryota > Viridiplantae > Streptophyta > Magnoliopsida > Dipsacales > Adoxaceae > Sambucus > Sambucus nigra. The sequence continues at coordinate 554,729,674 of OX422213.1, read as the reverse complement.
AGTGCTCATCCTGGATTACCTCAGGGTTCACTGTAGCCACGCATTTGCCCATTGCAGTGACCTTGTGACAAAATGAGTTCGATTGGCAACTAAAGTCACTTTGACACAAGACCTTTCTTTAAAATCTTCTTGGTTAGTGTGTCAAGGATAACGCTTTAGGTGATTTGGACACTGATGTAACTACTTGGCACCTTAGGAGCATGACAACTAGCATTTGAACCTTTAAACATTTTCAAAATCTAAAGGCTGTAAGTTAAGGTATTGTCTTCTCTTTCAAACCAAGAGTAAGAACTTTGAACAAATATTTTTACTGATCATTACATTTGATATATTTGAGAGTACATTTTTCACTCATCTTCTTTGAGTTCTTACAAGCGATTGTTTCTAATAGAGGTGTATTTACTCATCTTGCATTCAAATCCAATATTTATTGGTGAGTAAATTTGTTCTCTTCCTTGACTTGAAAAAACTCATTTTGAGATTTAAATCACTACACCCTTTCCAAACACACGAATGAACATATATATAGAAATCCATAAAAACATCCTAGGTGTAGCATTTTAGTTGTTTGAAGGTTTCATCTCGTAACAAAGTTGTTGTTCAAACTTTAAATGAAGGAAGTTTCTTTTACTTTGAATAAGATCAATTTGTCCAGAGGATTCGAAGACATTAGTTGCAGACCAAAACCGGTCGTGATTTTGTACTCCAGCTGCTAGCGCTCTCTACGTAGAATAAAGTGGGAATGCGTGTCTACTCGATTATAGCGTCGTGGGGCTATAAGTCTATTTATTAATGTTGTAAAACTCTACCATAATGCATTTGTCTTTATTATCGGCCTGAGATTTTTTTGTTAGTGGATTTTTCCCTCTTACATTCGGTCTTGTGCTTATTTTACTCTTTTCCCATCTTTTATAATTATTGTCTTAATTAAGATGATAAAACTTACGAGATTCTAAAATTTTGTAAAATAATTTGTCACACAGGCTTTTAAATCATTAATCCATTTTGTAATAATAAATTAACAAATTTTTTTCTTGAATTAGGTGAATTAATTTTTTTGGTAGCTGCCCTCGAGATACACACACTCAATTGGTATCGAAGCGAGTCTCTAAGTTTTCGATGTAAAAACCTAGGCATAGTACCCTTTTGTGTTCAATGAATGGAAATTAAACCCTCTGACCTCCTTTATATGATGTACACTAAAAGAAAATGTTAATTTTAATAACAACTAAAATTTTGGATTACTAACAGTATTCTATCATTACTATTTCTTACATGAATTTACCGTTAGCCATCAAACATATATGTTACTAATTTTTATTTGTAATTTAAAAAATGAATATTTAAAAGGGAGAAATTTTTGTAACACACGAAATAGAACCCACGCATTTTCCCTCCCAAATGAACTGACCCTCCAAATCGTGACTCCCAAATGCGTGTTGTTCTCTCTCTCTCCCTCTGTGCAATCGAAAATCCTAAACCCAGCTACTGCAAGAGATCTTCACCTTCAATGATAGCATTTTATCCCCCCGTCTTTGTGATTCTAATCCTTTATACGCCTTCACACTTATAGATTAGTGGAACAAAAATATCACATCTCAAACAAGAAAAACAATCTCTCATATACCGAATCTACAAAATAAAAACAAACATCTTAGTTGAAGCCGATCTCGAACCCATCAACGTTTTTACTTCTGGGCTCATAATTCTCTTCACTCATGATGATTGAGGGTTTTATTTGACCTAGTGAATAATCATCCATTGTGTTGAGTTTTAGATAACCAAATCTCTTTACTTGAGACCAAAGTACTATCCGCGACCACTTTCAAGATGAATGTGGAGGGTAGGTCTTAAAAGTTAGAGAAGATGATTTTTGGTGTCAAGTTGTACACTACATATAAATGAGGACTCTATATTGGAAGTGATGGTTCTACGTCTAATCTAGATATCGTATCATCCTAATCCATTTTTCAACTCCCATTGGTGAATCTTCAACTCATTCTATACCTAAAAAAACCAAGGGAAGGTGATTTTCATGTGTTCCTACCATAACAAGGAAGGATATTTGCAAGAGTTTTGCTTTAGACTTAGGAAGCAACAGCTCAAGCGCCCCGTCGACCCACAACCCTTTTATCATAAGCGAGGACACCTTAAGGAGTTTTGTATTTTACTTTAACCCGCGTCACATTTTGGTGAGTTTGACAAGGGTAAAAAGGTCAATAGGAAGGGGAAGAAGAAGGTGGAAACCCCTCAAAAGGTTTCTTCCAAAGGAAAAGAGGAAAAAATGTTTGATCCCCCACACTTCCCATTTTGGTTCCTAGATCCAACTTTTTGAGAATTGATCTATATAGTGTTCCAAAACAAGCTATTGATAGAGGAGAACTAGAATCCTTATAAAAATATTCCAAGGTTGGTTCCTTGTTAAATAAGAAATATGATTCTTTTGGTTACATTTCTTAGAGTGTTTGGTTTACTCTTTTTAGATAGGCATCTTGATTTCTCTTTATCACTACTTTAATTTACTTAGTTATGATCTTTGATTTGTTTATATCTTTAATTGTTAGCCTTGTACGATATTGGTCTTCTATGCTTGTTTGGTATTATTTTATCCCATGAACTTAAAGGCAAACTTACATGCTTAGTTATTGTATTGTGGTTCTATTATGCCTTTTTGTACTCCATGCTTAAAATTTATAGCTTGAAATGCCTTTGTAAGATGCACTTTTACACCGTACAATAAACTTGAGCATTTCAATAAAAAATCATACCGAAGGGATTTATTTTCCACTTCTACCGAAAATTATAAGTTTTATGTGATGTTTTGATAAAAGGGTGTTAATTTTTAATCCTTTTATGTATGCGAGTTATTATCATCATGGTTGGCGTTGAAGATATATATATATATATATATGTTTCAAAATCATGAGTGATAATGTCGTAAGCGCTTTAACTTTGGGTTGAGAGAACTACCTTTGAAAAATCACAAATAGTTCTCCACCTTTTGTAATGAATGAGCGAAAGCTGTCACATGCAAAATTTTATCAAAAAAGATGTCTCAAATATTTTTTTCTATCCAAAATTTGAGTAACGTAAAGGATATGAGACTCAAAAGATTTTAATCATAAATCGATAGTTAAGTGAGAAAAATGATAGTTAACATTTTATATATTTTCAAGGAAAAAATAGGCTTTCTCTTTATTGCATAAAGTCAAAAAATTTTAAATGTTAGCTCAAACATTGATTTTTGTTATTCAATTTTATGGATGAATGTTTATTTTATTCACTTTCTATCACGAGGTATATCTTTGAAATCACTCTATATTTTATAATTATAATTTAACCTTAGGATATTGAATGATTAAACCATTCTTGTAGTTGAGTATTTAGAGTAACCAAGAACCATTGTATGATCGGCTGAATCTTGTTTGATCATTCAAAATGTTGTTTTAGGGATTAAAATGTACCTACATTATAACTAAGAATCCATTTGTGCATTCTCCTTTGACTATGTGCTATATTTTCTCAACTTTTAAAACTTTGCCCAGTTCTTCTCTCAAAACATCTTTCACCATTATAGAAACCTCTTGCCTTCCTCTCATTTTAAATTTTGGAAGTCTTTTATGCTGTATTTTCCTCACTCAATTGGATTAATTGTCATCTTGGTAATTTTTAGTTCCAAGGATTTTATGATTTACCCCTTTTTAGAGTCAGGTCTTATAGATTATTGTTTTGTTATATGTTGTTATAAGGGCATTTTTCTGACACTTCCCCTAAAATCCAGGACTTGCCTGTAGCCCTTTCTTGTTTAAATTAGATATGGCATATTCCGCTACATCACTTACGGCATAACACGTCTTCATGATCATCCGCGACATCAACAATTCAAATATCTAGCAACATGCATCTCTAATGTGCACCACTCATCTTCATTGTGCTCCACGTACATCTTTAATCGTTCTCCACAACTCCTCATTCTTTATGGTATATTTTATGTTTGGAGTTCTTTGTTTTTCATAAGTATATTTGGGAGTATTGTAATTTATTTTATTTTTCAAAAGAAGGATGGACTCTATTTAAAAAATAAAATTTTTGCCAGTTGTCGTTCAAACGAGATGGGCATCTCATTCGAACGATCTAGTAATCTCGTTCGAAATGTCATTTGATGGCCTACATCGAACACCCTTCAAATGAGGGATTACTATTTTTGTTTTAGTCAGGTCGTTAGAAGAATTCTTCTAGGTAAATCACATATCACGTTTGAACAATACTTCTATCTCGTTCGAACGCCTTGCACTACACCAAATCCTGCGAATGGTCATGCCCAGTGGGTCACGGACCAAGTCCGCGACCAGATGGTCGCGGACTCAGGCCGTGACCAACTCAATATTTGGTGTGACCATATTCACTAACACACTGAGTCATGGATGCTTTGCAAGTGGTCACGGACCAAATCCCTGACCACTGTGGGTCACGACCCAAGTCCGTGACCAGGTCGTGACCATTTTGGCGCCTAATCCGCGCCAAAATTCTCTCCAAGCTTGGTCGCGGATGGGTCACGGACTTGGGCCGTGACCATAGGCATGACGAAGTAGAAAACACACACACTAAGGGTCACGGCTGAGGGCCGTGACCATTTCTTGGTAGGGGTCACGGCTATGGACCGTGACCATACGCAAATTAATGGGCTAGTATGATTTCATTAAATGGTTTTGTTGGTGGGTCACGGCTGAGAGCCGTGACCAGGTTCAATATGAAAAAAAAGGCGGGCTGTCTATTTTCTCCCAGGGCTACTTTGTTTCGTTCATTTCCCCCAACGAAACCCTCCCCATACCTGCCTTCATCTCTGCCTCTCTCTCTCGCTTGCCTCCTCCCTCCGTCTCCCTGGCGGCATCCCCTCTCTCGCTCTCCCTGGCGGCATCCCCTCTCTCGCTCTCCTCCTCCCTCCGTCTCCCTGGAGGCATCCCCTCTCTCTCTCGCCTCCTCCATCCGTCTCCCTGGTTTCGGATTTGGAGCATCAGCTAAACCCCGGGTAAGGTAATTTAAATACAACCATTCGTGTGCTATCGAAGTCAAAAAAACTTTATTTTATTTCTTATGTCTCCTACCCCCATGCGTTGTTATATCTGCCTTACATTTGTGCCATGTTTTCTTTATTAGCAAAAACTTATTTACATATGACCAAGAAGCAACCAAACCGTTTGATAAGGTAAAAGATGTTGCATCACTGTGTAGTTCATTTTCCTGCCATTAATATTTTTATTGTTCTCATTTTTAAGTTGTGTTAGTATTAGTTTAATTTGAGGATTAATTTTTGTAGGGGATTAACAACTCTACATATAGTTTTTAACTCTCTATTTGAAGTAACGATTCTAATTTGGAACTTTCATGGTTTGAAACTGCTGCTCAGAATATAACTCTGCTTTCTTAAATGTAATTACATAGAAATCCTATTATAATTGACTATAGTGTTTTGCTGATGTTTTTTATTTCAAACATTTTTTTTATTATAGTCTGATTTTCCATTAACACAACCATCTCATGATGTGTATAGAAAAAAGGGAAAACATTGATTTCAACATTATCAAATTTACATAACCCATTTCTTAGTCACATTGGGAAATCTCATTTGCACAACCTTTTAATTAGGCAATATACATAAGGAATGTAGGATATGGAAGTAAATTAAGTTAAGATAGACTATTATGGACTCACTGCATAAATATAATGTAATGTTCATGTTGTCGGTTTTATTACATTTTTTATAAAATCATGTTTACATGTTTGTCGGCATTCAGATTGATTACTTTTTGTTAATGATTTTTCTATCTTTTTATCAAATTTCCAAAGTAGTGTACTGTAAGTCCTTATATTCCTTATATGACAAGGTAGGTACGCATTTTGATCCATTAAGTATAATCTAATTTTAGTTGTGTTGACAAGATATAAGAGATTAAAAAATATTAAATATTAAAAATGAGGGTCGTTAGGGTTTCGGCAAAAACTCCTCCTTCTCACGCAGCAGGTGCTCGAAGCATAAGTTGTTGATTTATGGGAAAATAATATATAATCCATTTATTGGTATGTTGTTTACTATTGTTAGGCTTATTGAAAATTATCCTATTGTATAGGGAATATTTCATTGAGGCAGATTGTTGGTGTGGAAAGTTATGCTTTCTTTCAAAGGTATTATATTCCTATGTTCTTTCACAAGTATTTGTTTATTTTATTATTCCTCAGTTGTTTTTTTACTAGTGTTGTCTCTATTACATAGTGATTAAGATAAAAAAAACTAAGATCTTGGACTTTATCCTTGCAAAGGTATGTTCCAATTCTGTTTAATAAATTTTATGCGGACTTCATTATTCCTCTTTTGTATCACTTTTGATAGAGAACTTCTCTGTCTCACTTTATTAATCATTTAGGTTTACTGTTTGTTTTATATAACCCTTTACATCAGTGTGTTGTGAGAACAAGCCATGATATGCGTGGGTCTCTTACATGGAATTTTATTTGGCATAACATAAGTCTTATTTCACGGGCTTTATTTTGTTGTGTGAATCAATTTTTTCTTTATTATCTGTGTGAATCAATTTTTTCTTTATTGTCTGTGTGCTATGCGGTTGTTTGCGGGGTAAATTAGATTCCTTCACACTATATTGATTCGAATTCTTTATTTTCAGATTTGTGCAGCTATTTCGTAGAAGATGTTGAATTGGTGTATCACGAGTTTTATAGTGAGTAACAATGCGCATTGGTGTCAATTTATGGTGTATTATATACCCCTATATGATTGTACATTTAGTTAATTTGGTTTGAGTTGTTTGATTATATATTTAGTTAAGTAAGTGTACCTACACTCGGGGGCATTGAGCAACGACTAATTTCTTGGTGTTTTCCAAGTGCAGGGGCTGTTAAAGTCAATACTAATGGCACTAATACGGGTGTCGGTCCATTTGAGTCCCGTTCTTCATAACATATTGTTTACGTATTGCAGATCTAACCAATTGGATACCATTTCTTCATTACATACCAGTTCTTCATTACACACCAGGTACTCTGTACTTTAACTAAATTAGTTATATAATTGATATGCATTATCTATTAAATCTATTAGATGATAGAAGGAGTATGGGATAATTATTGGTTTTGTTTGGTTTGGTTGTTGGATAATTATTGGTTGTTGACTTATTGTTGGATAATATGTTAGAAGGAGTATGGGATAATTAGAAGGAGTACGAGATACGACGATAACTTGATAATGTCTAGACTTAAACCTAAAAATATGGCACCAACACCTCTCACGGGACCAATGTAACACGTAGGAACTGACCCCGCGATCACGGGACTCCCGGTTTGATAATACGACGATAATATGGCACCAACACCTCTCTCGCCTTGATTTTCATGTTTGCCTATAAAAACATGTTTCCTGTAGGTATTTTGCAAGACTTTTAAAACCTCAATTTCTACAGACGTGCTTCAAAAAAGTCTCACTTTTAAAAATGTAAAATAGCTTTTGATTCACACCTCCCATATATATTTTGTGAATCAATTTGAAACCCTTTCAGAACTTTATCTCGGAGTTTCTCTTATGGAGAAGGTGTCTCCACTGCTGATCTTGTGGTTCTCGTGGGAACCATTGCTGAAGGAAGATTAAGGGTCACATGTGGGAGATTCGTCTAAATATTCCATCTATATTTCTCTCTTATATCTGTAAGTTGCGATTTGCACACTATAGTGAAATAGAAAAGTTTTTGCCTCGAAGGGAATTTTTCCTGAAATTCGACTTGCTTGTTTGATTTCATGCTTTCATGTTTTACTTCTTTCAATCACATAGTTTCATATTCGAGGGTTTAAAGTGTTTTAAAACTGGTGTAAGTTGACATTTAATTATATAAGTTTAGGCCATTGAACTATAGCACACTTTCAAATTAATATCAGAGCCAGTTACACAACATTACCATGTAATTGACTTTTCGCAAAAAAAAAATTCTTGATATCAATTTTTTGAAAAATTGATTTTGAAAAGGCTTTTCTCAAATGGATAACTTATATAATAGAATGCCAACTTTTGATGGATCCAATTATGCCTATTAGAAAGCGAGAATGAGATCCACATTAAAAGAAATTGATGCAAGAGTGTGGATTACGGGTGAAAGAGGGTGGCCACCACCCACTATGGTGGTGGGTAATGAAATTAACCCTAAACCCATGTCTTTATGGACCAAAGAAGAATTTAAATGGATTAATTTAAATTCTCGAGGTTAGTGCTATTTTTAGAGCCATCACACCGGATGAGTTTCGGCGTATTATGATGTGCACCATGTCAAAAGAGGCATGGGATATCCTGCAACTTACACATGAGGGCAAAAATGTTGTTATGGCATCTAAATTGCAAAACTTGACTCCACAATTTGAGACCATAACTATGCTTGAGTCTGAGAGATTTGATGAATTTTATGCTTGAGCATCAATTGCTATTAAGGAGATCGCCTGTCGGATATTATTAATTTGAGTTTTAATCTTGGTGAAAGAATTCCTGAAACTAGAATAGTCAAAAAGATTTTAAGATCACTCCCTACCCGTTTTATCCCGAAAGTCACTGTACTGAATTCTTTAGGAATGTTTGATACCCTTAGGTTAGAAGAACTCATAGGATACCTTCACCCTTACGCAATCGACATGCTTCCTAAAACTGAAAAAACCAAAAGAGAAAGGGATTGCTCTTAAGGACCAATCTCGAAAGAGAGATGAGGTATTTAAAAAGATAGAGGAGTATCTTCCAATTCTGAGTACAACTTAGACTTAGATGAATTAGACTTTTTGCTAAGAATTTTACGAAATTTCTCAAACTTAAAAGTAATGGCACATTTAAAGATAAAAAGAGTTTTGAGAAAAATATAATTCGGAAGAAATTTGAAAAAGATAAAAATGATGCCCCAAAGAGAGAGGAATAGGGGTGTTATGAGTGTGATGGGAGAGGTCACAAAGCAAGAATCAAGGAAATGGAAAATCTGCCTTAAATGCCACCCTGAGTGATGATAGCGAGGTCGAGTCGGTGGATTCAGGCAAAGAATCACCGCATGAATATAACTTCACCGCATTCATGGCTAGTCATGTGAGTAAGTCTAGGGCACCTCACGATGATGAGGAAGCCACTTGAGAGGGCACCTGCCAGTGAGATTGATGTGAATGAGGATGAGGATGTAGCAAGTCAGAGTGAGAGTGACATGCAATGCACATACGCCGAGTTATACGCTGATGTAACACCCCGTATTTATGAGCATCTATATATTTAATTAGTTCGGGTAAATTTAAATTACAAGTGTGTCGTAATTTAATTGAATTAATTATTATATGTGTATGTGGATATTAATCGGGAGAGAATATTATTAATATAAATGAAATTAAATTTACTAAGTGTGTAACAAATGATACGTTATTATTATTGTGCATCGCAGCGAGCGATATTGACGTAATTTGATTATACCTCAACTAGGGAGCCGCGTGTAGACTAAATTGAGGTCGAGATAGTAAAATTATTTAGAATGACTCAAATGTTAATTTCGAGGTCACAAATGATTCTGAAAGGGTCAAAATAGTAGGAATAGTATACTCGGGGGTATTGTTTGGGTCATGAGAAAATTTTAGACCAGACCGACACCGTATGAGGGCATTTTAGTCATTTGGTAACCTAGGGTTAAGAGAGATAAAAAATTTGAAAGCCTTTATTAACATATAGTGGGGAGAGGCTAGAATTTGAAATATAGAAAATGAAGAGAGGTCATTAGAGAAGAAGGTAAAGCCATTTTTTAAGCTTAAGAGAGAATTCTTGAAGGATTCAAGCTTGTTCTTGAACCACCATCATTATTGGAGAGGGGAATTGATGGGAAGACAAACCAATTTATAATGTTAATCACGAAATCAAATCATACCCATAAGTGGCAAGTGTTTATTTGTAATTGCTTTTGTAGTTATAATACCCATGTAGAATATGGTGTTAAAAGATGATTTAAATGTTGTTCTTGAAGTAAAGATGATTAGAATACATAATCTGGGTAGGATTTGCATGTAGATCTGATCCACACATGTAAAGTAGACGAAATCAAATTATGTTTGGCGATGAACATGAAGAAAATCTGGATTTTATGTGAGTATGCTTGAGGAACATGAAAAATATTATTTTTTGATGAATAAATGATTTGATCAGTTTTGGAATGGAAATCATAGTGTTTTGATGCCATAATCAAGTTGGAAATCATCCTAATACATGTATATAATGTTTGGGACAATTGGGTGTAAGTTTCCTGAAGGATCATAAGAGTTGTGTAAAAGAAAATGGTGAAAAACACCAAAATCCAACGAAGAAGACGACCTGCTACACTTCGAATAGATTCGGCCCAAAGGCGAATCGATTTGGCAAGGAGAATCAATTCGGCCCTAGGGAGAATCGATTTGGTTTACCAAAATTTGAAAATTTCCCTTTTAATTCCCTAACTTGTGAATTATTATTTGAGAAACTTTTGGAGCATCATTTAAACACAATAAGAGATTTATTGGATTACGGTAGGAGTACGATAGGGTTGTAACTTAGTCTTATTGATAGATCTAAGGCGAGGATTAATCGGGATTAAAACTTTAACGTAATTTATTCGAAGCATGAGAATGAGTTACAAGGATTTCAAATGGATTCATAATATTGACCAGTAGGGTATGATTGAGATAGCTGCTGAAAGAACTTAAGGGAATAACTAGGACCCTTAGAGTAGTGATTAGTACTCGAATAAATACGCTAGTGAGAATAATTGTAAATTAATAGTACGATGAGTATTCATGAGATATATACTATGTAAGAGGTGTGATAAATTTGGTTGTGTGTATGCCTACTGAATAGATGTATATATAGGTTGTGTGTGTATACCTATTATATGATTGGTGTTAAACATTAACATACCTACGCTTCTTGCTATCACAGAGAATCCCGCTCAGTGGGACCTTGACGATTCCAATGAGGTATGGATTTGTGCCCTATAACATAGAACTTAGGGTGGTTCACTAGCTGTCGTGTATTAGTGGAATCGATAGGTCATTTGGGTATGCTAGGTATGTGCGTAGCCCAAAGGCTTAGAACTATGTTCGCCTCCATTATGTGTTATTTGATTTTGGGCTCGAGGAGACATGCCGAACCAATAGTCCTTATTGTAGTACGTGTGATACATGGACTTGATAGCAGAGTATGCCCTTATTAATGGTGGTTATCCAAAGGGAGACCGTCGTTGTATATATATTAGTGTGTAAAATGTATACATGTATGAACATTATACTTAAGTGTGACAACAGACCGTTAGATAGTGTATACTTGAATGTAAATTAAGTAGAAAGCTAAATTAAATGATTTAAATATAACTTATGTGAAATGTTACTCGTGATGCTAATAACGTATGAGAAACGTTAATTATCGATTCTCGTACTGTATGGGCGGTACAGGGGAATGAAAATGTATCGATAGTCAGTTAGTTACTTATGTCTAGTTAGCTTAGGTGTTGTGGCTAGGTAGGCTAAGTAGAAAATGTTAGGCGTTCACTATAGATGAGAGGTGAGGAAACTTAAGAGAGTGTAAGTGAACCTAACATGTGTATCTAATAACTGAATTTTAAATTGTGATAAATACTTGCCATATGTTTTTTTTAAATTTTTTTGGGTTCTAAACCTATTTATAAATATGTTCAAAACCTTTTAGGTGTCCAACCATAGGGAGACCAGACTTGATTATCTATTCCATAGATGCGTAACTGCAACATATGTGCATGCATGCAAGATTTGGATTAGACGCTTTAGCTGCTCATTCCTAAATTAAGATCTCCTTATCTTAGTATTTCATTTATGGGCGTGTAGCCCTTTAGCACTCTATTTAGTTATTTAGTTCAAACTTATATTGGGATTTATTTACTATCTGTTGGATTTATTATTTGGATTTGGGTTTTGTAGTTGATGGTTTATTCGATAAGATATTTATTTATTTATATCTTGTGATGGTTTGGACTCTATTATTGTGTGAATGGTTTATTCTAATTTCTAGTTATTATTATCTGTTAAATGAAAAGATAAAATTTGACACCAACTTAATTAACTAATAAGTGATTAGTAAATAAATGGATTTCGTTATTGATGCTAAGAATGAACCAACTGGTAATCCTGTTTAATTTAATAAAGGACTGATCACCCGATATTTAATTGGGCGGGTTGTCACAGATGGTATCAGAGCATCATGTTTTAGTGTCAATAGGATCTGTACAGTATACTATAATTTTAGCATAACGTTCTTTTTTATATGGAGCCTTATTCTTAGGACTGTTGCTTTTATCTTTACGTGTTTGAGATATCGTACTTCTACTATTAAATTTTGTATTGACTGTGAACTCATACAATTCGATCTGTTTTCAGATACCACCCAGGAGAGAGAGAGAGAGAGAGAGAGAGAGAGAGAGAGAGAGAGAGAGAGAGAGATGAGAGCAGTGGCTACAGAGGAGGTTAGATAGGCTCAGCAGGAGAAGGAGATACCTCAGCCATAGCCACCACTGGGGTTACTAACGACTGTACAGGTGGTCAAGATAATGGCCCCGATAGTTCACGCAGTCATGATTGCCATGGTCATCCATTTCCCATAGACCCAGTCACAACCACCAATGGGACTAGTGATTCAGGCCCAGAGCCACTATATTGGTAGAAAGTTAAGTAGGCTTTTTAGAAAAGCCACCCACTAGAGTTTCCGAGGAGCTCAGATATTATAGTAGCATGTCAGTGCAAGAAGGACCTATAATGTCACCTACGCATGATTGAGTGCAGCGACACTCAGAAGAAGATGCTTTCCATGTTCAGACTTGTGGGAGCCATACTATAGTTGTGGGATTCTATCACCACCTAAGAAGAGAGGGATACGGTACCGATAATAGAGTAATGGTAGCGGTTCGACCGTAAGTATTTTTCGTCAGCTGTTCAGACGAAGATGAGGAGGAAATTTAATGATGTTACACATGGGGATCGATCAGTGGCTGAATACGAGAAGGGGTTCACTCGTCTAGCTAAGTTTGTGCCAGATGAGGTAAACACCAAAGAAAAGAAAAAGCTTAGGTTCATGGATGGATTAGACTGGAGGATCAAGCAACATTTAATTGGCAACTCAAAATTACAAACTTGTACAAAAGTTGTCAATGCTGCACTTTTGCATTTCCAAGACCACCTCTTCCACCTAAAAGCAAGCAAGAGAGTGGGGGAGCCAATCAAGTCAGGTAGGACAGGATGGGGTAGTGCCAGTGGGTCACCTTAATAGTAGGTGGCGAGACAGCAGGGGAAGGATTCCTAGTACGGTGATCAGGCCAAGAGGTTTAGGTAGGGTGTCTATTGACTGAAGGGCCAAAGTTTTAGGAAGGGCTAGAAGGGTCCTAATCAGAAGCAACAGGATCCCCAGGGCCATCAGGGCCGTTAGGGGACAATGTAGGTAGCCATTTGGCTGGGGTTACTAGGGTTAGCATTAGGGCCAGCCTCGATAGGTCCAGCAGGGCCATATGGAGAGAGAGTTTTTGGGGAAATGCTTTATATGTGGTCAGCAGGACCATAAGAGGAGATATTTCCCATAGCAGGATAGAGCACAACATCAAGGTGCCCAGTCGGGGTAGTAGGATCTGATACCTCTTGCAGTACCAGCACCACCGGCCCCACAACAATAGTAGGACAAATGCATTACGGGCGTGTGTATAACATCTAAGACGTACCCATAACACCAATATCTCAGGCACTGCAGTAGTCGAGGGTATTCTTCCTATTCACGAGCATGAGGGTAAGATTCTTTTTGATACGAGGGTGTCACATTCTTTTATTGCCACTAGATTTACATGACCAACTGACCTTTTAGATATAACCAACACTCGCCTTATGTGTGTAGAGTCACCGTTGGGTAATGGGTCATTGATACACTCGATATGTAGAGGGGTACACATCATTATTGGGAGACTGATCTTAGCAGCAAACCTTCTTGTGTTAGATATGGAGGGGCACGATGTCATTCTAGGCATGGATTGGTTGGCAGGTTACATACCGACGGTGGACTATTACGAGAGGATCATAGTGTGCTCTGTTTTTGAGAAGAGATGTTCTTAGTGGCGATGCCTCTTCCTGAGGTAGGGTCTCTTACGCACTTGTACTACATTAAGGAGGAGACCTCACAAGAGTTAGCTGTCCCATTAGACTCAATCCCAGTTGTGAGAGATTTTGAGGATGTAGTTTAGGAGATTCCAGGGATGTCACCCAATCGGGAGATCAAGTTTGTTATCGACTTAGCACCGGGTACCAGACTGATTGCTTGAGCATCGTATCGCATGGCCCCTTCGGAGATGCGGGAGTTGAGGGAGAAGATTTAACAGCTCTTAGGGTAGGGTTTTATTCGATGGAGTACATCATCATGGGGTGCGTCGGTGTTATTCGTAAAGAAGAGGGATTGTTTGCTTCTCTTCTGTGTATACTATAGGGAGATGAACAAGGTCACGATATGAAATAAGTATCCATTGCTGAGGGTCGATGACCTATTTGACCAGCTGAGAGGAGCGGCGTACTTCTCCAAGATTAATTTGAGGTCAGGATATCACTAGTTGCGCATTCGGAAGGATACGTTCCTAAGACTGCTTTTCTATCACGGTACGGGTCGTACGAGTTTAGGGTGATGCCGTTTGGGCTCACCAATGCGCCAGTATTGATCATGGATGTCATGAATAGGGTATTCAGGGAGTTTTTAGACCAGTTCATGATCGTGTTCATAGACGACGTCCTGGTTTACTCTTGCACCGTGGAGGATCACACAGAGCATCTGTGTAGGGTTTTATAGACACTTTGGGACCACCAGTTATATGCCAAATTTGAGAAGTGACACTTATCAAACTCTTTACGTAAGGATTCTGCCAAATAAAAAAGTCTTGCTCTTACTAACTGATAACACGAATATCCTCCTTCGCTTCCGTATCAATCTTCCCCAGGTGAAGAGAGAGAAAGATAGTGAGACTCCTCCTCATACTGACCATCACATGGTTATAAAGATGAGGTCTTCAAAAACTTACTTCTAATTCCGTTTACGTATGGAGAGTGAAAACATTTCCACTCGAACCATTTTCTAAGCACTTGCTAATGGTCTCACATACTAAAGCCCTTAACTCCCGATCGAAGTCGACCTCATGCGTGGGACGTCTCGCAAGAAAAATCTAAATAAGTAACCCTCCTGATACACTTGGTCTAATCAAGTTGTTTTTTAGGAAAATAATGGCACAAAACCTGCTAAACAATTGTCTTTATGGAGAACATAAACCCTAAATGATGAAGCTCTAAAGTAGCTAAAGAACGCAACGTGAAAAAGTGATGGACGCACTCAAGATCCCTGGGATAGTAGAACCTGGAATGCTCTGATACCAAATGTAACACCCCATAAAATTCATAACTAGGTTGATCAAGTTTGGTATACAAACCATGGATATAAATAAAACTTTTGGTAAAATTATCAGCATAAGAAATAATTAATACAAATGAATAATGATAAGATAATGAAATACTGAATTAACACAAAATCAACTCTGATACCAATCACTGCCAATACAACATAAGCCATATCTAGAATATAAAATATCTATATACAAACGTCCAACTTTGAAAATAAATATACATGAAAAACCTAACTGAAAATAGAAGAGTACAATGATAGGATGAGCTACACTTAGTTGACTCCTACAATCCTAAGAGTAAGAAATGAGGCGTCGCTAGAGATGCTCCTCTGACAAACCCACGTTCGTAGGAACTACCGTAATAAGGACCTATAAATAGTTTTTAAAGAAAAACATAAACAATAAGCCTATGTAGAATATGATTATAATTTAACAGGGTCAACATTATGACTACACATCTTGCTCTAGTGTTTTAACATATTTTAAGTTAAAAGTAACCCAATCCAATAGCCTAAGATATCATGAGGTTCTAAATCCCGAACCCGTATGTAACCCATGTGATTAAAGCCTTACAACATCATTCTTTAATCTTTACCGCTAACTATAATAGGTTAATCTCTTTCAATAGAAGTCATATAATGTACTAATGCCTCAAACGCTAAGGTACTTGTCATAAAATAACCATGATACCTATAACATGCTCATATCTCAAATACATAGACATCTGACTATCTCATGCCAACAATATAATATACACATCTATAATATATGTAATAAACAGATCCACATCATAAGTATGTAGGTAGACACTCAAGGAATAACATTTAGAATATGTTCGATATCCTATTGGTCGATGGAATTGAAAATGTTTGGGAATAACTCAAAGAATTCACACACAATGTTTTTCAAGATTTAAAGAAGACCATACTCAAGAACAACATATTTTGGAAAATGGGTGTGCTTAAAAATATCTTGAGTATGAAAGTCTTACTTTATAGATTCAAGAATGAATTAAAGGGGCATGAAGAACACAAGGAAGATCAGTCAAAATATGAACTGAAATCTGATTTGCTATGCTTTACAAAATAATTAATCTTATCTCTTTCTTCAATTTAAAATGAGTGTTTGGCACATGAGTTTTATATCCAAATGCAGGACACTGGGGGTGGCATATAGCTCACGTGTCAATCACAAAGTTTTATCATCAAATCTAGGGCTGATAAACCCAATATTTTTCGTTACCACGCTTTTCATTGAGATTTTATATAAAGATCTCCTAAAAAGTTTGATATAAAAAGTACAAGTCCATTCGCTGCAAGTTAACTACAACGAATATATGACAAATTAAGTCACGGTATGAGGCAAGGTATTTTAACCTAGACCAAGTTTGGCATCGATAAGGATTCACTACAATAAAGTACAACTTATTTGTAGCGAGCCTGACGTGCCATAGTCTAGTAAGGAATTTTTCTAGTTTTGCTACTAAAATTTTATAAATATATATTTAGGAAAACTCTAAATTTTGTTGCACTCAAACAAGTAGCACATATTTTAAAATACAATTTATCATTCGATAAAAACATCCATAAAGTTAATTTGCAACAAATTTTTTAATTTATGAAAACATTAATTGGTGGTGGTGATTCTAATTCCTGTACTCAAGTTATACCTTTTATTAAGAGATGTACTTGAGGTTTTGGGATGAATAATCCATAATAAAGATGACGCAGTACAATTAATAAGTCAAGATCTTGACTTAAAGGTTTGTTAGAACGACCTCTTAGATTAAGGCTTACAATGGGTTGTGGAAAGGGAATAAGACAACCTAACAAGCCAAGGCCACTTGATTATACATATGCTTTTATAATCTCCCATTTGTCTATGCCATGAAAAACACAAAAAATAAAATATTACACGAAAATGAACTAAACCTATCACCTATGACACGACTTTCTCGGCTAGAGGTAAAAATATATAAATAAAATTTACAATAAAGAATCGAATGACACAAGATACTCAATAAAACCTTCAAAGATCACTTGTACCCATTTCCTCGCGTAAAGTAGAAAACATATTAAGATACCAATGTATAACCTAAAGACAGTGAAAACATAACAAATAAGATTAAATAAAAGACATGGCAATGCAAGATTTCATCTAATAAAAAAATGGTAATTATAATCCCCATTACTAAACTCTCCCCAATATTTTAGCATAATACACTTCTCCTAAGAAGTACAATGTAGGGGTACAACCTAAGAACAAAAGCTTCTCTCCCTCTATTGGATAGTTCTCTCTCTTTTGTCACAAATTAATTTTCCACCTTAATTATAATCTCTATCAATTTGCGAAACTTCTTCCCCTTTGTGGCATGGAGTTTTCAAAGGAAAGACGAAAGAATTAAGAAAAGGAAGTAATAAGAACATGAGAAACTACACTACACACTGGTTTACATGAGCATAAGCTAGAGTATAAAGCCTTATATTAATCATAATAAGTATAAGGAGAACAAAGTAATATCAGATACTAATCACATGGTATTTAATATAAAGGCATAAAGGATCAATAATGATATAAGATTCAAATAAATTAACAACATCATCAAGATATGGTATAAAACAATCTACGATACACCAAAAGAAATAGTACAAAGAGAATATGATTATAATAGACACTGGTTGATATGTAATTCGATAATATATTTTAATATCCAAATCCTAACTCAACAATGGTTTACAAGGATGCACAAGCATATTTAAAATAAATGATAACAAGTTCTAGTTAAATTAGATAAGGAAAACATATGCAATATTATCACAGTTATCAAATTTTGAGTTTATGATAAAGTTCATAATAAAAAAAATCTTTTATAAAAACATAATAATATATGAGATTTTTAACCATGAACATAAGATCATATCTCATTTGTCCAAAAAAAAAGAATGAACAACTTTATCAGAAAAGTACAAGATCAAGTTCATTTAATATCATATAATAAAAGACTCAAATCTTTGACTCAAGTGAAAAATCCAACTCCCTTTCAAAATCAATTTCACCTACCAACTTTTCCCCCTTAATAAATTTTTTTTGTTAAAACCTTTTTGTTTCCTCCTTGATATTAGTCAATTTTAATTTTTTTTATAAGTGTCAGCTTTAACTGAAAAATAAAAATGCGACACGCTTTTTAATTTTCAAAGGTAGCATCAAACATTAAATGTTGTTTACCTAACCACTTATTCTCTCATGATGTTTTAAGAAATATCATTGGATTTTTAAAATTCTCCAAATCACGTACTACAATTTTCACATATACAACAAGCCTTTTGAAACTTTGAAGATTTTGTGAAAGACCATAAAACCTTTTCATCCCCTATAAAATGGCATCATAATAATGTGTAGTGAAGTATAATGTGAAACAATATATGAGTATTTATTCTCAAAGTAAAATTTCTCTCAAAGTTTATGAGATTTAAAATAATATAAAATCCATCTCATAAAGCACATGTAATATTTCAAAAATAAAAGGAAAAATGATCAAATAAGCCATTTTGGTATGCAAAAATATGTCATGGGGTATATCATATAAAAGATATAAACATGATTGTATAAAAAATAAAGTTTTTAATTTTACAATGAAAGATATGTACAACCATAAAAGACGGGTCATACGATATAGAAAATGTGCAATAAAAGTTCCAAATCCTACTATAAGATAGATCATGAAAATAACCAATGAAGTCCTAAGATAATATAAGATACACAATTCATGAAGATTGAGACTGAAGATCATGTAAGGCCTAAATACAAGATATGAAAAGATAAAAATACTCTGTTGTGAAAAGAATAATAACATAAATGGATCGAAAAAAGATCAACTAGATGCGATAGTCCTAATAACATATGATTGAAATAACCAAACTACAAGAGCATTACGAAGACAATCCTAATTATGAGGTATTAAAAAGATAATCATTATATACAAAGCTTGTATAGAAATTATAAGAAATCACCTATCATTAGATGTATATAACATGATATGAAATACAAACAAAGTTATAAAAAATCATTTTGGATTTTTTAAAAGAAAAACACACAAAATACAAATCATGATAAGAATACCAAAAGGCATAAGGACACAACATAATAAATCTAAAAAGATCCTAAGCACTCATGGAGACTGTCTAATTAGTAGAGGTATAGGGAGAGAAAGTAGGATCCTATTTGGTCTATATGGAAATGATATCTAAAACATCTTCCCTAATACACTCATGACTCACTTGGGTGGTCTTAATGGTAAGTTTGATAGGGTTGTCGGGTTTAATGGAAGGTACAAAGGGTTTTTGTTTTCCTCCATTCTTATGAAACTTTATCCGTCAAGTTATTTTCCTTTTCTTCCCCTTTCAACTAAAAAATATTTCTCTCATTACTATTGAAATGCATAGGATGTTTCCTAAGAAATTGAAAAAACTACACTAAGTGACTATACCTTTTTCAGTGTGTGTAAGTGTAAGGCTTGGGCATGTTCATTTACGTTGTGTCTTAGAAAAAAACATAGGAATTTTATTGAATTCTATTCAAATTAAAGCATAACTCCTTCAAATAACATTTGTTTTTGTAAAAGGAGAAAAATATATAGGACCCTTATTACACACTTCCAATTCTTTCACATTTTCAATCTTAATAGAAGTAGTAGTAACATTTGGAGATTACCATCGCTAGTGTAAGTCGTTTTAACAAAAAATTTGGTAACATTGGAATCAACATCTTCGTTGAATCCTTCGATCTCTCTTTCAAAGTGTTGGCCAAGATTAAATATTCTTTAAGTAATGGGAGCTTAGTATAAAGGCATAATAATTTTTTTCAAAGAATATTCTAACACGGTTTTCATTTTCTGCAAGTCAATAGAAACAATATATATCTCACCATTTAGAGTGTTGATAAGCACCCAAAAATGTACATTTTATACTCTGAATAGACCATTTTTAGTTGCTAATTCTCGACAATCGGGGTCTTATGCGCGTTAATATTTAATGTGCAGGCTTGATTGTAGTTGTCGTGTCAAAAGTGTTATTTCAAGGCAAATTGCATCAAGAATGGAGCTAATACCCTGTCTCGTAACCTTACCCAAGCCTAAACCTACCCAAAACCCCATGTGTGTTTAGTTTATGCTCTTTAGATTTTTTTTAGATTTTTAGTTTGAGTCGTTTTATTTTTAGGATTTATTTTAGATTTATTTAGAATTTTCTAGGATTTATTTTCTATTTTTATATATTTTTTTAATTAGTAAGATTTAATTTTGATTAGTTTTAGTTTTTAGTTATCTTTATTTTATTAGGAATAGTTTTTTTAGGATTTTATTTATTTTTAGTTTCAATATATTTGACATTTTTTTAGGATTTTAGTTTTAGTTTTAAAAGATTTTCATTTTTATTTCTTTTTAGTTTCATTTTTTTAATTGAGTCTTTATTTTATTATTAGAGTAGGATTTCATTTTTAGATTTTTATTTTTATTAGTTTTATTTTTTTAGTGTTATTTGTTTTTAGGGTACAAATTAAACACACTCACACACACTTATCCTCCACCACACACTCACCTCACCCTCACACAATTCCCATGTACCTCACCACACACAATCAAACCCATCACCATCTTCTTCCCCCAACACCCTCTTTCTCTCTCCTCACCTCCATTATCATCCACCATCAACACAAACACCTAAACCCATCTCACCACTTAACCTGACAAAACCCATAACCATTAACCACCCCACACTCAAACCTCACCACCACCGTAGAAACCCAAAACCCACTGACCCGAACCGTCGCACCATCTCTGGACCCAACTTGACCCTCAACCACAATCCCGATCCATTGCCTCCGATCGAGTTAACCCGTGACAACCCATCCCTGCCTCCGACCGAGTTAACCCGTGACCACCCATCCCTGCCCCGCTGCCAACCGTGCGACCGACTCCTATCGACCAGAACCCGTCGCTGCCCAGCCCACCACCTGCTCCGGTCGAGCACAACCCATCCTCCATAACCCGAGATCGACAAAATAGCCCAGAAATCATCTCGAATCAAGAACCCATTTTAACCCCCAAGCCATACACGAATTATTCACCAGCCAAAAACAAAACCAAGCAAACACCAAAAGCCAAGTCAACATAAATTAAAAGACCCACATGTCTTTTATCTAACTTTTACCCCATTTCCAAAAATGCCCATTAACCAAATCTGATTTTTATTCCATCACCCCTCATTCACATGACCTCACACAATCCATGCACGTGTGCATTTTCCCATTTTAACCCCAACTTATCCTCACACCCCTCATGTCCATTTTATCCCTACCCAATTTATCCTTAGCTCCATGCCTACTATTTAAGGAAGAAGAAGACCATTTTTAAAAGAAAATTATTTAGAGAGAAAGTTTTAGAGAGAGAAACACCATTTTTTTTATTAGAGTAGAAAATAAATTAGGGAAATATTTTGTAAATAGTTTTTATTTTTAGAGATTTGTGAGGATAAATTGTGAGTAATTCAATTGAGTATTATATTGAATTGATTATTGTTGGATGCTCATATTGGATGGATGGTGCTTGATTTCAAAGAAATTAGAGTTCAATTTCACTTCAAGAGATTGGGTTTGATTGTTCTCTTCTCTTCTATTTTATTTTATTAGCCTTTGATTCTTTGTTCATCATGTTTAATATCATGTTAGGCTAAAAGCCTTTCAAGGGATGGGGTGATCCCATTATTTGATGTTAATCTATTTTAATTAGTTTATTTATCTTAAATTTCCCTTTGATAATTAATTTTTCCCTCTTACATTTTAATTTACGCCTCGAGAGAGGGTAAATGATTTTTGAGAGAAAATCAAAATTTTAGTTATAATGCCCATTTTAGATTCGAACTCGAGATAGGTGTTTCTCAAGTGTGGTGTTATTCCTTTAATTTCAACTCTAGGCTTATTTTGATGATTTAAACTAGTTTAATCGATCGATCCTAGCGGGTGATTTGTTAGATGATATTTGGATGAATATTTCAAGAGTTGTAGGAGTGTTAAATTTATTTTCTAAAATGTTATTATTAAAATTACATTTGCAACAAGAGTTGATTTGTGATTTTGATACTAACATGGGATAATTAATTTTAATTAACTAGAATATATGGTGTTACCCTATCCCTTGTTAGTCCTCACTTTTATTTCCTCACCCATCTCATATTTTATATTTTTATTTAGTTAGATTTACTTAGTATCTTCGCTTATTCTTTTTTATTTAGTTATTAGTTAACTCATCTTCATCTCAAAATTGTTTTAATATTAAAAAAAGCTAAAAATATAGAAAAAGTAAAAAAGCCCAAAAAGAAAATAAAAAGTGAATTACAATTGAGTTTGTATCTAGTTTCACCCCCTTGATGTGGATTGATACCCTTACATACCTCTACACTTTAGTTTAATATTATTTTTGTAGGTATTTGAGGATTTTGATTAACTTGGCTTCAAAAAATGACATCCACACAAAAGTCAAGTTATCAAGTGTCTTTCTCACTCTCCAAATAAACAAGCTTATCCATGAGTATATATATTTGAGAACCTACTTGGATCAACTAATTTCTATCCACCATCCCTTGATGTCTCTCTTTATCAATTACGGACAATTGAGTGGGAAGTCGCATTTTCTAATCCTAAGGTGAAGATATTTGCTTAGGAGAAAATTATACATGTTCATAGAATCATAAAATTCACCCTCACTAGAGAAGGATATATGAGCATCTATTTGGGTGATCTCTTTAACCGGTGAGTCATCAAAAATTAAATGACCTTCCTTAATAATAAAAGACTTGAAACTACCCTCTTTTGGAGATGTATCATTCTCGAAGTCTGAACTCATATCACTCATGATGGGTTTTGATATTTTATCACTTCTATGCTAAATGGGAATGAAAATGCATTGGTGGGACACATGCTCTATACCGCCACATGTAAGACAAGTCAAACTTCTCCTTGAGGATCAAATACTGAGTGTGATTCTGTTTAAGTTCACACACACACACACACACACACACACACACACATATATATATATATATATATATATATATATATATATATATATATAATTCAAGTTGGTCTTGACCTCCACCAACTTTACAGTTCCTCTGAACTTGATATATCCATCTCTCAAAGTTTCATAATTTGATGCCAATGTCTAATGAATCAGCTTCAACGCTTCATGGTCAACAAAAAGTTCCTTGTGCCAATTTTGCCTTATTTTCTAAGTAAAAATAAGACATATGAAGGTCAAGAAGATCCTTCTCCATTCCATTTTGGCAATAGGGTTATTCTTCAATGCATCTACTCTTAAGCTTCATGATATTTTTTCATGCCTCCATTCCATAAGTCTTTTATATAAAAGATGTACTCCTATTCCAATTGATATTTCTCCCAACTGACGAAAAAAATATACACTTATCCCCAACTTTAATACCTCTAGATATAAATCAATCAGTTACTCAGGTAAATGACATGCTTGAAAAAATCAAAGGCGTTAAAAAAAGATTAATAAGTAAATAAATAATGTTGAAATAACATGTGAAAGTGGTTAACTATCCCATGATGTGGATGGGATACTTGGAATTGGCCTCAAACCCTGACCTTATGGGTCTCAACCATGGGAAGGAAGTTTATATTAACCACGACCTTCAATGCGTTCTTATCCGAGCATGAGTATTTGGATTCCAAGGGCCTTCAGATGATTTTAAGAATACAAGTTCTTAAAAGTTTTATGGGGCTAAGTCCAACAACCCTTATTTTCTCACGTATTAGTTAGCCATTCTCATATGTCGAAGATAGGGAGCCTTAACAATTTATACCACTCTCAACATCATCATACAAATAAAATAATTGAAGTGAATTTAAATCCATCCCCAACATGCGTAACCAAGTGATAAATAAAAACTGTAATAAAATGTTCAATCATCTAACTGTAAAACTGAAATAGACTCAACCCTAAAATAATCCAACTAAATAAAAATAAATAGGACTCAAAGTCCATACAATCTCTGAAATAAATAAATAAACTAAAGTACAAAAAATAACAATCTAATCTAGGAATCAAAGAAAAAAATGAAAAGCAAGTGGAGTGGAAAGTCTGAATTTCCTCAGCCCCGCGGTTCCAGTCTACGAATGTCTGGAAAATAATGTTATAATAGTTTAGGCTAGCACCCTAAAATTTTAAGAAATAACTTCAATATCAACAGTAATAATCATGCGACTCATTTATAATAAACATTTCAGTCCATCGACACTCACATGTTGTAAATACCTCACCCCGCATCATAAGTGAATTACTATATGCATGTCCCAAGCCGATACCAAAGGTCTATATAACTAGACTAACAATGAGTAATAAATTTCAACATGGATTAAACCAATTATATGCATAAAGATTACATCCAAATACCAACCCCCGCAATGTCACTTATAAAGTAGGACACACGCGCTTATGATAACAACATATTAATTTTACATAAGGGCCATTTGACTAAATGCCCATCGCTAGACTAAAATATCTCCTTTTATATGATCAATAAATCACACAAGGCAACAACCTTTGGGGACCTTCACATGATTGTATCGATAAATTCATAAGTGTCCCTTACCTAACTTATATAAACATAAACACACATGAGAATGAGGGATGACTACGTAATCACACCACCGAGCAGTCCCATACCAAGATTTGATGGATGGATCGGATCATCCGCCTCTCTCATCATAAAGCTTTGATCAATTTAACGTACAATTAAAATATAACGACCTACACAAGTACCACATTAACAACTAGGAGTGCGGTACACAGTCGCAAACTTTAAAGCAACCCCAACTAATAGATTTCCCGTGAGTAACAGTACGTTGACACAATAAT
This sequence comes from Sambucus nigra, assembly GCA_949130495.1. Lineage (NCBI taxonomy): Eukaryota > Viridiplantae > Streptophyta > Magnoliopsida > Dipsacales > Adoxaceae > Sambucus > Sambucus nigra. Next base: position 554,704,258 of record OX422213.1, on the reverse strand, counting down.
CACATAATATATATGTGTATATATATATATATATATATATATATATATATATATATATATATATATATATATATATCATAAAGTAAGAAAATTATGTATGTCATAATTTTGATCGATGATGTCATCAATATGATTTTATCCTACAATGCCTATATTGCTCCTTCAAAAATTGGGTTGCACATAAATTCCTCAAGGGTACAAGAGTAATACACCTCATAAACACCTTTAATTTGAAATCTTGGACTTTCTCTACCTACTCATCCATCGCAAACCCTTATTTCCAAGCCAAACCCAAATTTCACTTCCTGCACACACAACAAAAGACCCACCTGCTCCATGGTCGCCGACCCTACTCCGAACTCATCATCCTCTCCCATGCTACCGCGCTCCTCCCTCCCCCACTACAAACTCAAATGGATCTCAATAGGATATGGTATTTTAGGTCTAATAATTTCTTTTTTTCTTTTTTTTGGACTCAGATGTGTTAAGTCTCAAGCGGATCTTCATCCCCTATCAGTTTGAGGTTGGGTTCGTACCTGGTATGTTAGATCTAATATTTTCTTTTTTCTTTTTTGGATTTCATTTTATTATTGTTCAAAGTAGATGGTTTCATTTTATTTATGGAGTTGTAAGCATTTATGTTAGTATATTTCACATCTCACTAATTTTTTGTTTGATCTTTTATCTTATTTACGTTTCCATTTATAATGTGTAACCTAATTTATTCTAACTTTTGTTTGAATTTGAGAGGTATAGTCTCTGTTTTTGCAGGTGCTATTTTGATTCAAATGAAGTTTTTATTCGATTTAGGTGTAAAATTTTTGAAAAGTTAATTTTGGAGAATCTCTATCCTATTGGTATGTTTACTTTCCCAAAAATAGACTGAAATTAAGGTTTTATGTGGGTTAATGATCTATGTATGAAATTTTTGGGTGTAGAAGATGCATCAGAAAAACATGTCAGCAAGTAAGCATAGTTTTACTTTAACGAATCAAAGTTTAGAGTTTTATATGGCAGTGGATTTTAGTCGTTTGTTACATTGTTACGGTAAGAATTTCTATTGATTTTATCGATGTTGGTGGTGTGTCAAAATATTGTTGACATCTAGCTAGGTATATATCGTATTTCCTTTCTGGTGTGTTTAATGGGCCATTTTTTATCTTACTTGGTATAATTTTATGGTGTGGACAGTCTACCCAGTGTTATTTTACAATTTTCTACTTGGTTGTGATATTTTTGTTCATTTTGTTTCCCATCGGCAATCAAAACTGTCGTTTTCTCCTTCCACGGTATAATTATATTGTTTTCTGATTTATATTTCTCATGGCTATTTGGATTGAGATCCAACTCAATTACGTAATGGATTTGTATTTACAAAATTTATTTGAAAACTCAATTGTCAACTGAGAGTGATTACGCAACTCAATTGGGGGGGGGGGGGGACACAAATTGACCCGAAAGCATTTTTCATTTTTCATATTGCATTTATCTTTTATCTATGTACCTTTTAGGGAACATTTATGAAAAATTGTGAAAATTTAGTAATTTGAAGTTTTTTGTCAATTTTCTTCAGTCATATCTATTTTTTTGTTGATTTCATTTCAGATGTGTTTGTTGTAGCTAAAAACGATACTTCTTGGTTTTTAGTATGTTAGTATTCAGTTTTCATTTGATGATTTTGTTTCTTTTTTCATTTAATTTAAGCAACACTTTTCATGTGGCAAGCGAAGATTCAGTGGGAATACTATTTGCCTTTTTTTTTATGAAGTTACACGTTTCACTTGAGATTGTAAGTTAGTCCATAACGGATTACATATGTATGGAACAATATTCCAAGGTTCGAAAGAAATTTATGCTATTATAATATTTGGATCAAGATCAGTATACATACATTTGAATATTTGAAAAATACAGAGGGTTATTCAACTCCAAATTGTGAGTCATGTTAGGGAAAATACAAAGTGTCATATTCAATAGTGTTGTGTGTTGCAGGTGCACAATCTTGATCGTTAGACATGGCGATCCCCTGCAAATTTTGCAGACAATACTTAATGCAGCTAAGGAATGCATAAGACCCAGTGGTGAAGACACGGTATCAAGAATATAGGCTGTTAAAGTCCCGTCCATTGTCTCCCATCACCGGAAGTTAGCGCTGCTTACTGGTCAGCTCAGGGCAGTAGTATCACAAAGTCTATTTACTTTGTGAGGGACTTTATTTAATTTTCCATACCAGTTCTTGCATACATAGGATTAGGTTTAATTTTCCATACCAGTACTTTATTTAATTTTCCATACCATCTCAGGGCAGTAGATTACAGTTCTTGCAACATTAAGACTGTAAGTTACTTTTCTTGCATATATATAAATTGATATATATGTAACTTTGCCAAAACGAGGGCAATGAAGGATTTTTTTTAATTAGTTTGTTAATATATATTTATACATATTGACTTAATTTATGGTGGCAGTGGCGGATTTTGGTATAGCAAGTATATATATTTGGGGATTTTGGTAGAATATTGTTTTTTATTCTTACATGCTTTTGACAAGGTGGTGCAATCAATGTTATGGATCTCTCTTTTTGGTTCAGCTTCATAGATACATCTTGCAACCACATATGCTCCCTCCTTCTTGGTCATCCACCTTACACCGGAGCTGCATCATTTCTCCATCAAAAATATTGCCCCATGTTCCATTTATCTTCTTTTTTTTGTTTTATTGTTTGTTTTTTAAACTTTATGGAGACCCAAGTCACTGTTCTAAAAAAAGATTATTATTTTTCAAACTTTTTGGAAGTTGAGTTCACACGGGGATGACATGTTTTCTTTGGCGATGTAATGTAATGTGAGATAACCATTTCAAGTAAGGTTCGGTGGACATAGTGACTATGGGGATGATAGAGGGTACCATTGGAATTATAAATCATGGTATGTTTTTAATATTCTCTAGGACGTATTGTGTCAATCAACAAAACCCTCTCTCCCCTATTTATAACTAACTATAATCTTAACGATATTCAGCCAATTCTAATAAAAACATCACTGAAAACCCTCTTTACATCTTCATTCGCTCACCGCTTAACAAGAGGGTATTTTTGTGCATTACTCTCTACCTCTGTTGTAAGTTCTGTGAAAAAAGTATGAAATGTGTTGTGACAACCCGCCTTATAAAATACCGGGTGATCACTCCTATATCAAATTAAAAGAAGAGTCTCATATGGATCATTCTCAGCGTCACTGTCGGAAACCCAATTAATTACTAATAACCTCTTAGGCTGGCGTTAAAATTTTAATTAATCTTTTTAAATAAATTATAGAATTAAAACATCCACACGGTTTATATAAATGAAACTGGAAAGAGATAAAATAACCGAACACTCGGTTCAAATATGATAGAACCAAATCGAATCCGCATAAAAGGCGGTAAAAGAATAAATAAATGCAGTTGGGTTATTAGCCCGAATGTTTATACAATACCTCCTATCTAAAGTACAAGAATAGAAACGTCTAAAATAAACCTGCATGCATCCAAAGTTGCTGCAGCAGACGTCTGACTCAAAAGGATCATCATCCAGGCGTCCCTGTGTCTGGACACCTATATATATATAATATATAGCAAGAGAGGAAAAATATAGAAACGGGCCAGAGCCCAAGTTGTAAAAATATTTAGCAAATGCATAAATGCTTTATTTTAAAAATATGTTTTATCTCACATTTAAATTGGTATCACACTCCCATGAGATACCCCTCACCTCTCTTCTAATAGTGCACACCTAGCGCATCCCTCTAAAAATCCTAGTCAAACCACACTGCCTAACTAATCCAATTCATCCGTCTTCTAGAAACCTTGACAACCCGAGTACTAAGGGCTAAACTTCTCTCCATTCCCAACACTGCGCTAAGTTCGTGCGTGAGTGTCTCGCGAAGCGAAATCCAAACAAGGACCCCCCCCCCCCCCCCCCCCGATACACTACTACTTGGCAGTGTCAATGGTCGAAATCCATTAGGCCCTTAGTACAAAACGAATATATTAACATACTTATATAATAATATACATAACATACTCACTCTCATATACATCTTATAATATACATTCGGATAATATCTCTCGGACTAAGGTTTACTCTATATTCATTTTTATAATGCACATCCGGATAGAATCTCCCGGACTGAGAATTTATCTTTTTTTTTTCATTTGATCTCTTTACTCTAATAGAGATATATATTACCTTGTTTTCACACACATGTAATATACTATACACACAAGTATAATAACCATCCCACCGAGCTATAACTCGAGGATGCGGTCTCTCAATGCTATCATCTTTTAGGGCATCACTCATATATCATCCTTGGGAACACCGGTAGGACTAAATGTCACCTACTTCGTGGTCAAAACCAAATCACAACGTTTGGGAAGAGGTCATAGTTCCCTCCGGCAATGAGACGAAACATACCCACCACATCTCACCCCTAATAAAATCACATAATATAATAATGGACGCTATGACCTGGGGAATATCCACACCCTGCTCCTCGAGCCAGGGTGCTCACCCTCATCGTGAAACTTCCCAATGATAGCATTAGAGGGGGTATGCTTCACATATATATATATACCATCCACACACACACACACACACACACACACACACACACACACACACACACACACACACACATATATATATATATATATATATACACATATATATCCGTATCATATTTTATATATACTTTAATCACATAGTATATATACTATATATTACTCCTCGAATATATATAAACGGCCATAATTGCCAATCACACATAGCGATGACAAATAATCCCAAAGATTCTCTCAAATAATCATATTCATGCATTCACACACTCATGATACTATACCCAAAGTATTCCCTCACTTCGATAAATAATAAATACCGTATTCCCATTTAAGGATTTATTTGATATCTCCAACTATACCAGTTCACATTAAGTACATAAATATATTTCCAAATTTATCCTAGTAGTCTCGTAGGATTTACCCAACCATAATCGATATAATTATGTTTTCCTACACGCATAATTATATAGGCCTAAATGCCCGCTGAAATTATCCCAAGGAATATTCATCACCAAATACCCTTAACTTAAATAGGTCGTGGATTCCATTTCCACAAACCCAATGACTACATTTCGCTCAAATAATAATTTAGAGGTCCTCACTCTATATTTAGGAACTCCTAAGATTTATCTCCAAACAATTCTAGCCTTAATTCTCCCAATATCAGGTTTGATTTCTAACTAACGATTTCGATCTCAGACAGCCTTCCGTAGAAAAATCATTATAAATCCAAAAAAAATCAGAAAAATACGCGGTCGGCTACATTACTATTCATCATCATCTCCAAGATTCCAAATATCAACCTAACCTCCATTTTTATGGTTTCTAATCTCAACCAACATCACCACAATCATCCTAACACTGATTTATAACTAACACATCAATTTATTTGTGGTATTAAACCATTTCTCTTAGATTTAAACCCTAAAACCATTAAAGCCCCAGTTTTATCATTCTCCCATTTCTAACCATTTCTACATTCCATTATCATGGATTTAACACTAGAAATCATTAAGAGTTTACAATACATCAATTTGTAAACTCATACTCAAATTTTCCAAATTTATTTTAAGGGTTCTAACCCAAAATTATATAGTTTACTAACTATAATATGAAATAAATGCACAAAATGAAATAGAGCAAGTATACACTTGCCTGGAGGATGAAATCCGACGACCCCGAGTCGAATCCGGCGGAGATTTGGCCGGAATCTCCCTTTTCTCTCCCTTTTTCCTTCCTCTCTTCTCTTTCTCTTCTTTCTCTCTTTTATTTCTTTATTTTCTTTCTCTCCCGTGTCTTTTTAAGGGAGAAATAAGGGTTTGATCTTTTAAAATCCAAAAATGACTTGTTTACTCAATTGCGAGTCCCTATTAATCCAAAAATTCTCGAAACCCAATTTTGACACCCGGATACTCAATTCTGATTATCTCGGCCATTCCGAGACTCATCGCGCAATCGGAATCTCCATCTGAGGCACTTGATCGCAACTGACTACTTTAACCACACACAACTTAATGCGGTATTCCCATTAAAATATTATCCTTTGTCGCTTTACCCAACTGCGGCATACAATTAAAATACTCCGACTTATTTACTTAATTCCAAAAGTAAATATAACACCCATCGAAAATCATTTAATCCTTGAAAACTCCAAAAATTACTATTCACGATAAATCTTGAATTTCTCAAATTACTCCTAATTATTGAATTTAATTTCTCATAAAAGTGCGGGGTATTACATGTGTTTTATGGACACTATATGAGTTCTAAGGTAAATTGATTTAACGTTATATTAATTTTTTATGTTAATACAATGTTTAATACTGTTTTATCATTTATATCTTTTCACTAATATCCAATATTTCAGTTTTGTACCTTCATATCTTTTTTGCTAGATACATTTCACTGGATTACAGTGCAACATTAAGACTATAAGTTACTTTTTTTTTGCAAGTCTCTAATATTCAGGTTACTTTTCACTAGATTATATTTCTTGCAATATTAAGACTGTAAGTTACTTTTCTTGCATATATATAAATTGATATATATGTAACTTCACCAAAACGAGGGCAATGAAGGATTTTTTTTAATTAGCTTGTTAATATATATTTATACACATCGACTTGATTTATGGTGGCAGTGGCGGATTTTGGTATTGCAAGTATAATGTTTTAGTTTGAATTCTAATATCTATTTTTTGAAATTAAATAGATGAATCGGCCTAAAATTTACTTACTGCTCTGATTTGGTAGGTTGTAAAAAAAAGAATGAGAATTGAAGAACTTGATGGAGGAAGAGAGCTGCATAGAGAGCTAAAAGACATGGAATGGTGGCCTGTATTCAACAACTGCACGCATAGATCAACTAGGAAGGCAGGAGGCAAACCAACAGACAATTTTCTTTTGATATTTCTTAGATCTACAAGTAATAGAAGTTGATGGGTGGTAACAAACAATTGTTGGCCATATGAATGAAAAATGTAATCTTAGATAATATGGCCGCTAAGTCTCCACAGTCTTTTTTGCCACAAGAAGCTAAAAATTCTTCGGTGAGTGAATAAATTGAAAAGACAGACAATTGGTGCGTTGAATTCAGTCTCACAACTACTATATTTGATTTAATCCCGAAAAATTAGTGGACATAGCTATATATTATTTGACCACTTCAATTTGAGTATACTCATTTTAGATCGTGAAATAGCATGACTCGCGGTGATAAGAGTTTAGTATCCATATTTCCTATATATTCAAAAAACACAAAACTCAGATCGGGTATTTTTAAACACAGTTGTGATCTGTCAATATTGGTACTACAACTTTTATGTATCCTATGCTAAGAAAGTAATCAATATTATCTGTAATAGATTTTATGCTCCTAAATTTCTTTGTATTTCCAGTCCTTGCCGAATTTTTTTTTGTTTTTGATTACTAATATATATACATTATAAAGATATATGTTATATATTATACTATTTTTCATTACTAATATATATTCTCCATTGTGCCGATCCATTTTTTTTGTGTACTAAGGTTTTTCCTTGGATGTTTCACTTGTTGAATTATAGCAACTTTGTTCTTTATTTAATCATATCATATTTACTTTCCTCTTTTAACAAAATGCTGTAGCAGTAACAATCAGCAGCAGCAGCATTAACGACCGAGGAATCTCCGATGCCGGTGGCGCTGGCAATGGAGCGTCTGGATCAAGCGAGGCGTCTAATTAGAGAAATTAGACTGAGGACAACTACTAATATAATGGTGTTGTTATTGCGTATGCCTGGAAAGGCGAGCTTATTGGTCAGGCTGCTGTATCAGCCATTAACAGGACGGGGTTGGATCTGAAAGCATTTACTCATCAGAAACAACGATTCTTTCCACATCTTGATGATGGTATTGGATTATGCATTTTAAGTAAGTTGTCGTTTATTTTAGTAAGTTGTAGCCTACTCTTTTGATCTCGCATTTTGACTGATTTGTGTGTGGTTTTCTATACATCAAATTTGGCTTTTCCCAAATTGCAATAGCTTCCAAGAAGTAGACCTTATTTCGGCAAAACGCTCTGACCTGACCTCTATTTTTCTTCATTCAGTAGTAATCATGTTGAAGTGTATGGTTTATTTATGTGTTTCTCAAATTTTACTAAGTTATGAGCTACTTTATTTTTTTAATTTTTTGTTTAAATATTAAAAACAAGAATATGATTCACTTGGTTATGTAACTTGCATTTTGTAGTCAATAGAGAGACAAATGTGTTAACGACTTAAAGAGAAGCTTGAGATTAATACACAAAAAAAATTAGTGTCGGGCCAACTTGTTTTCATTAATATACTAAATTAAGTTTCAAATATCAACCTTAACCTATTTCCACAAGTATGTCATATTATATTCAATTATTTCTATTTTTTGCTTTGCAAATCTCACTTTTGGATACAGCACACCGCAGTTCAATTTTCGGGTCAATTAAGGTATTCCCCCCCCCCCTCTCTCTCTCTCTCTATCCCTCTATTTAGGTTTAAAACTTAATAGTTTAAAATGGGGTTAAAATATTCTTTGTTATTTTTTGCCTCTATTAAAGTATGAGCCCCCGTTGTTTTCATCCACCCATTCAGAACCGACCAATCGATGTGGTCTCACCCACACCATTAGTCACTTGCTTTATGATACTCCTGCTTCTTTATTCATTAGTTGTCTCAATCATAGGACTGCACCGACAATTGAATTACATTGTCGAATGTGCAAATCTTCGACTCAAGTTAAAAGCTCTTCTATTAAAATCTTGAAATATTCCTCACCTAGAACCATCACGCACACTGTGTATTGTGTTTGGTATTGATTATTCAGACATTAAATTAATTTTTGTATATTTATTATGGATTTGAACTAATAGGTGTATTTTTTGTTGTTGTTTAATTTTCAGATTATGATAAATATGAGGAGAGCATGTCACCCCATTCAACTTTCATCCCCATCCCACCCCATTACAAATGTGCCACAAGTTGTTTGATCGATCGACCATTTATCATTGTGTTTAAGCATTATTTTTATCATCATTTTGTTGGTAAAGTTGCCAATAATGATTTTTTGTGTAATCATATATGAAGCCTATTATAATCTTAAATCGATGATTTGGTTTATATAATGTTCGGGATGGACTATTTGTATAGCTGAGTAGTTTTGGTTTCTTAAACATGGATATTCTTATAAATAGAGGGAATTTTGCCCAAATTTTTTAATTCATGTACACATTTTTGTGTTTTATAATAAATTCTATGATTACAAGTCTTAGTCGATGAAGTTTTTCGGAAGTCTTTGTTATATAATGATATCAAAATATTGTATGTTCAAAGAGTTGGATTACGTTGTCGTGTACACTATTTATTTTGTTCTTGAAGTGTTTTTTTATACCTTAAACAGGTGGATAGTCCAATAAATAAAAGAAATTTTGCCCATTTTTTTTAAAATTTAACTTATTTGTATTCAAATTAAATCGGGTCGATCGTTAGTTTATTGTGATTATGTTAGTTTTTTCGAATATCATCGTGCCTTCAGGCACGGACATACCCTAGTATATATATATACACACATTGATCCTTATTCGTCTTCTCTCCAATCCTCCTTAAGTTTTCCCAAATGTTTTTGGCTTCTAGGTTTTGTATCTCTAGTGAAAAGTAATTGATTAATGAGGTCTCACTCTCCAAATTAACCTAAAATCCGTAGGTCTACATTAGGCCTTATTTTGGGCCTCCAAATGTGCCCATAATACTACCTAAACTAGTCCAAAACTTCGCCCAAATATATACCTACCCCTTGTACCCAACTTAAAAAAATAAAAATAAATATTCGGGCCTCCGTATAACTGTCCGATATCTGTATACTATTCTAAAATACTTTACAAGCAATTACTAGTGCAAATCAACTAAGTTATCCACGTGGTACTAGATAATTTCCTTTCTCTCTCCTCTCATTTATGCCGTGCAAATATTTGAGGAGATCTCTCTTCATTCTCAATTAAATTTTCCCTTGCCCTTTTTTGTTCCTTTTCCCTAGAAACTAAAATGTCTGAAGCATTTCATAACTGGATTCGGTCAGCGCCTCATATGTGTTGCCCCCGTAAAAGCATAATAGAAGAAGATAGGAACATTCCCATCTCTCAATACAGTATGGGCATGTGGTGGGCCATAAGAGGCGGCATACTCTTGGTAGGAGTTGTAATATCCAACCCAATTATCTTGACGTGAAAATATTTATCTCTCCCTCGGCAAGAGATATCGATGATAATCACTTGCCATGCCAATAGATCGATCATGAGGAGCCATTTTCTGCACAGTCCTAAAATATGGTTCATGCACAATCTGGGTGCGGTCTTCAACTACCTCTTATATATATATATATAGGGAGAGGTTCTCTAGTGGAGCAAAAGAATGGACTTTTTAATGGACCTTAATAAAAAACACATAATAACACATTAATTTTAATTTCTATAGTGTAATTGATCCGCGTCAGCGATAGTGGAGCAAAAGAATGGACTTTTTAATGGACCTTAATAAAAAACACATAATAACACATTAATTTTAATTTCTATAGTGTAATTGATCCGCGTCAGCGATACCAAACACGCGTGTCGATATATATATATATGTTTGTTGTAAATGATTTAACCTAAACATTTAGGGCTCTCAGACCTCTCACCGTAAACATTAGGGCCTCTCAAACTGTAGTGGATTTTGAATGAACAAAATGGCGATTAACAAGTAAATCCTGTTGTGGATTTACGAAGCCAACTGTTGTGGATTTACCCATCCTCTCTCTCTCCCTTTAACCTAATGTGGATTCACCTGTCGTGGATTAACCCACCCACTAACACTTCCTACATCAAATACCTGTTATGGATTTACAAAGACAACTGACCAACTGTCATAAACCTGTCATCAAATACCTGTTCCTATTCTCATAGTCTCCTTAATTGTTTTCTATAGTTTCTTACAGATTACTAAAGCAGAACAACTGATACCTACGGCATTCCCTGACGGGACCCATACCATAGTACAAATAAATAAAGCAGTACCGGTACTAAACCGGTACTAACACCCGGTGTGTCTAACATTTTCCTTATATTAAGGGTTGTGATTATAACAAATGGTGGCAAATAGCAGAGTCTACTGTTGATACCTTAACAACAGATGTCAATACAAATTTTAAATTTTGTGTTCCTTGTGAATAGGTATTTGAACGGGTAATATAATCATGGATAAAGTATTTGAACAGGTGATAATTAATTCAAATTGTGTTCCATGTGAACAGTTAAGATACAGAGTTTTCATCTTACTCTCGTATTGCAATTTGTGCGTGTTTTCTCATACTATATTAAATTGAACAGGTATTTGAAAAAAATATTATCATGTTAACCATAATTATTTGTTAGTTTAATTTTGGGTTGGTTTAAAAAAAACAAAAATGCGGGTCAACTCGATCCGGCCCGGAGTTGAACCGACCTGATCCATCCAAATAATTTTGCCTGACCTGCTATTGAAATGCACAGATTTCTCTGTATCCATTTTTTTATCGGCTCATAACCGTCTATAATCGCCCATTTGTCACCCCTATGTAACTCTTAGTTTTGTTTGTTAATATTGTTTTATTTAACGTTCAACTTCGCAAATCAAACCACAAGGTGCCAGAAAAAGCTCGAGATGTATGATGACCAAAAATTGTGAGCTTTTTTAACTTAGTTTATCTTGTAAAAATGTGATTTTTGAATCGAATCTGTTATTATTTTATCGTAAATTAGTTAATTTTTGGTTTAGCGATTGATGTTTAATTGTAATCTTATTAAAGTATTGTTTTTGTATTGAGGGAACTAGAATTAATAAGTTGATTAGCTCATGAATGTAATCTATTTTTACATGCATGGATAACATTTAATTTAAATTATAGTGGGTAAAATTAGAACCCATCTTTTCGGATAGAAGACAAATGGATATTACATGATGTCTTCACCATTAAGTTATTAGGGTGTGGTTGATAAATAAAATGGAAAATAACTCTTGAGAGTCAATTTTCATAGAATTGAAAATTTGAAAATATTTTCCATGAAAAAATTTTGTTGGTGTTGTTTGATTGCAATTATTTTCCAAGTGAAAAATGTTCTATTTTCCATCTTTGTGTGTTTGATTTCCAATATTTTTCAAGAAAAAAAGTAGAAAATAACAAAAAAAAAAACGAAAATTAATAAAAATCCCAGAACATTAATAAAAATAGCAGAATATTAATAAAAAATAACCAATTTTTTTTTTAAAAAACACAAAAAAATGAATAAAAGACCAGAAAATAAATATTAACCCAGTATTAAAAATAAATAACGGAAAAAATGTATTAGAAGTATGACTAAAAAATAAAAAATGAAAAAAAACAAATCCACCACGCCCTCCCCCCTCCCCATCCCAACCCCCAACTGTTTCGTCCCCCCGTGTCGCCAGGTCTGTTCTTTTTTTTAATTCTCTTGTTTTTTTTTTTGTTTTTTTTCAAATATTTGCAATTTTATTAGTTTTCTAGGGTATTTATTTATTTCCAATTTTTAAATTTTTTGAGCGCTTTTTTATTTTCTTTTATTTTTTTGAAATAATAAATTTCTGACTTTCTAATAAAATTCTGGGTATTATTTAAAATTAATTCAGGGATTGATATTTGTTTTCTAATTTTTATTCATTTTTTGTTTTTTTTTTCATTATTTTTGTGTTTTTATTGATTTCTCTCTTTTTTTTCTCATTTTTTTTAATTTTCTGGTTTTTTTAAAATTATTTCTGGGACTAATATTTATTTTATGTATTTTTTCATTTTATGTATTTTTTAAATTTTCTATTATTTGTTTTCTTAATTAATAAGTTTTCTACTTTTTAGTAAATTTTTGGGTGTTTTTTATTCACTTTATGTATTTTTTTTTCATTATTTCGGGTTTTTATTCACTTTCTAGATTTTTTTCATTATTTTTAAATTTTTATTCACTTTCTGTATTTTTTTTTTCATTATTTTTTGGGGTTTTATTCACTTTATGGATTTTTTCATTATTTTTGGGGGTTTATTCGCTTTCTGTATTTTTTTCATTATTTTGGGGGTTTTATTTACTTTCTAGATTTGTTTTTCAATATTTTTGGGTTTTTATTTACTTTCTGGATTTTTGTTCATTATTTTTTGGGTTTTATTTCACATTCTGGATTTTTTAAAATTATTTTTGGGGATTTATTCACTTTTTAGAATTTTTTCTTTATTTTTGGGTTTTTATTCACTTTCTAGAACTTTTTTCATTTTTTGGGGGGGTTTTATTCACGTTTTTTTAATTTTGGGGGTTTTATTCACTTTCTGAATTTTTTTCATTATTTCTGGGGTTTTATTCACTTTCTAGAAAAATTTCATTTTTTGGGAGGTTTATTCACTTTCTGTATTTTTTTCATTATTTTGGGGGTATTATTCACTTTCTGGATTTTTTTCATTATTTTTGGATTTTATTCATTTTATGGATTTTTTTTTCATTGTTGGGGATTTTATTCACTTTCTAGATTTTTTTAAAATTATTTTTGGGGTTTTATTCGTTTTTTGGATTTATTTCAATTTTTTTAGGTTTTTATTTACTTTATGGATTTTTTCGTTTTTTGGGGAGTTTATTCACATTCTGAATTTTTTTCATTATTTTTGGATTTTTACTCATTTTCAGGATTTTTATTAATTGTTTTGGCGTAGCAATTCTTTTCCCTAGAAAATGAATAACAAGGTGGGTGGAGGTTTTTTTAATTCTACCTTTTTGTGAAAAAAGTAGTTATATGAGTTGTTTTAAGGAAATCAATTCCATGGAAAATTTTGTTTACCAAACATTCAAAGGGTGGAAAATGACTCCATATATTGTATTTTCCAAGAAAAATTAGTGTTATCTAACACACCCTTAGTTAATTTTTTTATTCCTTTTCTGATTTATAGTTGGTTAATAAAAATAGTTGATGGTCGTTCATTGTGTTTTAAGAAACAGAGATAGATTGTTTCTTGATATTTATGAATCTTAATATATGGATTGTTTCTCAATACATTATGGTGTTTTAATAAAAACATCATATAAATTTGAAATTAATCGTTACAATTTATCTTCCTCGCTGATATTTATGAATCGTAACATATGAATTTTACTAATGTTTGAAGTTAGTCTAGATGGCCCAATGAAAGTGCGAAACGTTCCCATGGACATTGTTTAAATGGTTGTTGATATTGACTACAAGTTCAATTTTTAAATTCTATGAGTGTTGTGATGTTATTTAATTTGTATTTTGTTTATGATTTTTTTACCTATTTTAAGTTCATATTTTCTCAAAATTTTATTGATCAAATCTTAAATTGACTGGATATTTTATTTATAAAAGTTCCTTAATAATTAAAACTTCAGAAATTTTTAGTATATGAAAATAAAGATTTTTTTCAAACATACTGATAACATTGTAATCAACATTGTTACATGCAAGAATATCAAAGACAAAAAATATACACTTAAGGTGTGTATAGACTATTAAAATCTCCTCGCTCGTGTATCGCACAAGTTTACCTAGTAAATAGTAATACCTCATAACTCACGATAATACCTCATATAATACAATATTACTTAATTAATAAATCGATTAATTAAATACAAATAAATCACATAACATACAAATTTAATCATCATCTAAATATTCATTTTTATTATTAGCAATTCACTCTAGTATTAATTAATTCAATTTTATTAATTTATTCCCATAAGTAGTGAATAATAAATGAACACTAGAAAATACAGGGTATTATAGTCTTCTCCCCTAATAAAGGAATTCTGTCCTCAGAAATTGATAGACACATGACTAGAAGAGTCTCAGATACTTTTCTTTAATGTCATCCTCCCTCTCCCACGTCAATTCGTCATCATTTTGATTTGCCCAATGGACACGCACTAAAGGAATCACCTTGGACAAAGGGTCTACTCCCTACAATCCAAGATAAAGGCCGACTTCTCCTCCTAAGTCACATTGGGATGAAGTGCTACTTCACTGAGATCAATGTAATAATATGCTAAATCGTCATTAAGGAACCTCCGTAACATTGAGAAATGAAATACATCGTGCACCTGTTGCAGATGATCCGATAAGTCTAAACGATACACAACTGGTCCAATATGATCAATGATGGTAAATGGCCACACATATAGTGGATCCAACTTCCGTTTCTTCCCTAACCACATCACCTCCTTCATGGAAGACACCCTAAGTAACACTTGATTCCCAACAACAAACTCTAGGTGTCTCCTTTCTGCATTTGCATGACTCGTATATCGACTATGGTCATTCCTCATCCTCTCTCTAATAAGATCCACCTTCTCCGAGCCATCCTAAACAAACTAAGGTTTTAGAATACTATTCTCCCTGTGATAACCTGTAAAATTCATAACTGGATTGATCAAGTCTAGTATACAAATCATAGGAATAAAAAACTTTTGATAACATTATCAGTATAAAAAATAATTAAAACCAAATGAATAATAATAAGAAAATGGAATAATGAATCAACACAAAACCAAATCTGATACAAAGCAATGCCAATACAACATAAGCCATCTTTGTAACATAAAATATTTTTATACAAACTTCAGAATTTGAAGATAAATATACATGAACATCCTGACTGAAAATAATATAGCACATTAATGGGATGATCTACACTTGCTCAACTCCTATAATCCCAAGAGTAAGAAATGGGACGTCGCTAGAGATGCTCCTTAAATGAATCGGCCTCCACCGGAATAACCATAACAAGAAACTATAAACATAGTTACAAAAAAAACATAAACACAAAGCTTACGTTGAACAACATTATAATTGAACATGGGCCACATTATAACTACACATCTTCCTCTCATGTTTTAACATATTCTAAGTTATTATTTACCCAAACCAACAACTTAAAATTTCACGCGGTTCTAAATCCCGAACACATATTTAACCCATGTAATTAAAGTCTTATAACATATTTATTTAATCTTTACCGGTAATTAGAATAGCTAAATATCTTCCAATAGAAGTCATATAATTAACTATGGTCTTAAACCCTGTACTTCTGACAAAATAACTACGATACCACTAACATGCCCATATTTCAAATCTGTATGCATTTGACTATCTCGTGCCAATAATACAATATACACATATCTAGTATATGTAAGACTCAAATTCTCATTATAAGTATGTAGGTAGACATCCCTAATATAGGTCATATACGTCTAATATAGCACAAAAAACCAGTACAACTATATCTAGTACCCCCACATCAAAATCAAATAGTTTAGGAGAAAGACTCTACTTACATCTAACACCCGTATAAAGTTTTAACCCCTCGCAAGTACAAATAAATGAGCATCTCTCGAGCCGACACATAATGAAGTCCTACTCTTATCTTCTTTAGGAATATCTCGCATGTACTATTATCGTATTAGGTCATCCCAAAGCTAAGACCTCATCATGATAAGAGATAAATAACCACTACACCAAAATGATCAAATTGGCACCCTTCAACCGGCCCGTCTTGTCACGGTCATTGACCGTGATAAAAAAACACACGTTTTTTATCACAGTCATTGACCATGACAAGTCCGTGACAACTGTACTTGTCACGGACTTATCACGGTCAATGACCGTGATAATCATATAAAGTTGTCATGATCAAGGACCGTGACATATCCGTGATAATTCTGTCAGTAAAAAAACCCTCCCTCTTCTTTTTTTCCACCAATTCTAATTCCCTCCATCTCTCTCTCTCTCTCTCTAGCGATTGCACACTCTTTCTCTCTACAACTTTGGTACATTTTCTCTCTCTATTTATCCTCCATTTATGTATATGTGTATGTATATGTGCGTGTGTGTATATATGTGTGTGTAAATGTACGTGCATGTGTGTGTGGTGTATATATGCGCGTGTATGTGTGTGGGGGGAGGGGGCAGGGCTGGAGGAGGGGAGGGGGTGTATGTGTGTGTGTGTGTGTTTGTGTGTGTATATATGCGTGTGTGTGTGTATATGTGCGTGTGTGTGTATATGTACGTGTATATATATGTGTGTGTGTGTGCGTGTGGTGGCCAACGACAGTGGGGGTAGGGGCCCGGGCTGGGGTGTGGGGGGGGGGGGGGGCAGGGGGTGTGGGGATGTGTGTGTGTTTTTTTAATTAAATTTTTATTGGTTTATTAGATATTGCCCCTCATATTGTAGTGTCCCTTGTAAAAGAATTGATTGATTTAATATTGATTGGTTGTTAATTTTTTTGTAAATTAATAATTAGTGCCCCTTTCATATGCAAGTATGATTGCCCGTCATTGTAAATTAGTAAATTAATAATTGTATACTTTAATTGATGAAAATAATTAATTGAGTAGATGAATTAGAAGGAGTACGGGATACACATTCGTTGTTGCCATTGCAGGTAGATTATAGTGGATCGATGTTGGGTTGGTTAATTTTAAAAGTGGCATAACCACTAGATTATTGTCCATATGGGGGGTGGGATTTTTTAACTTTTTTTAAAAATTACTTTGTATAACGAACAATATATATATAGTATGATAATTAAATGAAACATACTTGAAATTACATATAGTGCGCATAGATACTAGCCTTCTAGTTCTTATGCGTACGCATTCAATAGACCTTAGACCCGTTCGAGAGTCATTACTCTTGTAATGAGATCTCTCGAATTGTCATATTTGAACAGTTTGGGACTGCATAATTTATGTATAATAATATTGTTAGTGGCTTAAAGTTCCTACTTTTGGAGGAAGTTCTGCAGTCGTATCCTAATGTTTTCTAGGTACAAACTATATTGACAAGTGTGACTGTTATTTCAATTGATCAATTGAAATAACACTCACACTTGCCAATCTACGTCGTGTACTTAGAGAACTACGGGGATGTGATGTCGAATTTTTCTCAAATCGTAACAATGTGCATGAGTTGTTAAGTATATTACAGAAATATGCGGTCTTGAATGGGATAGGACCACCCACCCTTTAGAGGAGATGGAGGAAATATGAATTTCTATTATAAATTGAATTTGAATTTGAAATTTAAAATTGAATATAAATAAGACATAATTAAATGAAACATACTATAAATCTAAGTTTTTTTTATATTAATCCATGAATATACGCTTCTTACCTTTAATAGATGATTAGTTGTGGTAGCTGTGATGGGATATCCGAAGTACAAAGAGTGGATGGGTGAGACAAATAGAATGGGGAATGTGTTTCGCAGAGGTGCTAATGAATGTGTGAAATACGCAAAGAGATATCATAATGATGAAGAGTTTCCATGTCCATGTGCTAGGTGTAAGAATTGTAAGGTGTTTGAGTGGAAAACAGTTGAACTACATTTGTTAATATGGGGTATGCAAGATATTTATCGATTTTGGAGTTTTCACGGTGAATTGAAAGTTTCTTTTGTCCCGGAACAACCTTCACAGTAACCTTCCACAAGTAGAATAGATGTAGAAGGGGACGACGTAGATCATAATAAGTTAGAGGATTTATTTGATGACGCGTACGGAGTTTATGAAGCAGAGGATAATGAGGTTACTGATGACGTACAAGGTTCAAGTGCTCGTGAAGATATCACGATAAACCTTGACGATAACTACCCAAGTTTAAAATTTAAGGCGACCCAATCGTTATACTCTGGCTGTGAGAAAGATCAAACAAATTTACATGCCATGGTTGGTTTGCACAGTTTGAAGACGTAGTATGATTTATTTGGCAATAGCGTGACAGGAATTGAAAAATGGGTGAAGGGCTTACTACCTAAGGAGAATACGCTTCCAAATAGCTATCCTGTTATGAAGAACAGTTGGTAAGGTTTGGGAATAACGTATAAATTGATTCATGCTTGTGTGTATGAATGCTTACAATACCGAAAGGAGTATGAAAATCTCGATCGTTGTCCGGTATGCGGTGAACCTAGATATGTCCAATCTATTGATAAGGAAGGCACAAGCTCCAAAGTGCCTCAAAAGTGTTAAAATATTTTTCCGTTGGGCCTAGATTAAAGCAATTTTTCACAGTACCATGGATAGCGGAGTCAATGACTTGGCATGCTAGGCTATAAGTAGGGGGTAATCTCATGCATCATCCTATTGATTCTACAGTTTGGAGGAGGATGAATTATGAGTATCCCGATTATTTTTTAGAACAACGCAACATTCGTTTGATTATATCAACAGATGGTTTCAATCCATTTGGAAATCTAAGCACCAATCAGAGTGTATGGCCAGTGATCCTAGCCCCACTCAACCTCTCTCCTTCACAGTGTATGAGACCTGAATTTTTGATGATGTCTTTATTGGTACCTGGGCCAAAGGCACTAAATGATGACATCGACGTCTACCTGGCTCCTTTGGTAGAATAATTAAATGAGTTATGGGAAGAGGGTGTGTAATCATTTAACTCTTTTAGAAGAGAAAAGTTTACGCTGAAAGCTATGTTGATGTGGGCAATTCATGATTTTTCAGCTTATGGGACATTATCTGGTTGTGTTGTACATGGTTATTTGGGGTGTCCTATTTGTGGAGAAGAGACTGAATCTCTTCGTCTATCCGTTAGCTAAAAAAATGTATACCATTGCCATAGGAGGATTTTACCCCTGGCTCAAAGTTTTAGATTTGAGAAAGGTTCTATTTTTTATTAGGCGGGGTTGAACATAAGCTACCGCCGAGACAACTTTCATGTTCAGAATTTGAAAGTAAATCTTCTGAATGTGGCCTAATATGCCAGGTAAGAATTTAAAATTTAATAATGTCAAGCATAAGAAGACCCCAACTGGGAATTAAACTGAGACAAGAAAGGCATGGTCTAGGAGGTTAATTTTATTTGACTTGCCTTATTGAAAGAATGACCTGGTGTGCCATGTATTGGATGTGATGCATGCAGAGAAGAGCTTCGCTGAACGTATTGTGGGCACTTGCCTTGGGGGGAGTCATTCGAAGGATGGAGAAAATGCACGAGAAGACCTTAAATCATTGAAACTTAAGTCACAACTATGGTTGAAAGAAGATAGTAGGGGAAGGACAATAATTCCCCCTAGTGCGTTTACTTTGACGAGTGGGGAAAGGAAGGTGCTTTTAGACACAATATAATTTGAAGGGGCCATATAATTTTTCGTCCAACTTGCAAAGGCTTGTGAATTATGCTACTCATGATTTATATAAGTGTAAGTCCCACGATGGGCATGTGATCATGCAATTGGTTCCTCTATTGTTTAAGCACTGTTTCTCCAAGAACAAGGATTTACGGAGGGCTATTATGCAAATTAGTATTACCTTCTCACTCTTGTGTGAGAAGGTAGTCAATCGAGAACATATAGTGGTCGCAAAATTGGTGGTGATCGAAGCGATTTGTGTGTTGGAGAAGTACTTTCTCCAGCATTCTTTAACATAAGTGTTCATTTATTAGTACACCTATGCGACGAGGCACTTCTTTGTGGTCCAGTTAGATATCGGTGGATGTATCCGTTTGAAAGATTGATGAAAGTTTTTAAAGATTACGTCAAGAATACATGATATATTGCAGGATCAATTGCAGAGGAATACATCACCGTGGAGTCATAAATATATACTCGGGAATATATACCTGACTCGAACAACATTGATAACATTGATGAGTTCGTCGATGATGGTGGTTATGTGATGGAAAAACGAGTGAAATTAACGAGTTTGCAACACGAACAAGTAGCTCGTTGTCTATTTGATGCACATGAAGATGTCGAAGAATAGAAAAAGTAAGTTTAAATTATTTTAATGTTTAACATTATTTTAGAATATTTTAAATTATTTTATACATGATTAATTTTGTAATATGCAGAAAATATGAAGCCTGTGAGAACAATAAAAGACGAAAAACAATGGTACAATCAGACAGCGAATTTAGGTTGTGGTTTTCACAAGAGATAATTATAATGAAAATGACTGTTATATAACGTTACATTACACTCAAACTTTACAAGTAATCTAATTAATTTATATATATTCTCAGCTCTTAAAGACGGGTGATGCGACATCAAGGCTTGCTCGTCTAGCCACTGGACCCTTGTTCGTGGCACAAGAGTAAAAAAAGTATCGATTGGACGGTTACGTATTTAGCGCAAAAGTGTACGAGGAAAGTACAAACGTACAGAACTCAGGCATTTCATACAAGGCTCTTACTTTCTTTCGAGCGAGCGCAAAAGATAAAAACCTTGTTGAAGCTGAAATGACTTACTATGGTGTAATTCGAAATATATTTGAATTGGATTATATAAGCTTCAAACATGTTTTATTTTAGTGTGAGTGGGTAAGAGTTGAGGATAAAAATGCTTGTAAAGTTGATCTTGTCACCAATTTGATCATGGTTGACTTGTCCAAGTTGAAGAGAAACGATCACGTGAGCAATGAGCTGTTTGTTTGTGCATTTCAAAAGTTTAAGAAAGTGTTTTACTAAGAGTATATCAACAACGAGTTGTGGTCAATTGTTCTACACGCGCCAAAGAGTCTAAATAGTAGTGTGGATGACTTGGCTGCTCCTACCGAATATCAATCCATTTTTTATGATAACTCGAATTTGAAATAATTTTTCAATTTGTAATAAATATTCCAATTTGTACTTTATCAATCCATTTTTAATGCTTTTGATTGATTTGCACTTTATCATTTTCACTCTTGTGTAGTGTGCGTGTGTGTGGGCAGTAGGGGTGGGGGTGGGGATGATTTGAATTTTAGTAATTGTACATATTATGAGCTAGATGCTGTTGTTTTAGAATTCTGAATTGAGGTGTTAAATAGTAACAATTCATTTGGATTTGTAGTAATTGTACATATTTGCATGTCTTCTTCTAATTCAGTTTGATTTGTACTAATAACAACATTTTTTTTTACAGAAAATGTCTCCTTTATGTATTAAGGCAAGGATGATGATGCTGATTATGATGATGTCGACTGGGCTCGGTGGTAGCGGATGCGACGACGGCTCTTCGGGCCCCTAGGCTCCCTAAATATGGAAAATTGGGGATGACCATCGTGAACAAGACGGGGCTATTAGCGAGATCCTTCGAGCTGGTAAAGAGGATCATCGGCCCGGGGTACACTAGATGGAGAGAGGTGCCAAATGAGTTCAAGTTAGTTATTTGGGTGGCACTACAAGTAATGTATTTATATTTATATGAATATTTCAATTTCGATTTCGATTTTGATTTTGATTTCAATTTCATTTTATATTTATATTTATATTTATATTTATATTTATATTTATATTTATATTTATATTTATATTTATATTTATATTTATATTTATATTTATATTTATATTTATATTTATTCGCAACTAACATTGTATTTGTTGGACATGAACAATTCAGCCTGGATCCAAAGTTACGCGATTCCGTCTTGGAGCAGTTGAGGGAGCAACACAAGACGTGAAAGAAAAATATGCAGACCCGGTACTTTGGGAAGACTCGAGAGTCCGTATCCGAATGCGTGAATCCGTCCCGTCGAAGGAGCCGATCTCATTGGCACAATGGCAAAAGTTCATTGACAATGAGATCGGGGAGCGACAATTGGCATCTCGCCAATCGGGGAGGGAAAATCGGGCAAAAAAGACGAACGTGCACTACTCCGGCCGGACGTCTTATGCCGAGGTGGACAATAGGATGATGGTAAGATTTAATTTTTCTATAACTACAGAAATATATTATTCTGCATTATTTTAATTTGCGGGGCGGATACTAATTTTGCTTTATTTTATTTTAGGGGACATGAAGTGGCCCTGGGGGTAGGCCACATAGGCTTAATACTTATGTGGCTATTCGGATGAAGAAGGGGAAGGATAAGGAGGTGTCCCCGAGCGTTGCGGACACGATTGTAAGTAATTCTACAGTTTACTTTTTGTTAATTACGTTATAATTTTTTTATTTACTTATTTTACTAATCATGTGCTTTTTGTCGTTTCAGGCAAAGCTTAAGGAAGTGCATGAGTCGCAGTCTGATGTCGAAAAGGAATCTTTATCCACAGACACACTCAGGCAAGTGCTTGGACCTGATCACAAGGGGAGGACAAGGGGGTGAGATCGCGGGTGTCCAAATCTAGGATCATCGGATTGAAGACGAGCGACACCGGGTTGGCTCGAACGGTGGAATCGCATAACGCGAAGCTTCCTGTTTGGAGGCGACGGTTCAAGATATGTTCTCATTCATGAAGCATTCGCTGGGCAGAAAACGTAAGGGGAAAGGGAAGGAGAAGGTGGTGGAGGAGGAGGTGCAGGATGACGAGGATGTGGACCTTGCTGCTTCATCGTCGACGCGTTCGGAATTTGATGATCCAGTCCCCTATTTGGATCCCTTCGACAGACCGATATTGATACTTGGTTGGCCGAGCGTGTTTATACTGAACATATTTGATGGACAGCGAACAAGGCGGGGGTTGAGGGACCCGATAACCGTCCAGGGTATGCCCGTTCATGGACGTTCGCTTCAAGACATCGATTTCAAGGTGCTCGTCACGCATGTGATACCCGGGAAGGAGAACTCCCCATCATGGTTGCGCGAACAATGCGGCTATATTATTGGGTGTGTCAATTCGTATATCGTGTGGCCTACTCACCTCCTCAGAGGTAACCTTACCCCAGACATGTAGTGAAATTATTTGAATTGAATTGTTTAAGTTGTTACATTTGAATTATATTTGGATTATATCACGATGCATATTGTTTTGAATGTATATTTTCATTATCTCTATTGTATTTGGATATATGATGTTTGAATAGGTACAACATTTCTATAACAGGTACAAATATACTGCTGGGCAGTGGCAGTGAGTTCTGCCCAGAATTGTCACGATCATTGATCGTGACAAGTATTATTTGTCATGGACTTATCACGGTCAATGACCGTGACAATTTTTTAAAGATTGTCATTGGTTTGTCACAGTTTATGACCATGAAAAAGCTTATCTAGGTCATAGACCGTGATAATTCTAATGAACTTGTCACGGTCATTGATCGTGACACATCTCTGACAACAAAAGTTGTCACCCCCAGACTTGTCACGGTCATTGACCTTGTCAAGTCCAACTTGTCAAGGTCAATGACCGTAACAATTCGGCATATTTGGTGTAGTGAACAACGTCTACCCATTGGTTAAAGCGTACCATACCCAAGATTTATGAAAGAAATATACCCGTAAACCATGTCGATCGTGGGTATTTAGATGCGTGACCCAGGGGTAACTATGACCAAGGAAGATCTCGCCTACTCACTGGGGTAACAGCACGATCCTCATCGCCCATTCCCCATCATGTAATCCTTCCTAGTACGCCTGCCAACGAGAACTCACACATGCTATTCATTGCATATAGAATATGAAAGTAATCATAACCTTCACTAACTGGTTAAAGAAAACACATACATTGTTGATGTAAAAAACTAGATTGCTCTAATTATTCAATCACAGATAAATAAATAAGACAAATATTTTTAAAGTTGTTCGGCTAGGAATAAAGCCTACGTCCACTGTTATGTTATTGCTGAGTGTTTGCAGAATTCTTGATTACAAGTTCTCTCAAGAAATTCCCTTCCCCTTGAATGAGGATGATACAAGGTATTTATAGCCTTGAGGCTGTACATGAAAGGTTCAATACATTAAATGACGTACATGTGAAAGGGTAATACATTTAATGCAGAGTGCGTGCCAAGAATATAAGCATTCAATGAATATCTGAACTGTTGATTATCTGGCAATTAATGATACGACCGAGATGCAGCTCGGACCGCCATAGCTGTTCGCTGATCAGGAGTTCCTCGGAGCACTAGAGTTCCTCGGTGCACTAGAGTTCCTCAGTGTGCTAGAGTTCCTCGGTGCACTAGAGTTCCTCGGTGTGCTAGAGTTCCTCGGTGTATTCTTGTTGCTCGGAAAGAAGCATGGTTGGTCGGGAAATGATCTTCCTCGCTGCTATTGTGCCACGTAGATTGACACGTGTCTTCGTATTATTCGTCCACATCAGCATATTAATTTTGGTATCAACAGAAGCCCCCAATGTTTCATATTTCGAACTTTGAGGAGTATGGAACATTCTTTCTCGGTATATGGCAATATTAAATGTCCTTCCTGGGTTTCAGGAACATTGTATTCAAATTTCCTTCTTATTTCGCATTTTCCGCCTTTTTTATAAGCGCTTCGATCTTCGTGCAATTTTTGTCGTTTTAGCCGCCGGAAGTTCAGTAGTTTCTTTTTGGTAATCATTTCTTTCGCCGCTTCCCAATGCAAAGTATTTAAACTTCTTTGGTAACCATACCGTCGTCTACGTTTTCCATTTTCTGCATTCAAGCTTTCTAGTCTCTTCTTCTCTCTTGTGCGTTCATCCTTGTTTCCGTTCGTTGTCAACATACCTCCTTTCTTTCTGTAAGATCTTCTTCCTTTCTTCTGTATCTCTTTTATTCAATATGGTTTATATTGTGGAGTCTGTTGAGAAATTCCGTTCTGATTTTTCCATTCCTTCGTGGGTAACTCTAGAGGTTCTTTCTGAGCCTTTAGATTACTTTCGATTGGCTGAGGGACATTGGTTCCCCAGTCTTTTTGTTGCTGAATGTGGTTTTTCCTTTCCACCAAACCCATTATGTCTTGAGTTTTGTCAATATTTTGATCTTGTTCCTGCAAAAATAGCCCCCAATTCAGGGAGAATAATTAATGGGGTGCACAAATTAAACCTAACTTATGGGACTCGTATTGGGATCCCTGAAATTATGTTTTGTTATAAATGGGCTGTTCTAGATAATATTTATTATTTAAAAACTAGGTATCTGAATAGGGCTCTTGTAGTTAATCTCCCTGACTCAAATAGAGATTATTTTGAGCATGGGTTGATCATAAAAAATTGGCAACATGGGCCTTTAACTGAGGATGAAGCGTACAACGGTCCCAGATGCCCCCCATATGGCAATGGGATACGTTTATTTTTCATTTTATTTTACTTATAAAATTATGCTTTCATCATGTTTGATAAAACGTATGACCGATATTTCATTATGTATTTATTTGCAGTTGATAGCAAAAGAAAAACTCCAAAGGAATCAGAAGTGAATATTAAACATCTGAAACTTATCTGGGGTTTGCATAAGACGATTGCTGACGAGCATATTAGGTCTGCGTCATATTTGCTACAGTATAGGAGTTACACAACCTCTTATACTGCTCGCCCTGTTGAACCAGCTTCAACTCCAGAAGGTTCATCTTCAGATTCTCATATCTCTTTATCTCAAAGAATGGGCAAGAAAAGAGCTCCTCCTGCTCTATTTGGTGAAATTTCTTCTGCTGTTGGAGCCAAGAAAGGCAAAAATGATGTCCCAGAAGGGACTAAAAAAGTAGATGCTAGGTCCTCCAAAGCTGCCGAGAAGCCCCCAGTGGCCCCGAGCAAGAAAAATGCTCCTGCAGATGTAATTACAATCTCCCCGACCAAGACCTCTCTGGTTGAAGGTTCTGACCGCCCGTTGAAGAGATTGAGGAAATCATCCTTGGTTACTCCGGCTGAAACTGCCTCTTCTTTACCTGCTAGTGGTACTGATGTTCTAAACATCATTCTTCCAAGCTCTGCAATGAGCACGGTTGTACCCGAGGTCCATGGTCTTGATGAAAGAATTCCTAGGGATACGCTGACATCCCTAGCTGCTCGTCACCTTGCTTCAGTAAGTTTCTCATACTTATGATTTCTCTTTCTTTCTCTGAAAGCTTGCATTTTGTATTGACTTTGCTATTTCTCTCATCTTTCAGCTGGTGAATTGTTTTAATAACATTGTGAAGAAGGATGAGGCTATCAAAGCTTCAAGCTCCTCGTCATGTGTAGATGATGCTTTTTTGGGTTTGACCCAGTCTTTAAAGAGATATCGTCAACAGCATATTGACGAAAAAGCTATTTGGGAGAAGAAATTAGCTGTGGTTGAGGCTGAGAAGTTGAAAATGGCCGAAACCTCCAAGAATTTGGAGGAGAAAGTTAAAGGTTTGGAGGTTAAACATCAGGAATCTGATGATAAGTTGAAGAAGGCAGAGGAAGAATTATCTACTCTGCGAGATATCAAGGTCAAGAAAGAGGAATTGGAGGTGAAGCTCTCCTCGGAGAAGTCGAGGAGAAAAGTTGCAATCAAGAAACATTTCAGTGCTGGTTGGGAGAAAGGATGGGAGAGAGGGATAGCTGCAATGACATCCCAAGTCCAATATGGGGAGTTGAAATACTTCCATGATGGCTGGGTAGCTGCTCTGCAAGAGCTGAAGGTCCAAGATGATTCTGAGTTATTCCAACAACATCTCCCTGGTCCTCCTCCACCAATTATGGAAGAAGAAGAAGATGAGCCTGCCTCAGATGAATCTTCTATAGCTACGGGTGACCTAATCTCTGCCTCTCAACCTTCTATCAACGAGGACGTTTCTTCCATGCCTCCTCCTCCCGAGAAGATTCCTGCTGATCAAACCGTTCTTACCACCGAGCAACCGAGCTCCTCGTCCTAGCCTCCCGAGAAAGTCTTGGGGGACAAGGAAAAGGTGTGAAGTTGTTCGTTATCATTTCTATATTTCCTTACTTTTAATCGAACAATGTAACTTTTTGATGATCTAATAAAATACATCTTCGTTTCTCTTCTTTGTTGATACGCTGTCTGCTCTTATTTATTAATTCCTGCTTCCTCTTCTTTATTAGTTTTTGGCCATAATGGAATTGATATCTGCTCCTGATACTGAATTGATGCAACAATGCAATGGCTATTATAAAGCTGGTCATACAGACCTAAGCGTATCAGAGATTGTCGACATCCTTGGTCGCGGTGCCTCAGAACAAGCAGTTGAGGCTTACCGGTATCTGAAGGATTTGCTTGATAGATCTGTGGCCAATAATGTGGCGTATTACGAACTGATCGAGGAACTTCATGGTTCCATAGAGGATCTACAAGGTCAGCACAATGAATCAATGGCTTTGTTACACAAAGATTATGAAAATAGATACCAACAACTTTCTTCTGAAACAGGCCATAAGAAGATCATTGCTGGATATGATATTAGGGAAAGGACCCTAAAAGGTGAAGTTGAAGCTTGCAGGCAGATTGCCGAGATCCTGGAACAAGAAAATAATAATTTACAGAAAAAATTGGCTCAATATGAATCTGCTGCTTCATCTTCTACTGCATTAATACCAGTTACTGATGAAGGCTTCTCGTTCTTAGAGGTCGAAAACGCCAAACTAAGGCA
The DNA here is from genome assembly GCA_949130495.1 of Sambucus nigra. NCBI lineage: Eukaryota > Viridiplantae > Streptophyta > Magnoliopsida > Dipsacales > Adoxaceae > Sambucus > Sambucus nigra. The sequence continues at coordinate 554,675,869 of OX422213.1, read as the reverse complement.
AGAGCTGGAGGACTTAAGAAGATCTGCCATTTCTGGAACTGCTCGGGGACGAGGAAGAGGTTCTCGGGGGCGAGGAAGAGCCCTCAGCCAAAATGTTGAAGAGGCTCGCACTCAGTCTACTCTGGAAACTCAAGCATTCCAGTTGAAAGTAAAAGACCGTGCTCTGACTGAAATGTCCAATAAAAATCTGTCTCTGGAAGATCAGCTTACATCGACGAAATCTGGCTTGCATAATAAGGATCTTTTTGCCAAAAGCCTTCATGAATAATTGGATAGATTAACCTTCCAATTCCATAAACAGCCAAGGGAATTCTGGATGGCAGGATACAATGAAGCCCTTGTTCACCTGGATGCTCGTATTGAACATGCCAACAATGAAGGTTACAAGCAAGGATGGTTAAACGCACTGGGTGTGTTAAAATTGGAGCAAGGGCATTTTTTATGGGACTATCATGCTCCATCATTATTAGACCTGCCTGTACCACCTTTCAAATTGGACATGGTATGGATCCCAGCTCGTTCCATTCCTCGTAGCTTGATTTCAAAATACCTTGGCGATTATAGCCTTCATTCTCAGGTTGAATTGTCTCGTCCTGAGCATCTCTTGGATACACCTTCTGTGATGAACGTCAGAATGCTCAGGGATGTTAATTTCATCAATTCTCCTCTTTGCCTAGAGGATCCTCCTGCTGGCGAGGAGCCCGCTTCACAAAATAAAGGAAAGAAACCAATAGAATAGGTTTTCAATGTAACAGTTAGTACATTTATGTAACTTGTAATTTATTCTAGATTAATGAAAAGATTTTCATTTTCTGTTTGCCAATTTTGCTATTGTCTTGTGTTTATCAAACACCTTTATATTTGTACATATGTATCTGTTAAAAAATAACAATAATATTGTTCATTAGGCAACTTAATAAAAAGTTACAAGTATTAGTAATGTTTCTCGATCACTTAATAATAAAGTAATGAGTAAAAATGTTCAAACTGTTTCCAACCAACCAAGGTGGGTAAATAATGTTTGTCGACCAACTACAGTTGATGGGTTTTTATCCCCGACCAGCTATACTTGGTTCAATATAAAAATGCGTCCGACCAACTAAGATCAATAATTTGTCCTCGTCGACCAACTACAGTTATTGGGTTTTTATCCCCGACCAACTATAGTCGACCAACTACAGTTATTGGGTTTTTATCCCCGACCAACTATACTTGGTGTATTTTTGAATATTTTGCTCTTCAAAGAACTTTTTGTAATAATGTTACCTCTCGACCAACATAAGTTGTGATGTAAGAATATATTTTTATCTTACCAACCGTAGTTGATCATGCTGGTGTGCACCTTTTAACCAAAGGAATATTTTTTGGCTCCTTAGAGCTTTTGGCTATTTATAGTTGTCCTCCTAACCAAAGGAGGTTGGCTCCTTAGAGCACTTTTGGCTACTTATAGCACTTTGTGGCTCCTTAGAGCACTTTTGGCTCCTTAGAGCACTTTTGGCTCCTTAGAGCTGTCCTCCTAACCAAAGGAGGTTGGCTCCTTAGAGCACTTTTGGCTACTTATAGCACTTTTTGGCTCCTTAGAGCTGTTTTGGCTCCTTAGAGCACTTTTGGCTCCTTAGAGCACTTTTTGGCTCCTTAGAGCTGTTTTGGCTCCTTAGAGCACTTTTGGTTCCTTAGAGCTGTCCTCCTAACCAAAGGAGGTTGGCTCCTTAGAGCACTTTTGGCTACTTATAGCGCTTTTTGGCTCCTTAGAGCTGTTTTGGCTCCTTAGAGCACTTTTGGCTCCTTAGAGCACTTTTTGGCTCCTTAGAGCACTTTTGGCTCCTTAGAGCACTTTTGGCTCCTTAGAGCTTGGCTCCTTAGAGCACTTTTTTGGTGTCAAGCAGCGTAGTGTACAACACTAGTATTCCCCGAAAAACTTTCAACAGAAAAAATATGGTGAACTATCCTCGTTTTATTCATAATGAAGGAAATGCTTTACATTTTACATCACTGATAATACTTGCGCAGGTGTTCAGCATTCCATGCGTTCTTAAATTCCTCTCCTTCTAGAGTTTCTATTCTGTAAGTTCCTGGTCGAACAACCTCTGTAACTCGGTAAGGTCCATGCCAGTTTGCTTCCAGTTTATTCTGCTTCTGAATGACCTTCTTTAGCACATAATCCCCCTCTTTTAGATCACATTTCTTCACCCTTTTGTTGTAAAACAGAGCTGTTCGTTGTTGGTAAGCAGCATTCCTAATGGCTGCCTCTTCTCTGACTTCTTCGAGCATATCCAAATCCAGTCTTCTCATCAAATCACTGATCGGAGAATTGAAATTTAACACCCTGTGTGTTGGTAGGCCCAACTCGGCGGGTATCACAGCCTCACTTCCAAATGCTAGCATATATGGTGATTCTCCTGTTGCTGCTCGGGGAGTTGTTCGGTAAGCCCACAAAACTGACTGTAGCTCATTAATCCAATTTGCTTTAGCCTCACTTAACCTCTTCTTCAACCCATTTAGTAATGTTCTGTTCGTCACCTCAGTCTGTCCATTGCTTTGGGGATGGCCTGGTGCTGAATGAAACTTCAAAACGTTTGACTGATGACAATAGGCAGCAAATTCTTCATTATCAAATTGTGTTCCATGGTCTGTGATGAAAGCGTGGGGGAGACCATATCGACAAATGATATTCTTCCATATGAACTGATACACCTTCTCGTACGTCATATCAATTAGTGGTTCAGCTTCCACCCACTTAGTAAAATAGTCTACTGCCACGACGAGATACTTGAACCTTCCTCGGGTCGTCGGCAGTGGTCCAACCAGATCAATTCCCCACATGGCAAATGGCCAAGGTGATGTTATGGGTGTCAACAATGCCTGTGGAGTTCTTCGGATGGAGGAAAAACGTTGGCACTTGTCACACTTCTTAGCATAGGCTATACAATCAGCCCTCATCGTCGGCCAGTAGTATCCCTGTGTCATTACCCTTTGCAAAAGTGTCCGACCTGCTACATGAGCTCCACAAGATCCTTCATGAATTTCTTCAATCAATTCTTTGACTTCTTATGGATGCACACATCTCTGCAAACCTGCCATAATTCCTCGTCTATACAAAACACCATTAGTTAATACATACCGAGCAACTTTATACTTCAATTTCTTGGCAGCTAGTTTGTCCTCCGGCAATTCTCCTTCTTCAATGTATGCTCTGAAAGGATCCATCCAAGATGGTCCTAAATCAAGGGTAATAATCTTCACCGTCAGATCTTCTTCTATGCTCCGACTTTCTAATACTTTAATTGGTATTGTTCTTCGCAGCTCGGTGCGCGTAGCTGACGCTAGTCGGGCCAATGCGTCTGCTCTAGCATTCTCCATTCTCGGTATCCTCACCAATTGAATAGCATCAAATTCTGTCAATAACTCCATCACTTTTGCATGGTACTTCACCATTAATTCTCCCTTCACTGCATATATTCCCATCATTTGATTCACAATTAATTGAGAATCACTGAAAACAATTACTTGTCGTGCCTCCATAACTTTCGCCAAATGAAAACCTGCTATCATAGCCTCATATTCAGCCTCATTATTGGAAGCTTTGAATTGGAATCTCAAGGCATACTCCATGTCAATATCATCTGGAGAGTTTAAAACAATCCCTGCTCCACAACCATCCGTGCAAGATGATCCATCTACATATAATCTCCAAGTATGTAACTCGTCTTCAAATTTCTTATCTGTTAGAGTTCCTCGGTGAAATATCATCTGTTTTCTTTCATCATCCCCGGGTATCCTTCGTTCCTCGTCGGTCATTTGTTCGCACCCTTCTACCAACCGGAGTTGGTCGGGGTTTGAATATGATGATTTTTCTACATCCACAAGTCCTTTTACCAACCTTGGTTGGTCTGGATCTGTGTCTGTTGATCCTGTATCGTCCACAGGTAGGTCAGCAAGCACCTTTTGCTCCTCGGGGGTATCAGGGTATGTGAACTCTGCTATAAAATCTGCCACGGCTTGCCCCTTCAACGATGATCTGGGTTCATACACAATATCATATTCACCGAGCTCTATTGCCCAGTACATCAATCTTCCTGATTTTTCTGGCTTGTGAAGGGCTTGTCTTAACGGCATGTCGGTATACACAATAATGGTATGGGCCTGGAAGTATGGCCTCATTCTTCTACTTGCTTCAATTAATGCCAGTGCCAATTTTTCCAGCTTTGGGTATCTGATTTCCGCACCTCGGAAGGCCTTGCTTGTGTAATAAATTGGCTTCTGGACTCCATTCTCCAATCTGATCAATGCCGAGCTAACTGCATTTTCTGATACTGCCAAATACAAGTACAGCTTCTCTCCAGTTATTGGCCTAGACAACAATGGTGGGGCTCCCAAATACTTCTTCAAATCTTGAAATGCCTTCTCACATTCATCAGTCCACTCAAAACTTTTTCGCAGTGTTTTGAAGAATGGGAGGCATTTATCAGTTGCTCGGGATACAAATCTGTTGAGGGCTGCAACTCGTCCGGTAAGACTCTGTACTTCTTTCCTCGTCGTTGTGGATCGCAGCCCTAAAAGAGCTTTGATCTTTTCTGGATTTGCCTCAATACCTCGTTGATTGACGATGTATCCGAGGAACATTCCTTCTCGTACTCCAAAGGTACACTTCGCCGGGTTGAGCTTCATTTGGTATTTGTCCAGTTGATCAAAGGTTTGACTCAAGTCAACTAAATGATCATTAGCTTTCTTGCTTTTGGTGAGCATGCCATCGACATAGACTTCCATGTTGCAACTGATTTGTTCGGTAAAAACCTTGTTCATCAGCCGCTGATATGTTGCACCTGCATTTTTTAAACCAAAAGGCATAACATTATAACAATAAGTTCCCCTTGGGGTAATAAAAGAAGTACTTTCCCTGTCTTCTGGCTTCATTTTGATCTGATTGTAGCCAGAATAAGCATCCATAAAGCTGAGTAGCTCATGTCCCGAGGTAGCATCCACTAGTTGATCAATTCTGGGCAATGGAAAATGATCTTTTGGACATGCCTTGTTGAGATCAGTGAAATCAACACACATTCTCCATTTGTTGTTCTTCTTCTTTACCATCACCACATTTGCCAACCAATCTGGATATTTCACATCTTCAATGAATTGGGCTTTCTGGAGTTTCTCGACCTCCTCTTGTATGGCCTGGTTCTTCTCGGGACTAAACACTCTTCTTCTTTGCTTCACAGGCATGATCTCCTTATTCACGTTGAGCTCATGACATAAAAAGTTTGGATCTATACCTGGCATGTCTTCATGACTCCAAGCAAAAGTATTCTTCCTGCTTCTCAAGAAAGTTATCAACTCTTGTTTTATTGAAACATCCAACGACGATCCTATCTGAGTTACTCGTTCAGGATGCTCGTCGTCCAGGATAACAGTTTCTGTAGATTCCACCACCTGTCCTTTTACAAGTTGAGATTCATCCCTAGGGTCAAGAGTTTCAATTTCTGTGCCCTCCTCCACTTGATAAGTAGTAGTCTTTTTCCTTGATTCTTCAAGTTCTTCTTGCTCGGCAGACGAATAATAGCATTCCCGAGCTACTTTTTGATCACCTTTCATAATTCCTACTCCAAAATTCGTTGGGAATTTCAAACACTGATGTACTGTAGATGGAACTGCTTCGAACTTCTTCAATCCAACTCTTCCCATGATGATGTTGTAGGCGGACTGCACATTCTTATCCATCACAAAGAAGCGTATTCTTTCTGTTCGACAAGCAGGCCAAGTTCCAATGAGTATATCCAACTTGATCGTCCCAAGTGGAAAAACTTTCTCGCCAGCAAAACCCAGAAGGGGTCTGTGATAAGGTTCCAATTGAGATAATTTTAAATTCAAGCTATCAAAGCATGAATAGTACATGATGTCTGCCGAACTACCATTGTCTACTAACACCCTTGAAATGACCACATCCTTCATCCTCATTTTGATCACCAAAGGATCATCATGGGGGTAGAGAACACCTGCCAGGTCATTTTTTGAAAAACCAATCACTAGCTTCTCTTTATTTACCTTTCTCGGACGATCATCCTCGGCCAGATTTATTCGCTGAATATATGAACAAGCTTGAGCCTCTCCGAGGTAAGCTTTTCTTTCTGCAGTAAGGTCTCCTCCCCCTGCATCTCCTCCTGTAATAACATTACAATCAAACGACCCAAAACGTATGGAGAATACCTCTCGTTCAGGCTGCCTTGGCTTCTTGGGAAGATCAGGGTCATCATCTGGATCATCTTCGTGGTCCCTCCCCTTTTTCCCTTCTGCACGACGAGGAGATCTAGATCTCTCTCTAGTTCTATCATCATTCTTCCTCTCACTCCTGCGATCTACATATTTTGACAATTTTCCTCTTCGGATGAGTGTTTCGATCTCGTTCTGAAGGGCTATACAATTTTTGGTCATATGTCCATGATCTTTATGAAACTCGCAATATTTGGCCTTATTCCTTAGATCAGGATTTGTCTTCAGTTTCTCTGGCCACTTGATTTCCTCGTTATTCTTGATTTCTTCCAAAACATGATTAATTCCCATTTTTAATGGAGTATAAGTATCATACTTCTTTAGGACTTCCAACGATATCCTATTATTCCTGGAATGCTTGTCACCACCATTACCTTTCTGATCTTTCTTCTTAGATTTGTCGACTTCCACTTTAACTTCTTTGTCCATATTCTTCTTCGCAGCCATAGCCTCCTCGGCATTCATAATTTTGGCCGCTTTTGCCATCAACTCCGACATAGTTTTAGGTGGATCTTTGGCCAAAGTGTAGTACAGCTTGTTAGGCAGCAAACCACTCATCAAAGCAGTGATTGCTGTCTTTTCTTCATAATCTATGACTTCCAATTTCTCATTATTAAAACGAGTTATGTACTCTCTAGTACTTTCACCTGATTTTTGTCTAACACTTAGCAAGTGTGCTACTCGCTTTACCGGCTTCGCCCCAAAACAAAAATTGCCAATGAACAACTCGGCTAATTGAATAAAATTTGAAATCTGAGCCCGAGGAAGATTGTTATACCATATCTGTGCGGCTCCGGTAAGAGTTCCCGAGAATGCTCTACACCTCATCTCGTCGGGGACAGCATATATGTCGGCAGCAGCTTGGTATTGTTCTATATGAAGTACAGGATCTGTCTTTCCATCGTACTTAGGGGTCACTACAGGTGCTTTGAATTTCGATGGTGTAGGAAAATCCACAATGGCTTGCACAAAAGGTGTCCCTTGAACAAAAGTTCTCTGTAAGGGGTTCCTCGCCTTAGCCATTTCTCCCAGTCTATCCTCCAAACGTTGAATGGAACCTTTCCATGCTTCATTTCTTTCCTCAGGCCGCCTAGTCCGAACAATTGATTGTTCTGACATAGCTTCCTGAGATTTATCTCGACGAGTAACTGGTCGTGATTGTGCTGATCCTTCTCTCAAACGTGATGGTGGTCGAACACTTCTCGATGGAGCTCTAGGTGGACTCATGTTTCTCCTTGGTCCTAACCGACTGAAAGGAGACTCCCTGCTTAATCTTTCCAAAGCGCTGGTTCTCTTCGGAGAGAGAGATATGGGTTGATTTGTATCTGTAGCCCGTATCGATGAAGTTCGCCCAGGTTGATAAGAAGAATCATTAGACTCCTCATTGCGATATGACCCAGTACGTCTAGATTGCGATTGCCTACGATCACTCCTTTGCCCTGAATAGGTAGGTGCACCGCCCTGAAGAGTTTGAATGAGTTGCCTCATAGATTCTTGCATGGCGGTTTGTCCTTGAGCCAGATTCGTCATAATTCCAGCCAGATCTGGGGATGCAGATGGATTTGGGAGATTTCCAGTATTTCCAGCATTTCGATTACTGGATTCTGGATTATCTGCCATTGATGATGAATGATTTTTTGCGAAAAACGATAGTAACAGTCGTTTCCCACAGACGGCGCCAATCTGTTGATGTAAAAAACTAGATTGCTCTAATTATTCAATCACAGATAAATAAATAAGACAGATATTTTTAAAGTGGTTCGGCTAGGAATAAAGCCTATGTCCACTGTTATGTTATTGCTGAGTGTTTGCAGAATTCTTGATTACAAGTTCTCTCAAGAAATTCCCTTCCCCTTGAATGAGGATGATACAAGGTATTTATAGCCTTGAGGCTGTACATGAAAGGTTCAATACATTAAATGACGTACATGTGAAAGGGTAATACATTTAATGCAGAGTGCGTGCCAAGAATATAAGCATTCAATGAATATCTGAACTGTTGATTATCTGGCAATTAATGATACGACCGAGATGCAGCTCGGACCGCCATAGCTGTTCGCTGATCAGGAGTTCCTCGGAGCACTAGAGTTCCTCGGTGCACTAGAGTTCCTCGGTGTGCTAGAGTTCCTCGGTGCACTAGAGTTCCTCGGTGTGCTAGAGTTCCTCGGTGTATTCCTGTTGCTCGGAAAGAAGCATGGTTGGTCGGGAAATGATCTTCCTCGCTGCTATTGTGCCACGTAGATTGACACGTGTCTTCGTATTATTCGTCCACATCAGCATATTAATTTTGGTATCAACATACATAAACCACATTATCAAGTTAAGGTAAATCACATAAACATACCGACCCTAACTCTAATGGGTCGAACTCGCATCGCTATCATAAAAAGGTATATTACATCTAAAATCTTATACTCATTCCAAGATACATTGACCCAAACACTTCCCATTCATATATCTAGGTATAGACTCATCCTACCTTATACTAAAACACTCGCATCTACAACATTGACTTTAAATAGCCATATTCCAACCTCCTAAAGCTTCTTATCTAGGAAATGAACCTAGACCTAAATTATATAAACCATAAAATATGCTAACAACCATATTCCATGGTTCTTAAGCCATTCGTACTCTCACCCAAAGGCTATACACCCCATTAGTCCATCACCATGATTCAAAAAAATCCTGATTAACAAGTCCATGCCTCTACAACTCCCAAATTTCAATAATAAACCATTCTACTCTTAGGTTAGCAAGTTAAATTCCTTCGCTTAAAATCAACACTTTTTAAATCAACAATTTCACTAATTATCAAAACAATGTTAACACTATTTCATTACTTTTCGAATTGTAAGAAATCTAACTCCATTCTACGAGTATATATAAAAACTATAGGTGAAAGAATCCAAACCCTAGGCTTGAAAACCCCAAAGCCCACCCATTTAACTAAAAGCCCAACTAGGCCATACCCGAGTCCACCGATCGATCGGTGTCTTAGGACTGGTTTATCAGTCAACGCAGAATTTCCACTATTTTCCCTTATTACGAGATTCTTCATCTTAAACCCCCATTTTTATATCTCCAACCTCCGTCAATGAACATAAGGTCTTCCTCTAAGCACCCGATCAATCTAAATAACAATTTTAACCTAATTCTATCATAAAAACCCAAGACTGCACCAAGATTAAACAAAAAACACAATTCATAATTCAAGAAACCTAAATTGGAAAAATTCAACAATAAATTAATGATTTCAAGGGATCAATTCACATAATCTAAGTCTTTTAACTAATTTACAATAGAAACCATATTATAATCATCTTATAACAAGTTTTGTTACAATCAGTGAGAGAATCAACAAAATTAGTAATGAAAACTAATCCTATTACTATGTAAACTTGGTTAATCCTGATATTAATCAAATTATCCATTCTAATCATATTTAGGTCATATTTATATTGAGATTTCAATGAATAATTACTATATTAACACACACAATCATAATCATAACCTATATAAACTGGCTTCATGATTTGTGGAGAAAGACCAAGCCAAATGTCTCAATTTCTCCTTTTCTCTTTACATGCCTTCTCTCTTGTCTCCCAACTTTCCAACCAATTTTGTGTTATGATAAATGAGGTTTCTAATGATCCATTACAACCATGAACCCACAAAATTAGGGTCACTTCCTCTAATAAAAAGGTCCAAAATAGTCTCTAAATGGTCTAAAAACCCACCTAGATCCTATACTAACCTAATAGGCCTAAATTATACCATTTTAAACTAAAAAAGGGCATGCCACACGTCTCACTAGACCGATAGAGAAACATACCAAATCAATTAATGAAGAACTCAATTATTTAGTAATTTTTCAGTACGAGTCCAAATACTAATTAATTTAATTAATTAATCACCGTGTCTTAAATCCAATTTTAAATCAAAATTATATTTCATATAAAGATATAAATAGTGACCTCACTAGTCACAACAAGCATACATAATTTATTTTATTTACTTAATAATTCACATAAAAATACTGGGTATTACACTCCCCCATCTCCATCCAACATGTGTGTGAATGACATGGCCTCCTATACAAAGCCTCAAATAACGTCATGACAATAGAAAATTGGTAACTGTTGTAAAAAAAACTCCACCAATAGTAAGTATTTCTCCCAACTACCCTTGAAGTCTAAGATACACATTCGTGGCATGTCCTCCGATATCTATTTCACCTGCTCCGTTTGTGGGTGATATAAAGTACTAAATCTCAACTTTGTCCCCAACGCATGTTGAAAACTCTTACAGAGGTGGGACATAAATGTTTTTTCCCTATCGGACATGATGTTAAGTGGTAAACTATGGAACTGCACAATATATGATAGGAAAATCCTGGTATACTTCTCTAAAGTACAATTTGTCTGAACCAACAAAAAGCGAGCCACCTTAGTCAAGCGATCCATGACCACCCAGATAGAATCGTGTCCCCTCTGTGATGTAAGCAACGGTGTAGTGAAATCCATGGATATTATCTCCCACTTCAACCCCAAAATATCAAGGGGTTGTATAAAACCTGCTGGTCTCTAGTGATTTACATTCACCATCTAGCAAGTAGTACATTTAGACACAAACACTGTGATGCCCCTCTTCATTCCTGCCCACTAATACTTGGTGCCTTATATCTTAATACATATTATTCCCACGGAGATGTACCATAACCAAAACCCATGCGTCTTAGTCAATACTTCCCATCATAACTCATTGTCCTCGAGAATCACTAACCTACCATGAAAATGCAAACCCCTATCAGATCCAATCGAGTACGAGTCTATGCCCTCAGCTAATAACTACCTGACCTTGTGTAGAAATAATGATCCCCTACCAGTTCCCTCACAACCCAAATAATGATCTCAAATGTGATGATAAGAACTTTCATAAAGGCATGATCCAACCCATCCTTAGTGCGAAGAGAACCCAACTTTGCATTCCAAATCACTAAAAGTGTAATTATCGATCTGCAGTTTAAGCGCCTGCCATTACGTTCGCCTTGCCCGAGTGATACTAAATATCAAATTGATAGTCTTTCACAAAATAAATCCATTCAAGTTGTCTCATGTTCAACTCCCTCCGCATGAACAAATACACTATTAACAAAATGAAAAATTGATCTAAGAATTTCCTAAACACCTGGTTCATCAAGTCCATAAAAACTGTTGGTGGGTTGGTCAGCCCGAATGGAATAACCATAGACTCACACAACCCATATTTTATAAAAAAAACTTCTCTTCAAAATATCCAACTACGGAATCCTCAACTAATGGTACCTGACCTCAAACCAATATTCGAAAAGTATGATGCACTCACCAACTGCTCAAACAAGTCATCAATATAGGGTAAGGAATATTTTTTCCATATGGTGACTTTGTTTAACTCCCTAAAATCAATAAAAAAGTCTCAACGATCCATCTTTCTTCTTCATGAAAAGGACCAAAGGTCTCTAAGGCGAAGTAATCCTGTAAATAAACCCCTGGCCCAATAACTCTTAAATAAGCTATCTCATATCTCTCATTTATAACAGAGCAATTCAATATGGTACTTGGGTTATGGGTCTAGTGCTCAGAGCTAAGATAATCCCAAACTCGATCTCTCTACTTAGTTGTAATCCCAAAATCTCCTGAAACACATCAGAAAACTCGTTAACAATCGAAATAGAGTCCAAAGACATAATGATTCCCTCGCAAGTATTCTCTTCAATGTAATACAAATGCGTGATCGACCCTCCCTCTGAGAGTGATATCATAACCAAGTACATCTCCCACCCTACTAAAATAATATACACAAGCATGATAAGTATCAAACCATTCCATCCCCAGGATAACGTCATACTTCAATATATCTAAAATCAATATGTCGACTACAAATCAAAGTCTACAAATATCCACTTATATCCCTCTACATACAAAACAAATAGAAGAACCTATACTCAATGGTTGATCAAAATGTAAGAAGATATTTAATGCTAAACAATTCCCGACGATCAATCAAAGGAGCTACTAACAAATGAATGTAATGAACCAAAATCAAATAAAATATGTCCTACATGACCAAAATAGGAAAAATACCCTCAATCTCATGGGACGGTTCCTATGCATACCTAAAAGAGATGTGGTACACATGAACATACTACAATGGATGTTGATCATGAGGTTGGGGTAATGGTGTTGGTACCGTTGGCACTATAACTAGTGATGGGGCTGATAATTGGTGATAGTGCACCTAAGGTTCTTGATACCCACGCTCACCTCCCTGCTCCTGAGTGCCTTGATTGACCTTAGGTAACTTCCTAGATATATGTCCACCTTAACCAAAAGTAAAGAAAGTTTCATTAAAATGACATCTCTCCTACTGTTCTCCTTAATGGACTTGATGCTGCTACTGGTCCTACTGGCCTCTAGTCTGCGATCCCTAGGCCTGCTGGCACTGTTTCCTTTGGCCCTATCGATTATGGTCATCGTAAACCTTATGATTCTTGTGGTGATTATCTCCTAAACTTATAAGATCCCCTGAGTGCTACCCCTATTTCTCTTGCCCTATTAGATAGACGAATCTCCATTGCACCTCTTCTCACCCTTATCCTTTTAAAACTCACAATGGCCCTGTTAATGAAGTAATACGGCATTAACAACCTTTGTATAAGTGGTAATGTTAGGTTTCCCAAAAGTGCTTGTCTGATATGCAAATTCAACTTAAAGATGAACTTATCAATCTTTTTCTCCCCTGTTTCTACCTCGTTTGGAGAAAATAATAAAAGACTTGTAAGCTTTTGCTCATATTCCACCACAGTACAACTCCCTTGTGTCAGACCAAAAAACTATCTCTTGTTTTCACCCCTTATAGCTGGTGGGAAGTACTTATTATTGAAAATGACCTAAAAATCCATGATATTCATCATATCTCCCTCCTCAATTATGGTGGCTTACTCCCACCACTAAAGTTCCCTTAGTAGCTTGAAGTTGGTCAACATTTTCTTCTGGACCTATGCACATTCTAACATCATCAAGTGTCTCTAGATGTCCTTCCTCCACTAGTGTGCCACTAGTATGTTTACTCACAACAAAATCATGAGGTTTTCTTTATCAAAGGATCCCACACTTTCTCCTAAGTAGTCCGCGACTGAATGTGTACCACCACATGCTGATGTGGTGGCAGTTGAAAGTGATGTAACATAGAAACCATCACCTCGATGACTGTCTAGGTAACAATGGGAGCTAAATCAACTGTGGAAGACATAGGTGTGGCCTTCTGTGGCTGTTGCTGTTACTAGTTATCCTTATTTTCAGCCTTATTGGTCGTTTGTCATCCTATATTGCTTCTGTTGTTTGCCATCTAAAAGAAAAAAAGGTTCGTACTATCTAACAATTTAAATATGAATACAATGAATAATAAATTAAATAATGCAATTCTGAATGTATCGAGAAATCCAAGGTACTTAAGACACTAGAACCCAAGATTCTCTCATACTAACTATAACAACCCCTACTTTCATACATATTGGTTGGACATTCCAATATAATGATGATAGGGGAGTTAAACAATTTATACCATTCTCAGCATCAATATAAAAATAAAATAATTGAAGTGAATTTAGATTCATTCAGAACATGCGATAACTAAACAATAAATAAAAACTGGAATAAATGTCCAATCATCCAACAATAAATAGAAATAGTCATAACACTCAAATAATCAAACTAAATAAAAATAAACGAGACTCAAGGTCCATACAATCTCTGATATAAATAAAACAATTGAAGTAATAAAAATGGCAACCTAATCTAGGAATCAACAGAAAGACTGGAAAGCAAGTGGAGTAGAAAGTCCGAATCTCCTTAGCCCTGCGGTTCCTGTCTATGAATGCCTCGAATTTTTTTATAATAATTTGGGTTAGTGCCCTAAAATTTCAAGAAATAACTTCAATATCAACAGTAATAACCATGAGACTCATTTATAATAAACGTACAAAACCGTTGACACTAGCATGCAGTAAATACCTCACCCCTAATTATAACTTAAATACTAAACTCACGTCCTCACCCAAGGCATGAACGATACTAAAGGTCTATAACACTAGAATAACAATGAGTAATAAGATAATAAATTGCAATTGGGATGAAACTAAATACATGCATAAATATTACAAACCCAAATACCAATCCCCGCACTGCACTCAAAAAGTAGGATATACACGATTTCATAAAAACGAAATCTTAGTGGTACATAGGGTTCATTTAATTAATTGTCCATCGGTAGACTAAAATATTTCTTTTTATATTCTCAATAAATCACATGAAGTCAAATACCTTGGGGACTTCACATTATTCTATTGATAAATTCGTAGGAGTCCCTCGCCTAAATGACTTCAACTTACGCACACATTGGAATGGGGGATCACTATGAGAATGGGTGATGGAAAATACCAATTTTTAACTTAAAATGTGATGGTTCACCAAATATTCCAAATTTTGTATTTCTTTCAAATTTTTATCACAATTAAACAACTAATTAAATTTTCTTTTAAAAAAATAATTTAAGTTCTAAATTAGGCCAAACAAACCAAACATAAATATTGTCAAATTAATTATGTTGACTTGAATTAAATTAAACTAAACTTTACCCAAATTAAACTAACATCAAACTACACAAATGTTGTGATAAACCAATTTTTATCTTTTTAAACCTAAGCATGCATCTAGGTGATATTTGGCAAGATAAAAAATAAGCACAATCACAACATTTGTGTAGTTTGGTGCTAGTTTAATTTGGGTAAAGTTTAGTTTAATTCAATTCAAGTCAACATAATTAATTTGGAAATATTCATGTTTGGTTTGTTTGGACTAATTTAGAACTTGAATTAATTTTTTTAAAAGAAATTTTAATTTTTTACTTAATTGTGATAAGAATTTGAAAGAAATAAAAAATTGCGAATATTTGGTGAGCCATCACATTTGAACTTAAAAATTGGTATTTTCCATCACCCATTCTCAGATTGCTATCAGAGCATATTATTTAATTTAAAGGAAATCTTCCTTTTACAAAGTAAAAATTAATTTTGAAAGACAAGTAAATTTTTTGAATATTTCGTGAATCATCCCTTAGAAATTAAAATTTGGTATTTTTTGGGAACTTACGTTCCAACAAGTGGTATCAGTCCGGAAAAGCTAAATTATTGTGCTAAGATCATTTTTGGGTTTAAATATAGAAAATTATCATTTTCGAGGTTTTTTATTTTTGATGATTCCAACTATGCATATGGGAAAGTGCGCATGAGGTCGGCACTTAAATTGTTAGATGAGAGGGTTTGGTTATCGATCGTTAAAGGGTGGTACCCACCAATGTGTTTAAGTTGGAGATGTTTGAGTTCCCTAAACCTATATAAATATGGAGTGGGGATGAGCTTAAACTTGCTAATTTTAATTCCCGAGGTTTAAATGTTCTTTTTAACGCGGTCATACCGGAGGAGTTTCGTCCCATTATGACGTGTGAAACATCTAATGAGGTTTGGGACACACTCCAACTCACCCATGAAGGTACACATGCCCTTAAGGCTTCTAAACTACAAAACCTCACCACTCAATTCGAAACCATTAAGATTTTAGAAAGTGAGATTTTCATAAGTTTTATGCTAGATTGCCCGACATTGTGAATTCTACTTTTAATTTGGGAGAAACGATACCCTACGGCCGTGTCATAAAGAAAATTTTGAGGTCATTACCCGATTGGTTTAATCCTAAAGTGATTGTTTTAGATTTTTTTAGGTACTTTAAACAAACTAAACTCGAAGAGATTTTAGGTGACTTACAAACCTATGAACTTGATAAGTTTAACTCCAAGGATATGAAAAAAGGGATAAGGGCATAAGTTTGAAAGCCCGGAAGGAGGAAACACATGTTTAGGCTGATGAGTTTGACATCAACTCCGATGATATGGATATGTATGCTAAGAAGTTTAGAAAATTTCTTAAGTTTAATAAAGAGAATCTTAAAGATGACTATAAGAAATCGTAATGATGATCTTAATAGGGGAAAGGCGAATAGATGTTTTGGTTGTGAGGGTTATGAACATAGGTCATTTGAATGTCCCACTAAACTAAGGAAGGAGGGAAAGAAACCGATTTCATATAATGCCACCCTTAGAGATAATGAACTGAAAGAGGGACCCGATTCCCCCATTGAGTGAAATGTTACTGCATTGATAGCTAGTCATCGGAGCGATAGTGAAAATTCTTTCATTGATGATAACTTAATACATGATACTTCCGAGGCATTTTTTTTGAATCCCATGAGTTTGATGGTAAAGAGAGTGGAAAAGAGAGTGAGAATGAATAAGATGAGGAGGAGAGTGAACTACAAGTTACCTTACGTGAGTCTAATGCATAATCATTGAAATTAAAAAGGTTAAACTTGAAGTTAGAAGCTAGGACCAAATAACGTGTCTTAGGAAATGATTAGAGTGTTTTAATTGAAACTATTGAGGCACGTGAGAGAACTCTTCGATATAAGCTAGAGTATATTGAAGGTGAGAGAGATAGTCTTCGAGGTTTAATGTAGGTTATGAAGAAATATCTTCTTGAGTTTAAAGAGTCTAAGAGTTTACTTGAGTCTATAATATTGGAGCTTGAAGAGAGATTGATAGACTCAAGTCGGGTCAAATTTGATTTGGAGTGTGGGTCGGAGAAATTAGATAAAATCTTAAGCACCATCCAAATCAAAGATGACATGTGTGGTATTGGCATTGATACTCAAAATGCTTTTGCTAATAAAGACAAAACCATGATTTTGAGAGAATCGTCTAGGAACACTAGAAAAGGTCAATCCTTAGGTAATACTTTTCATCGTGTTTTCACTTGCACACATTGTGGTAGGAAGGGTCACCTTAGGAGGTTTTGTTTTGATCTTAGAAATGGTCCTAGTAAGTCCAAGGGTAGAGTCATCAAGGTCACCAAATCCCGAGAGCGTCATGTTTCACTCATGTGGATTAAGAGATCCTATTTGGAGGCTGTACATGATAGACTTTATGATTCTTATTTTCTTGCACATTATACTTCTCATGCTAAATCAAAAGGTTTATTGTGTTAGCTTTGTTTACATACACTAGTTGTGCTTCATGATAGATTCTTACTAGTTTTGTGTTTGTTTGTCATTTTCTAGTTTATGCTTAATCATATATGTTTTTCTAGAATTATGACATGTGTATCTTTTTTTTTTAATTTGTCATTTATTGGGTCTTATGAAAAAATCAAAAAGATTTTGTTTGTATTTTGAGTTGTCCTTTTTGTTTGTTTAAAAAATTTGAAAAACTCAAAAAGGTTTTTTTGTGTATTTTTATTTTACACATTTTATGTTGCATATCCTTGTGTTTGAATCCTATATCACTCTGCTTCCATGTGGATAGAACTTTTGGTTATGAATTTTAATACTTAAAGTATTATTTATCATGCTTGCATGGAGTAGTTTGACTATGATTTTTCTTGATGTATTCTCTTTTTATATGCCTCTCACACACATGCATGGGCTCTTTTGAACGTTAACTTCACATGTATATTTAAGCTTTGTGAGATGTTCTCCTATCATTTTTGTCATCTACATGTTTTTATGACTATGGAGGATTTGTACATGTAAAAACCATTTCCCATGAAATTTATTTGAATTGTATAAAAAATATAAATGAGGGTGCACGGAAAGGGCTATGAAAGGAGCAACCATCCTTTGCATGATAGCCACCATTGGTAAAGGCCTAAAAAGTGTGGCATTGAAAAAAAAGGCCAGGGCCAACATAGTTTAGTTTGATATGATCATTCAATAGAAAAGAAAAAGAATTGTTTTTAATGAGGGAGTTTGGATGGATATATCAACGAGTTTGCACAATGAAAATGAATCCTCGTTATGCTTATTTTGTCATGATGCCATTAATTTGTAGAATCATTAAAATTCTAGGCTTATGTGCATTCTGTTTGTTTATTCTTTGAGTTGACTTTATCTTGTCACATGAGGCTATAACTATGTTTGATAAAGTTTTGCAATCAAATAGAACTCCTTGAACATATTTAAAGTGATTGGATCATAATTATCTGTTCTCTAGTTCACACCCATTCATTCCGTTTACCACTTTTTTATTTAGACACATTTATGCGATATGAGTGTGTAAATCTTATTATGTTTAGTGTCTTGTGTGGTATTTATTTATATATATGTGTATATGTTCTTGGGCATCATTGTTATCTTTTTCATATTTATATATATGGTATTATTTGTTTTTTTAGTCTTTGCTTTTATATCTAGTCAATGTATGCTTTTTTTTATATAGGTATCTATCTTGTTGCGACTTTTCATTGATATCCCATGCTATCTTAAACTAGTTGGTATCTTTTTGTTGTCGCATCTTAGTTAGTATCTAGTATAATTTATGTGGATTAGTTGTTCTTGAGTTACCATGTTGCTTTATTGTTTCTTGTATCACTTTACACCATTGCATGATGTACTTATTTTTACATTATGCTTATCCCTTATTTCGTTTAGGGGGAGAAATGGGTTAGTTTATACACCGTAATCTTTGTCTATTCCTGAAACAAAAGGGGGAGAAATGGTATCTAAACCTTTTAATTGAGGGTAATCTAACTTAAGCGAAGATGTCTCTCTTAGGTAGAAAATCTTAGACAAAGGGGGAGGATTTGATATTGTAAGATTTAATATTGTTATATTCCCTATGTGTTTAATTACGTGTGTAAGTGTGCAGGTTTTCATCATTGCGACAAAATTGTAAAGAAAGCAAAGTTTCTCAACTTATGTGTAGGTAAAACGTTTATATTTTTTTATTTTTGGCTGGGATTGTGTCTTTTAGATGAGCTTAACGACCCATAGGGTTTCTATTTTGGTTTTGTCCTGGAATAGCCAAAAGGAGAGATTTGTATGGAGAAATTTCCAATTGAGTCAATTTATAAGTGTTGGATTAATTTTGGACAAGACTATTTGAGTTATAGGATAGATGTTTGTGAGCTTTCAAGCCTATGAAATTTGAGTTGAAGATGTAGCAGCCAAGATATTGAAGTTCACACCATTCCCATGTTTCTTGCCTTATTTAGCGTCATCAACTTTTCATCTTTCCAAGGCTTCTCAGGTATGAATGCACATGTTATTTAGAGACTTGGAATTTTTTATTGGGTGACATATTTTTAGTAATCAAAGTATAAAATGGCTTTTTATTTTTTTAAGAAATAAACTTTTATGAATTATCGTTGGTAAGGTCGGTTGAACGACCTCGTTCGAACGAGATTTTCAGGTCGTTCGAACGAGGTATCCAACGATGTTTTCTTTGAAATCTCATTTGAATTGTTGTTTGAATGTTCATTTGAATGAACTTCATTGTTAAGCGACTGCAATCTCGTTCGATATGTCATTCAAATGACATACTAGAGTCGTTCGAACGACAGACAGTTTGGAGTAGTTTTTCGACAGTTTTTTTCGTAAAACTTCCCACTACTTTCCCACCATTTTTAAGAGTTCGGGTGTCAATTTTTTGTGGGACTTTTTCGATTTTCCAAGAGCCTTTGAGAGTCAAAACTTTTATCCGAAAGTCCTTTTTTGTTTTTGTGAATCAAAATATTTTAATTTCAACACAAAAACAAGTCTACACCCATATAGTATACATGATCCAAGTTTTTACATAACAATTGTTTGGAGATCATTGGTTTGGCACCGATTTTCATTCTCTACCCAAAAGATAAAGTTTCTTATGGAGGATTCCGTGCTCGTGGTGATTTTGCACACGGTGGATTCTGTGTGTTGATGGTAGCTTTGTCATATTGGTGGATTCCGAAGTTATAGACTAGGCAGAGGTGGAGGAAAGAAGAGCGTCAAGGCTTGAGAGGGCGTCAAGTCGTTGAGTAAGTCTTCTTGTCACGTCCTTTGTGAAACCGTACTTAGTGTACTTGTGGTTGGGCCGTCCAAGATTTTTTCCGTTGTGGTTTTCCTCGTACATCACGACATTATGGTTGTATTTATTTTTATCTTGCAAAAATCACGTAGATGCATGATTAGGCTTAAAAAAATAAAACTTGGTTTAATCACAACATTTGCTCAAATTGGTGCAAATTTAATATTGGGTAAAGTTTAGGTTAATTTAATTCAAGTTCGCTTTAATTAATTTGCATAAATTTATGTTTGATTTTTTTGGCATAATTTGGAACTTGAATTAATTATGTTAAAACGAAAATTTAAATATTTGGTTAATTTCATTTTAATTTTGAAAGAAATTAAAATTTGAAATATTTGGTGAACCATTCCTTTTGAACCTAAAAGTTAGCATTCTTATTTTGGTATCAGAGCATATTAATTTAATTTAAAGGAAATATTCCTTTTACAAGGAAAAAATTAATTTTGAAGGAAAAATAAAATTTTGGAATACTTTGTAAACCATCCCTTTAGAAATTAAAAATGGTATTTTTCGGGAACCTACGTTCCAACACACTATGAAGTCACACCATCGAATAGTCACAAACCAAAACTTAACCTATGGATTGGATCATCCACCTCTATCATCACAAATTATAGACCAACTAAACATATGATTAAAATATAACAACCTCCATAACTCCTGCATCAACATCCAAGAATTTGTCACATGATCACAACATTTAAAGCAACCCTGATCGATATATTTAACACGAGTAATGATATGTTCACACAACAATCACATAGCGCGCACACACACACACACACACACACACACACACACACACACACACATATATATATATATATATATATATATATATATATATATAACCCACACCCATATGTATATACATATATAACTAAACGGTCCTAAACTCTAACCGTGGGAAGTTGGTACATTGTATCCTTGACGTATCTTATATATTCAAGTATTCCGATTAAGTCCTCACCCTACCGACTTAAATTCTTATAACAACTCAGTAGGATTAGAACCCCCAAATGTCTTTATCAAGAGTTACTAGCTTAATTCTAACGAAAAACCCCAGGTCTCACACCAAAAAAACCCATTCTTGTGCATTCTTCCCCAAAACGGGCACAAGGTTATTTTTTCTCCGCGCGTATAGCCCCTATACGCAGCCCAGTTGGGGTTAAAATTCCTAAAATTTTCCCAAATTCATTCAATGTAATAGTTTTCGCCCCAAATCATCCTTAAACAAGATTCTAACCTTAAAAGGATCCTAAAGCTCATAAAACAACATCTGTAATTGATTCTAAGTGTGATTCACACAGTTTATGATAATTATTAAGGTTAAATTATAAACTAATATATAAATCATCCATTTAACATGAAAGTATATTGGGTTCAATATGATTTCGGGTTTTGATCAGTACGAATCCTAATAAATCATCAAAGTTTGTTTAAAATGTACAATTCGTTAATACTACACATATTTAATATGGATCTAAACAAGTTCGACGCATAAATACATGATTTTTGACAAAGCTACAATACTTTAATGGATCATATTTGGTTTGTCTACATAAAATCCATATAATAAAAAAGGTACCCCCCGCCCCAATATGTGATGTAAAATCTAATCATATATTTAAACCAAAATATATTTAACATGCCAATCAAACAATAAACAAGTTACAAATTAAACCATGCTAAGGGAAGAGATTTCTTGCCTGGAATATATAAACGATGAATCTTTAAGCGTTTATCCTTGTTCTTCTTCTCTCCAATCCTCCTTAAGTTCTCCCAATGGTTTATGTCTTCTAGAGTTTGTGTCTCTGGTGGGAATTAATTTATTAATGAGGTCTAACTCTCTTAATTAAGCCTTAAATTAGTAGGCTTATATTATTCTTTATTTTGGGCCTCGAAATTAGCCAAAAATACTACGTAAACTAGTTTGAAACTTATCCCAAACGTGTAATTACCCCCTGAACCCAACTTGAAACGATAAAAATATATATCTGGGACTCCATATCACTCTCAAGTCAGATATAACTGGTAATATCTCATAACTCGTGGAAATATCTCACAACTTAAAATAAAACTTACACTTACTTATTTGATGCATAACCACATTTAATACAACTTTACAAAATTAATTACATTAATTAATTATATACACCATGCAACACAAATAAATCACATAACATGGAAATTTTATCATCATCTTAATATTCATTTTTATCATTATCAATTCACTCAAGTAATACTTAATATATTCTCACAATTAATAAACAATATAAAATACGAGGTATAACACCAAGGACCTCCTAAGCACCAACATAGGTCTCCCTTACCTCCCATCTCTCCATTTAACCTTCTCTTGGGCATTAATTACCATTTATATAATAATGTATTCCACCTTCGAAGAATACGTCGGAGGAACTAATTTATAGCACCCCGCCCGCCCGGGGAGAGCGAACGAAGCGCTAATGCGATAAAATAAATCTAAATCCACAATACACAAGGTATAGAGCATCTAAAAACCCATAATAATATAAATCCACTAATCTCAATCTTCAAATAAAATACAACTATCTAACTCGAATAAAAATGCTCTATACACCAATGAAATAATTAATACAATTCTTCGCATCTCTTGTATTAAAATTCTTCCCAAAATAATCCACGCTAAAAATCATCCCAATTGGTCCATAGCACTCAAATCCACACTAACCTGCCAACTAAAAGAAAATATGGGGAAGTACACAATACGACAAGAAAGATGCTCAACAAATGTGGATTAGCAATGAATAAAACGTAACAACACGAGTATGAATATTCAAATCAAAATGAAAATCTCAAAGCATTTATTGATATAATTTCTCAACAACACATCAATGGGTAACAAGGCCTCACCACATCCGTATATGCTTTATCAAGCCATAGCCCGGAAAACAGGAATTTTGGCGGGTGCCCAACATCCGTGCCATATTAAAATCTCATGACAACGTGCTCATCAACAATATAATGATACCACATGAATCAAAATAATTTCAACAATTATTTTCCAGATTTCAATGAATTTATCAATTCAAATATGAGTTCAATTAAATAAGAATTCAAAGAGAATGACACTCGCGAGATTTAAGGAGCATATTATGTAAAACCCCATACCTCAAACCATGATGAGAAACCAATGATCACATCCTCAAGATCAACACAAAAGATCTACAAAAGCTCATCCAAGAACCTCCAACAAAATAGCCCCAAGAACACCTCTAATCTAAGGTTGGAACTCACAAATCTCAAGGGCCAATGTGTATATAAAAAGAAGAGGAATATAAAATATATTTGCCGCCAAAATTTGTGCCAAAAGTAGGTTAAAAGGTTTGCCCAAGACTTCCTTTTATAATGCAAAGAAATGAAGAGTTGGAATCCAAAAGACTCCTTTAAATAAGGCAAAGAAATGAAGAGTTGGAAGTCAAAACAACTCTTGAAAATTACTTAATGTTCGCCGACTTAGAATTCTAAGAGTTAAAAACATTTAAAAATCATTTTAAAATTCGTTTTAACTCCGTTTTTGAAACCGTTTAAAATTCTCGCCTTTAAAAATAATAACCAACATATTTGAGCAATAAAAATAATTTTATCAAAAATTTTATTTTCCTCCATATTTCCATAAATTAATTAAAATAGCCCAAAATTACGCGGGTTATTACATTTCCCCACTAACAATGGAATTTCGCCCTCGAAATTCGTCGAATGCCTAACTCTAAAAAATCAGGCTAACAATCTCCAAAAATAATCTCGTCTCCAGAAATAAATTCCTCACATCTAATCTCGAAACCTATCATAAATATCACCTAAAATTTCCTATCTTCAAAAATTGCTAACCACGCAATGAACCCAAAACTCAAGCCCCGAGGGTTGCCGTATACCTAAGCTCTGATACCATTTGTAACACCCCGCCCGCCCGGGGAGAGCGAACGAAGCGCTAATGCGATAAAATAAATCTAAATCCACAATACACAAGGTATAGAGCATCTAAAAACCCATAATAATATAAATCCACTAATCTCAATCTTCAAATAAAATACAACTATCTAACTCGAATAAAAATGCTCTATACACCAATGAAATAATTAATACAATTCTTCTCATCTCTTGTATTAAAATTCTTCCCAAAATAATCCACGCTAAAAATCATCCCAATTGGTCCATAGCACTCAAATCCACACTAACCTGCCAACTAAAAGAAAATATGGGGAAGTACACAATACGACAAGAAAGATGCTCAACAAATGTGGATTAGCAATGAATAAAACGTAACAACACGAGTATGAATATTCAAATCAAAATGCAAATCTCAAAGCATTTATCAATATAATTTCTTAACAACACATCAATGGGTAACCAGGCCTCACCACATCCGTATATGCTTTATCAAGCCATAGCCCGAAAAACAGGAATTTTGGCGGGTGCCCAACATCTGTGCCATATTAAAATCTCATGACAACGTGCTCATCAACAATATAATGATACCACATGAATCAAAATAATTTCAACAATTATTTTCCAGATTTCAATGAATTTATCAATTCAAATATGAGTTCAATTAAATAAGAATTCAAAGAGAATGACACTCGCGAGATTTAAGGAGCATATTGTGTAAAACCCCATACCTCAAACCATGATGAGAAACCAATGATCACATCCTCAAGATCAACACAAAAGATCTACAAAAGCTCCTCCAAGAACCTCCAACAAAATAGCCCCAAGAACACCTCTAATCTAAGGTTGGAACTCACAAATCTCAAGGACCAATGTGTATAGAAAAAGAAGAGGAATATAAAATATATTTGCTGCCAAAATTTGTGCCAAAAGTAGGTTAAAAGGTTTGCCCACAACTTCCTTTTATAATGCAAAGAAATGTAGAGTTGGAATCCAAAAGACTCCTTTAAATAAGGCAAAGAAATGAAGAGTTGGAAGTCAAAACAACTCTTGAAAATTACTTAATGTTCGCCGACTTAGAATTCCAAGAGTTAAAAACATTTAAAAATCATTTTAAAATTCGTTTTAACTCCGTTTTCGAAATCGTTTGAAATTCTCGCCTTTAAAAATAATAACCAACATATTTGAGCAATAAAAATAATTTTATCAAAAATTTTATTTTCCTCCATATTTCCAGAAATTAATTAAAATAGCCCAAAATTACGCGGTTTATTACATATTTCAACAAATTTTGAGACGTTTGAAGGAGTGTCCAATGCCGAAGAAGTTCTCCCCAAACATCCATCAAATGGCATGTCCTTAATGATGAGAAATGTATAGTTATTTCCCCCTCTTTGTTCTCAATGACTTAGATCTCCAAATGATGAGAAATTTTTAGGCACTTCACCTTTTGCATCCTTCACCTTTTATTTTTTGGAGAGATGAGATCCTTAATAGTCTCTGATCATCCTTTATTAAGGCTATCTCTTCCACCACGAGATCTGTAGAAATATAAAGTGAAGTTAGTGCTGTGGACAACATGTTTAATTAAAAATTAAAAGTATTCTTAATAGAGTTACATGGGTTAGATTTAAAATATCTAACATGGGAAATTTGTATATCACTAATCACAACATCAAAGTCAGGGGGATGAGTAAGATCAATCTCAATAACACCACTTTTCCTCTCACTAGCTTCATGAACCTTAGCATTAGGAGTGGATCTCTCGAAGGTGATACTGTCATAAAGGGATTGTTTGATCTTGGAAAAAGTGTACAACTCTACACTACTAATGTCAATGGGAGAATTTAGACCTTGGAGCTTAAAGTTTAGTCCCAAACTGGTCGCAAAGATCCTATTAGTTGTCACGAATGTGATAAAATAGAGATTGGTCCACTTTTTCACCTTGTGAATCCTAAAAACTTCCTCGCGTCTGTTCTTAATTAATGGGGGAACATTATAATAATGGTAGTACCCTTTCCCCAATAAATAAAGACCTACTCTTTTAGTTTATCGGGGAATTATAGTTGTTTTGTACGAAACCCTGGATCCTTTACTTGGGTGATTGGTACCTCAAACCATCATCTCCCTTCTTCTTGCAGTACCGAAAGTGAGATAAATGGAAGAATTGCATTGGGGTCATGTTAAACACTCAATCACTTGATTCTCTGAATGCCAAGACAACAAGCATTAGTGGACTCCATCAATTGACCAGTATTTAGGTGAAATGCATCTCTGTAGTGATGAGAATATAAACCATGGCCGAAGGTATATGGAAATAAGTTCCATACTCCAGAAAGGGCTATTTTAAGTATACACAACTAGTATTACATAGCTAGTATATGGAAACAAGTTCCATACTCGAGAACAAGCCATTTAATAGGTTAAAAACCCTTAAAAGCATTGTTTATGGGACTTGGTACTTCCACCTCACGTTATTTAGTGTCTCTACAATGATAATGAAGCCTTATGGTCCCCACTAGAAAAATTAGGGCTTAAAGGACCTCATTATTTCATAACCATGTTTTCATCAGGTCTTCGATCAAGTCTTTAACTTCGGAGGGATGGACACATCTTTGTAATCCCGCTATAACTCCTCTTCTGTAAAAAATACCACTGGTCAATACATAACGAGCAGCTTTAAACTTTAGTTTTTTAGCTGCGAGTTTATCAGGTGGCAGAATCCCTTCTTCGATATAGGCCCTGATGGGATCCATCCAGGAAGGTCCCAAGTCAAGGTCAATGACATTCATCATTAAATCTTCATCTATGCTTCGACCAACCAGGACTTCTATTGGAACTGTTCTTCGTAGCTCGGTGCGTGTGGCTTATGCTAATCGAGCTAGGGCGTCTCCTCTTGCCTTTTCCAATCTCGGTATTCTAAGCAACTGAACTGCAGTAAAACTCGACACAACCTCCATTACTTTTGCATGATACCTGACCATTAATTCTCCTTTTGCTGCATAAAACCCTAGAATTTGATTTACGATTAACTGGGAATCACTGAATACAACGACCTGCTCTGCCTTCATAGTTTTGGCCAGACTTAGACCCACGATCATTGCTTCAGATTTAGACTCATTATTAGAGGCTTTAAACTGAAAATGTAGAGCATATTCTATATCAATCTCATCAGGACTGTTTAAAACAATTCGTGCTCCACTGCCTGTGGTACACGAAGAGCCATCAATATATAAATTCCATATTGGTACTTCATTATCAAATTTTTGATTAGATAGAGTTCCTCGGTGGAATATTTGATACTTCCTTTTATCCTCCCCTGATACTTCTCACTGCTCGTTGACTATCTTTCCTTGATCGTTCACTGATGGAAGTTGGTCGGGGGTTAAATTTGATGATCCCGTAACATCCACGGGTTGGTCTGTATTTAACTCCTACTCTTCAGAGGTATCAGAACGATTAAATTCTGCGATAAAATCATCTACTGCCTGCCCCTTGAGCGACGATCTAGGCTCATAAACTATGTCATATTCACCAAGTTCTACTTCCCAATACATCAATCTTCCCAATTTCTCCGGTTTATGCAGAGCTTGTCTTAATGGCATGTCAGTATACACCACTATAGTATGGGCTTGGAAATATGGTCTCATCCTTCTGCTTGCTTCGATTAGTGCCAGTGCTAACTTTTCTAGCCTTGGATATCTGCTCTCTTCTCCTCGAAAGGCCTTGCTGGTGTAGTAGACCGGTTTTTGTACTCCGTCCTCCACTCTTATCAATGCCGATACAAGTATAGTCTTTCTCCCATCACTGGTCTAGATAATAATGGAGGTGTCCCTAGATATTTCTTCAGTTCTGAAAAGGCCTCCTCGCATTCATCATTCCACTCAAAAGTTTTTCGGAGTGTTTTAAAGAATGGGAGACATCTGTATGTTGCTCGTGACACAAATCTTTTCAGTGCCGCGACTCGCCCCATGAGATTTTGCACTTCCTTCTACGTAGTTGTAGATCGCAGCTCCAATAGGGCTTTGATCTTTTCAGGTTTCACCTCAATACCTCGTTGGTTAATAATATATCCGAGAAACATGCCTTATCGCACCTCGAATATGCACTTGGTGGGATTCAACTTCATTTGATACTTTTCTACTTGATCAAAGGTCTGACCTAGGTCAACTAGATGATCGATATCTTTCTTGATCTTCATCAGCATATCGTCATCATAACCCTCCATGTTATGATTGATTTTCTCCACAAACACCTTGTTCATCAGCCGCTGATATGTTGCACCTGCATTTTTTATTCCAAAAGGCATAATATTATAGCAATAAGTTCCCCTTGGGGTGATAAAAGAGGTACTCTCCCCGTCCTCAGGCTTCATTTTAATCTGAATGTAACCAGAATAAGCATCCATGAAACTTAACAATTCGTGTCCCGACGTAGTATCCACCAGTTGATCAATTCGGGGCAAAGGAAAATGATCCTTTAGGCATGCCTTATTAAGATCAGTGAAGTCTACACACATCCTCCACTTATTATTTTTCTTCTTTACCATCACCACATTTGCTAGCCAGTCAGGATACTTGACGTCCTCAATAAAGAAGGCTTTTTGCAGTTTCTCCACTTCCTCCTGTATAGCTTGGTTCTTTTCAGGGTTGAACACCCTCCTTCGCTGCTTTATCGACTTGACCTCCTTGTTCACGTTGATCTCTTGGCACAAGAAACTTGGTTCTATCCCTGGCATGTCTTCATGACTCCATGCGAAAGTCTATTTTTTGCATCTTATAAATGCTATCAGTTCTTATTTTATCGATACATCTAATGATGCACCAATTTGGGTTGTTCGTTCCGAATGCTCGTCGTTCAGAATGATACTTTCGGTGGCTTCCATGACTTGGCCCTTCACGAGCTAAGACTCATCTCTAGGGTCTAATGTTTCAATCTCTGCATCTTCTATTTCATCCGCCTGATAGGTGATAGTATTTTTTCTGGTTTCTTCACGCTCTTCCTATTCGGTAGATAAATAGTAGCATTCCCGAGATACTTTCTGGTCTCCTTTTACAACTCCCACTCTAAAATTGGTTGGGAATTTTAAACATTGATGTACAGTAGATGGTACTGCTTCGAACTTCTTCAGACCTACCCTTCCCATGATGATATTATAATCTGATTGGATATTTTTATCCATTACGAAAAAATGTACTCTTTCTGTTTGACAAGCAGGCCATGTACCGATAAGCATATCCAACTTAATCATCCCAAGTGGAAAAACCTTTTCGCCAGTAAAACCGAGGAGGGGCCTATGATACGGCTTTAACTGGGCTAACTTTAAATTCAAACTGTCGAAGCATGGGTAGAACATGATGACTGCAGAGCTACCATTGTCCACCAGTACCCGTGAAATCACCACTTCCTTCGTTCTCATCTTAATCACCAATGGGTCATCATGAGGATATAGTACACCTGCCAGGTCATTTTTAGATAAACCAATGAACAGTTTTTCCTTATTCACCTTCCTCGGGCGATCATCTTCAACCAAATTTATTCGCTATATATACGAGCAACCTTGAGCCTCATTGAGGTAAGCTTTCCTCTCCGCAGTAAGATCTCTACCTCCTACATCTCCACCTGTAATAACATTACATTCAAATGATCCAAAATGGATTGAAAATACATCATGCTCTGGCCGTCTTAGTCTTTTAGGAAGGTCGGGATCATCTTCGTGATCTCTCTTCTTGTCTTCTTTTGCTTGACGAGGAGATTTAGATCTTTGCCTTCCTCGGTCGCTGGTCTTTCCACTATTTTGGCGATCAACATACTTAGCTAATTTTCCTCGCCTGATGAGTGCTTCAATTTCATTCTGGAGAGCTATGCAATGTTTGGTCGCGTGACCATGGTCTTTGTGGAATTCGCAATATTTGGACTTATCCCTTTTGTCAGGATCTGCCTTCATTTTCCTTGGCCAAGATAACTCCTTACTGTTCTTGATCTCCTCCAGAATGTGATTTATATCTACCTTCAAGGGGGTATAATTTCCAAATTTCCTCATCTGTTCCAGTGCTTGCTTTCCTTTTGATGGCCTGTTGCCACCATTATTCTTCTGATCCTTCTTCTCGATTTTACCAGCTTCAACCTTGGTCTCGTTAGTGTTTGTACTCTTCTTCGCAGCCATGGCTTCCTCAGCATTCATGATTTTGGCTGCCTTCGCCATCAGTTCTGCCATAGTTCTAGGCAGATCTTTGGCCAAAGTATAATATAACTTATCTGGCTATAACCCACTCATCATAGCAGTAATTGTTGTTTTCTCCTCGTAATGTATTACCTCAAGTTTCTCATTATTGAAACGAGTAATGCTGTCCCTGGTACTTTCTTCTGGCTTCTGTCTAACACTCAGTAAGTGTGTTACTCGTTTAACTGGTTTCTCTCCAAAATAGAAATTTCCTATTAACAGCTTTGCCAATTGAAGGAAAGTTGTAATCTTTCCCTGAGGGAGGTTGTTGTACCATATCTGGGCTGACCCGGTGAGAGTTCCTAAAAATGCCCTGCATCTCATCTCATATGAAATTGCATAGATTTCAGCAGCATCTTGGTATTGTTCTATATGAAGGACAGGGTCAGTTTTTCCATTATATTTAGGCGTCACTATAGGAGCTTTGAATTTTGATGGTGTGGGAAAATCCATAATTTCCTGTACGAATGGTGTCCCTTGGAAAAAAGTTCTCTGTAGAGGATTCTTGGACTTAGCCATTTCCCCTAATCTGTCCTCCAACCTTTGAATAGAGCCTTTTCATGCATCATTTCCCACCTCGGGCCTATTTGTTCGAGCAACTGACCGTACTGAGCTTTCCTCTTGGGATCTTTCATTATGGGCAATTGGGCGTGATTGTGCAGAGCCTTCCTTTAGATCAGATGGTCGTTAGGAGTTCCTCGATGAAACCCTAGGGGGATTTCTATTCCTTCTGGGGCCCAAACGATCAAAAGGAGAGGTTCTACTCAACCTTTCTAGAGCACTAGTCCTTTCTGGAGTAAGAGTGACATTTTATTAGGAATCGGTAGCTCGTATCGATGATGTCCGGCCAGGTTGATACGAAGGATAAATATATCTTTCAGTACGATATGAATCAGTACGTCTAGATTGAGAGACTTCCGGGAATAGCGTTCTTCTAGTTCTTAAAGATGGCAAATGGGTATTTCTCTGAACACTTCATTATCCTGATTGAGCCGGCACTCCACCTTGAACAGTTTGTATAAGTTGACGCATGGTTTCTTGCATGGCCGTTTGGCCTTGGGCTAAATTAGCCATTATGCCGGCCAGATCTTAAATATTTGGGGGAGTAGAAAGATTTGGAGGGACCCTAATGTTTCGATTACTGGATTTCGAATTTTCAGCCATAAATGATGAATTGTTTTGGTGAAAAATGCTAAGTACAGTCGTTTCCCACAGACGACGCCAATCTGTTGATGTAAAAAACTAGATTATATCTAATTAATCAATCACAGATAAAAATGAAATAAATAAGACAAAGGATTTTTAAAGTGGCTCAGCCTTGTGAAAATGGCTTACGTCCACTGTTTTGTATTACTGACTGTTTGTCTGGAATCTTGATAATAGGGTTTACCAAGAAATTCTGAGTCCCCTTCCTATGAGGAAGTTACAATGTATTTATAGACTTAAGGCTGTACATATGAAAGGATAATGCGCTGTTATCCAGTAGACATATACATCTGTACGATAATAAATGCGCATTTAATGCATAGCTATCTTTTCATTCTAATGCTCTACACGCTAAGTAGCTCGGACCGACTGAGCTGCTCGGTACGCTTAAGTTACTCGGGGCGCCTGAGTTGCTTGGTAGGCTTGAGTTGCTCGTCTAAAGTATTTGTATTTGACATGTAGGACGCCATGTGTCTTCAAGTGATTGTTCCACATCAGCAGACTAAATTTGGCATCAACACCTGCTATTTGGCATATGGACTATATTGGTGACCCAAGGCCAAATAATTAAATCGAGTTCCAAATACTCAACTCAACTCAACTTGACAAAGCCTTTTTTTAATTATTTGGGTTCGGCTACATGAATCCTATTTTTCTATTACATTATATTCTATTTAGTGCAAATCTTTTGTTAAAACACATGATATCATGTCCTTTTTATAATATCCCACCAAGTCAATTTAGGCCTACCTCTACCTCTTGCATTACCATCAATACTAACTAAATCACTCTTCCTTACAGGAGTATCCATTGGTCTATACTTGATGAGTGCAAACTATCAATCTCAATTTATCTTTTATAGGAGCTACCTTTAGCGTTTCACAAATTTGTTTATTCTTAATTTTGTCCTTTTGAGTTTTACCTCAAATCAATCTTAGCATTCGTATCTCCTCCACACTCATTTTCTACACATTTTTTTGGTTTTCCAACACTCTGTCCCACATAACTTGGAGGGTTTAATGGTCGTACTCTGAAATTTCCCTTTTAACTTGTATACGCCTATCATATAATATGCCGATTGAACTTATTCATTTAACCCATCCTACTTTAATCCTATGAGTAACATCATTTCTAATATATCTATCTTTTTGGATAATCGAGCCTCAATAACGAAAATGATATTTCTACGCATCTTTTGACCGTTAAATTTCACCACATCCCCTTTTGTCCTCCTATTACTACTAAAATTACACTCCACACAATATGTTTAAGTCTCCTTATTTTAAATCCTCTTGTTTCTAAAGTTTCTCTCTATAATTCCAATCTAACATTAATCCTTGTCTTATTCTCATCCACTAAAATAATATCATCTGAAAATAGGCACCTCGTCTTGCATTTGTCCTGTCAACTCATCCATAACAATAGCAAATATATAAGGACTTAGTGTTAAACCTTGATGAATACCTACACTAATTTAGAAGTCACTACGTTCTCCAGCTGATGTTCTTACTATAGTCATGATACCATCATACATATCCTTGATCACATCAATATATCTATGAATCACTCCTTTTTAATATAGAATCCATCATATTATATCTCTTAGTATCCTATTATATTCATTCTCCAAATCTATAAAAATCATATGAAGGTCCTTCTTTTCTCCCTTTACATCTCTATTAATATCCTCAATAAATAAATTACTTCCATTTTTTAGCTCCCAGGCATAAACCGAAATTGATTCTCAGATACTGTTGTTTTCTCTCTCAATCTATATTCAATCACCCTCTCTTAAAGTTTCATTGTATAACTCATTAACTTATTACTACGATAATTTGAACAACTTTGTATGTCCCCTTTCTTTTTATAAATAGGTACTAAAACACTCTTTATCTATTCATCGGGCCTCCTATTAGGCATTATAATTCTATTAAATTTTTTTAAGGCAAAAGACTCCTTGCTCCCTTAAGCACTTCAAAACCTTAATATGGATACCATATGGTCCTAAAGCTCTCTCTTTTTTCATCATTTTCAGAGCAATCCTGACCCCTATTGTCCTACTTCTGTGAAAAAATATATGTTCTCGAGTCTCTCTAAGTTCCTCTATATCTAATCTGCTCCTACTATCCCCATTCAGTAACTTCTCGGAGTCTTTTTTCCATCTTTCCATAATCTCATCATCCTTGACTAGGAATCTCGAATCATCACTTTTAGTACACTTAAAGTTATTAAAATATATTATTTTTTGTCCCTAAGGTTAGCAAGCTTATAAATATTTTTCCCTTCGTGTGTTCCTAATTTTGTATAAAGATCATCATACGTCTTTAACTTAGCATCTCTTACCATTTTCTTAACTTCTTTTTTAGTCCATTTATATTTCACAATTTTTTTTGATTTCTAGTTGTTTAGTATGTTTTGAAGCACTCCCTGAAGTTCCAAGGTTATATGCAATTAGTTTAATTTTGTAGAATACACTCCTAGAAGAAAATATAAATTAGGCTGCCGAGTTGATACTTTCCAAATTTTTATATTTCTTACTAAATTCTAAATGAGCATGTAAGATTATAATGCAAAAAGAAAGCACAACCACAACACGCCGATATTCAAGGAAAACCCAAATGGGAAAAACCTCGGATGGCTAGGTCTACACAAATCCACTACGAATACAGTTTTATAAAAAGACTCAAAAGACTTCAAACTTGACACAAAAAGACCCGCTGATGCTATATTCTCTACCTCCATCCTTAGTACGCGAAGATCAAATGCACTACATAAAACTTCCCGTGTCTCGGTATCCACAACAAGTCAAAAATCCGTGTACAATCAATACTTGTGCGAAGATCCACCTCACCCAATTAGGATGAACCAATTGTAGGATGTGTATGGGGTTTTGGGTTCTTAAAATATGATCAAACGATCACATCAATGTTGGAGAATATTTTGAAAATAGGATATTTAATCTTTCTTTGAGTTCAAGAAGTGTTCCTCAAAATATTTTCGTCCCAATAACAGTTACTAAAGAGAAGGAAGTGGACAAAAATAGTTGAAGACTTAAAACTGACGAAATTGAAAGAAGATTTAAAAAATAATAGATCGTTTGAAAGAATTAACAGTCTCGTTCGAACGAAGGCGTTTGAATGAGATTCTAACGACAATACAAAAAAATATGTAAAGAAAGTCGTTGGATGGTTGTTCCAACAATCTCGTTCGAACGACATTATTTGAATGAGACTTCAATCGACAATTCAGATAATTCTATAAAAAAAACTTGTTCAAACGACCTGGGCAATTTTCCAAAATAAAGATAAATTTTAAATGACTTAAAATTGATTTTAAATTCCATCACAAGACATTTAATAAAATTAAAAATTGACTCCAGCAACATAGAAAATAGTCGGGTCATATACCTTTGGGAAAAGAGCACTTGGAATTGGATTGGTGAGAGATGAAAACCCGGATGCTCAAAGTCTTCATCGATGATAAATGTCGGACACATAATGACCCTAGATGTTTTGTCCAACAAAATTAGCCAATACTACAAGTGGACTCAATTGAAAATTTGTCCTTATAATTCTCCCCCCTTGGGTATTTTGGGACAAAACATAAAATAAAAAAAATACAAAAAAATGACTCTGAATTTGATAAGCCAAGCCGTCGTCCTAAGCCCATCCCCAAAACCCCAAAAAAAGGAGAGCCTGACTCGACTCACTATTAAGATGCATAATTGAAAGTAGGAAAGAAGCTGGCAATAAGTGGCCTACATACACGAAATAACAAAAATATAAAACGCATGGGGAAATAAAAATTTAAATAACAAAAATTTTGAGTCTCCCCCTTTTTGTCCGGAAAAGACAAAGGGATAGAACTAACCTGCAATGTTAGTGAATATAGCATGAACCAAACGATATATATTAAAATGATGAATAAAATCAAGTCAATATCCACAACATCATAAGTAAAGACAATCATCCAAAAAAGAATATAGAATAAGATGAAACATGTGATGATTATGATTAAAAGATAAAATCCGTAAGTATCCAACATAACCATAGTAATATCCAAGTAGAAAAGATGGAAAGGCTAAAACAAACATTTGGTCGATATGATAGCAATACATAAAAAAATAAAAATCTCTCTCTCACATGTACATAAGGGAAACAACTGGAATAAAACTGAATCACGAAATGGGATTATCAGTCACATCATCATCAGGAGTTGATATGGTACCGAAAGATCCTGCACCCCGACGTATCTCAAAGCGATGGAGCTCCTCTAAATGTCGTATGAGAGTGGATTCTCTCCTAGACTGAGCCTCATCTCGATGATCCTGAGCCTCCTCAGGTCTCTTTCGATCCCTATGCATAGTGAGTAAAAGCTCCTGCAATAGACCCCTATCCTGGCGACGCTCCTCCTGAATCTGCTCAATCTATGAACACACAATCTTAATATCCTCTGACTCGAGGGGGTAATGAGAGGTAGAGGTTCTAGACCTGATATGTAGTGGTAGGGCCAACAGAGTGAGATGACTCGGAGTGGGATGGAGTAGTCTAAGGTATGTTGCGAGGAGGGTGGCCACGGGAACGACCTATGGAGGAGTTATCAATTTTCTGATCGAGAGACACTAACATCTGATGAAAGGAGGGGGAAACCAAACTTTAAAGAATTATGAGTGACGATAACCGTAAAGGGTAGATCTTACCGAACGGGTTTAAATGGAGATATATGAACAACCATAAGAACTCCAAAAATGAAATCGAGAAGATCTATGGAATCCCTAATGCTAGTAGCATACATCAAATCCATATGATCCTTCAAAATTTGGCTATGGTTTACATGTGGAAGAAGGCATGCACAAATGATCCAAATGAGGATCATAAAATCAATGTTAAGGTGTTTATGATAGATGATGGTGGTACCAGTCTGGAAAACACAACAAATAGTGTTCATAATAAGGAATAACACATGCCTAGCGTCCTTGGTCCAAGGGAAGGTGGGGTTGGGGATGCATGGCAAACTTATGAGATGAGCTATAGAGTCGGGGGGTGATAGTAACTTCCCTACCATGGATGGTGGAGACGAAACCAAGCTCACTCACAAGCATACCAAAGAAAAATTCATGAATAAGATCGAGCTAAATAGGATCAAAAATACTAAAGAGAGGATGCCAACCTAGGGTAGAAAGCCATATATAAACGATAGTGCTGGAAAGCGAGGCTAGGTTGATAATTTTTTCTCAAATAAAGGACCTAGTCATAAGGCATTGGGAGTGGTAGATGGTATGATTCTCAAGAGTCCTCCAACGAAGTCGAAGGTTAGTTATAGTTTCATCTTCATCTGAGGAGGAATGTTCCTCATCAGATGAATCACTTCAACGAGAGCGTCTACCATAGTTTTCCATAGGATTGAGAGGAAGGAATACTAGAACCTACCCATAAATAAACACCAACCAAACCGCCACAACACCAGCAAAACCAACAATTCCCATACATTGTCAGTAGCAAAAGAAATAGAAATATATATAGATAATGCAAAAAAAAAAATTAAATGCAATCCCATGAAATTTTTGACAAGAAAAAAATGCATCTTTTAAAGAAAATGTCAAAAGAATTCACGAAATAACATTTAATAGGAGCAAAAGAAGAAATTTTTATGAATTTTTTTTATACGAATAAAAATATACACATAATATTAGCCCCAACAAGGATAGATTGAGTATATATGAAATGGGTAAGAAGCGTATAGCTCAAAGATGTTAAAAATTCTAATAATACCAAATCATATACATGCTCAACCAAATACTAAAGAAACTAAAAGGGAGAAAAAAATACCGAAATAAAATGGAGACTAGAAGAAACCCAAATCGTTGAGAGAATATGGTTGTAGAAAATGGGTGCTAAGGGGTGGAAATGGGAAATGGAGTTTGAAAGTGAAGAAGATGGAGGAAAGTCTTGTGAATATTGACAGAAATGAGGGATAACAGAGAGAGTGGTGAAAGGGAAGATGAGTGATCGTGGGGAAATTAGGAGAGAGAGAATTTATAATGAAACGACAAAAAGAGAGAAGCAAACCACCCAAAAAAACGTCTAGTCGTTCAAAAGAATTTAAAAAATCATTCGAACGATGTCGTTTGAATGACATACGGACGATAATCGAACGAGAATGTGGAAGATTATGGACTAAAATTCATTCGAAATCTCATTCAAAATCTCGTTTGAACGATGTGGTTCTAACGACGGTTAAATGACTTTCGAACGAGAATACATAAAATCTGTGCTCAAAATCGTTTGAACGAGATTTGGTGTAAATAAAAGGTATAAAGGCCTTAAAAGGTTAGATACTCATAAAAGTTGATTTTCTCAATTATCCTAGGTAGCGTGGACATATCCGAATCGTGGAAGCGGCATGAAGGGGTTTGAACAATGCGAGTGAGAGCACTACCTAAGATAACACACAAGTGCAAAATGATAAACAATATAAACCTATGTCTCCCACCAATATCAAATATTCTTTTGAATTCTTACTCTTGAAACATCAATTATGCTAGATTATGTTAGCCTTGGATACATTTTTTAATGCCATACTTTTTAGGCCCTTTTTCATTTTGCAAATGGAGGCTATTCACGCAAAATCATTTTGTTTTCAAAGCCCGGGTCCATTGCTAATGGATTTACATGCACAAGATCGTTTGCTTATGAAATGGTGACAAAATGGATAAGACAACACCTTACTTCACCTAGAGTATGCAAAGTGATGTAGACATCCTCAAGATTCCGTGAAATGTGTGTGCAAGAAAAGAAAATATATGCGGTAATCATAGAATAATATACCATAAAGAAGCATCAATGCGCATCAGCAAGACAAAGTCCAGACTAGCTACTCATCGAAAGCCACATGGACATGGAATGAAATAGTGATACGAAAACATCACACACATAACCTATAAGGACAAAAGTTTGTTGAAGGCCTTTCTACACAAAAAAAGTGAAAAATATTTTTTGAAATTTTTGGAAAATACATGTACAAAATATAATCTAGTTCATAGGTATAGAGATAGACATGATGCTTAACCTAAACTAGATGAACGACTCCGAACTCAATCAATGGAGAAAACCCTAATGGATTTCCTAAGGTTTCAAACCTAAGGTCATCTAGAGGTCCCATTGATGATTGGTGCCTACAAAGCTTAAGGAAACAACATTCTCTTTAACTAACTCTCGGATAAAGTGTTCTCGAATTCTAATATGCTTTGTTCTAGAATATTGAACGAGATTTTGGGAAATATAGATTGCACTCGAAATGTCACAATAAATAGTCTTTGTGCCTTGTGGTATACCGTAATCCTCCAACATTTGTTTCATCCAAATGATTTGAGTGAAACAACTCCCGACGGTTATGTATTCGACCTCCGCCATGGACAAAGAAATGGAATTTATTTCTTACTCATCCATGAGACAAGTGAACTATTAAAATAGAAACATCTTCCTACTGTGCTTTTATATCCATCAACATCTCCTACCCAATCGGCATCTGAATACGTCGATAGACAATCATTAGTGTCGAAGGAATACCAAATCCTAAAAAAAGGGTCCCACTAACATATTTAATAATACGCTTAATGGCAAGTAAATGAGACTCTTTTGGGGCTTCTTGATATCGAGCACAAACTCCTACACAAAAGTAAATATTAGGATGACTAGCGGTTAAGTAGAGTAAACTACCTATCATACTCCTAAAAAGAGTGTGCTCTACATCCTTTCCTTTCGTTTTCTTACTAAGTTTAATAAAAGGACTCATTGGAGTACGTGCATGTTTGGCAGATTCTAGATTAAATTTCTCCACAAGATCTTTAACATCCTTAGTTTGGGATAAAAATATCCCGTTATCGAGTTGACGCACTTGAAGACATATAAAGAAGGTGAGCTCGCCGACCATACTCATCTCAAATTTATTTTGCATTTCTTTCGAGAAGAGTTAAGTATATTTATGACACGTGGGTCTAAAAACTATGTCATTGACATACACTTGGGCAACTAAGATTGAATTCTCATCTCGATGAACAAATAACGTCATATCTACTCCCTTTTCTCGAAAAGCCACGATAAAGGAGATAAGAAGTAAGCCTATCATACCAAGAACTAGGTGCTTGATTCAAACCTTATAGATCTTTCTTCAAATAAAAGGCGTGATTAGGATACTTAGGGTCCTCAAACCCTTTAGGTTGTTCGACATAGAATTCCTCCTAAAGAATGCCATTTAAAAAGGCACTTTTGACATCCATTTGATACAGTTTGAACTTAAGATGACATACTATGTCGAGTGAAAGACAAACGGACTCTAACCTAGTAACTGGAGCAAAAGTCTCATCAAAGCCATCACCTTTTATTTGGGTATATCCTTGGGCAACTGACCTAAATTTATTACAAACAATGATACCATTTTCATCCAATTTATTTTTTAAAATCCATTTGGTACCAATGACATTAGTATCACTAAGCCATGGAACTAATTCCCAAACATAGTTTTTTGAAATTCAAGCAACTCTTCTTGCATGACATTCATCCAATATTCATATTTTAGTGCTTTGAAATTTTTAGGTTCGATTTTAGAGGTATAATACAAATAAGGTACCTCATTTTCTAATTGCGCCCTAGTCTTTACACCTAATTTAGGATTCCTTATAATTTTGGAAGGGTTATGAATTTTGCGAACCCAAGGAGATGGATACTTTTTCTAAATTGTGGGTTTCACCGAGTCATTGTGAGACTCAATGTTTTCAACACCGAGAGGTGCATCACACCTATAAGAGAAATCTTCCTCATCATCAACAAATGTAACTGGAGCATCATCTTTTATGACAACATTTACTGATTCCATAACTTTAGAACTCGCAAAGTTGTAAACTCTAAAAGCTCTACTATTTTTTGAATACCCTAGGAAAATACCTACATCACTCCTCGAGTCGAATTTACCTAGAGGCTATATATACCTAAGGATGTAATAATGACTCCCAAAGACTCTAAAATTGCCTAGGATGGGTTTCTTATCGTTCCACAATTCATATGGAGTTTTATTTGTATTGGGACACAAGTATACCTTATTCACGGTGTGACAAGCAGTGCTTACCGCTTCCACCCAAACCTACGGGGCACTTTCCTACCAAATATCATGGACCTTACCATTTATTGGGTCGTTCGATTCTCTCTCTCAGCTGTACCATTTTATTGTGGGGTTCGAACCGCTGAAAATTCATGCTTAATTCCAACTTCATCACAAAAAGCATTCACACCGAATTCCTTAAATTCAGTTCCATTATCACTTTTAAATAGGTTTACGGTAACACCATGTTGATTTTGAAGGACTTGGGCATTTAACCGTTAGAAATTAAATAACTTCAGAATTTTCTCTTAGAAATCCTACTATAGAATATCTTGAAAAGTCATCTACCATCACTAGGATATATCTCTTTCCTCTTATATTCTCGGTACAATTGGGACCTATAAGGTCCACTCGAATTAATTCTAAGACACGAGAGGTGGTTATAGAGTTCAACTTCCTATGAGGGCTCTTAATTTGCTTTCCTAGTTGACAAGGTCCTCAAATTCAGGAGGTTGGTTTTCCTAAGGATGGTAAGCCTCGAACTAGGTCTTTCCTTACTAGACGATCAAGATCTCTAAGGTTTACATGACCTAATCGTTGATGCCAAAGACCGGTAGACGAGATCTTAGCACTATTGCAGACAAAAGAAGACTTTGGAACAATTTTATAACAATTATAACTATTCCTCACACCTTGTAAAATAGCCTCACCCGATTTATCATAAACGGTGCACTCCGATTGGCTAAACTCAATGTCAAAGTTTTTGTCGCATAACTGGCTAGTGCTTATCAAATTAGCTTTGGGTCCATCAACATAAATAAAATTTTCTAATTTAGGAAACCCAAAAATTTCAATGGTGCCTCTACCCATGATTCGAGATTTACTCCCATCACTAAAGGTTACTTTACCATTTTTATAGTTTTCAAGAGTGGTAAAAAGAGATTTATCACCTGTCATGTGTCTTGAACATCCACATACCATTGGGAGGTATTTAAGCCTTAGGAGCAACATGAACAACAAAAGCCTTGTTGGTCTTATATTTTTTAATCCAAACTTGAGTTGTGTTCTTCCCTTTGTTGACTCTAGTCTTTTAGTAGGAATCATTTTCTTAGGCCCTAGAGAACCTTGTAAGCTCTTCCATTGAATCTTTGGATGTGTTGACTAGATAATAGACTTTGTTTTTAAGGCTAGCTAAGGAGCTATAGTGTGGCCTAGGTGTTTTAAAATAGGAATTCTTCCTAAGCTTGTAACAAAAATCTCTAAGATGACCCCTTTTATGACAATAAGTACAAACATAGAGTTGATTTGGAGTCACTCTCATAGCTTTCTTAGGTTGACTTTTCCTAGCTGGGTTAGGTTTAGGAGGGTTTATTTTGGTAAAGAACTTACCTACGGGTTAGGATTTAACATTGGATGACTCACCATCTTCATATCCTATACCCTATCTCTCTTGGTAACTTTTCTCATTATAACCCAAAACTGGACCTAGGAATAACTTTCCCATTTTTTGGAATTATCTTCAAGTGTAACTTTGACTTTTGAGAGGACTCAATATCTTTCTCAAGTTTGATAATTTTTTCTTCAAGTGTTTTTCTAATTTCTAAGGATTCATGAATATCCTTGTTAACACGAGCTAGAGAGTCAGTTAAACCACATTTTTCTTTACCTACCAAAACAAGCTTTTCAAAGAGAGAAATCTTAATCGCCTCGAGTTGACTAATTAAAGCCTCCTTTTCCTTCAGGCTTTTCAACTCCTTTTCTAAATTCAACACATTAAAAGTAAACCTTTTATTTATCTTTTTAATATGCATAGACTCGGTGTGCAACTCAGAATAGGCGGATTGAAATTCACTCACATCTACATCACTCTCACTTCCTTTTTCATCACTGCCTTCTGAGTGAGTGGATACAACCTCAAGATCATGCTTGGAAATGTCAACACTAGTATGTGACCCACTTGAAGTGCTATCATGACTTTCCATAAAGGCCTTGAAGTTGTTTCTAGAAGGAACGGAATCACCGGAGTCCTCATACTCAATCTCATTGTCGCTATGAGTTTCATTATAAACGTCTTTTTCTTTACCTTATCTCTTAAGCTTAGTGGGACATTCATACGCTCTATGACCTCATCCTTCACACTCAAAACATCTCTCTGAATCATCCTTTTTTAATGTTATCTCTTTTAGAGCTGTCATTTTTAAACTTTTTTTAATCTTAATTATTAAAACTTCTACTTGCCTTGTTTTTTTCTTCTCAAATTTAGGTTTTTCAAAACTTGAGTTTTGTTTTTTAAACTTGAGAAACTTTTTAATTTTTTTTGCGAATAAATCCATATCATCAGTATTCATATCGG
This sequence comes from Sambucus nigra, assembly GCA_949130495.1. NCBI lineage: Eukaryota > Viridiplantae > Streptophyta > Magnoliopsida > Dipsacales > Adoxaceae > Sambucus > Sambucus nigra. The sequence continues at coordinate 554,632,805 of OX422213.1, read as the reverse complement.
ACTCTTAGAATTCGGACAATTCTTCTTTCTTAATTTTTGAAGTTACTCCCTTATCTTTCTTGTTGTTATCTTTTGGAAACATGTCTAATTCATATATTTGGAGATCACCTACAAGCTCTTCGAGTTTTAGTGAATTTAACACTCCTAAAGAATTAAGAAACGTGACTTTCGTAATGAAACGACTAGGGAGAGAATTAATAATCTTCTTAACTATTCGATTTTCAGGGATTTTATCACCTAAGTTAAAACATAATTAAAAATATCATAAATACGGGCATAAAATTCATCAAACGTTTCACTTTCTTTCATTGTGATAGTTTCAAATAGAGTGGTCAAATTTTGAAGTTTTGAATCTTTAACCGCACTCGTTCCCTCATGAGTAACTTGGAGATTGCTCCAAGCCTCCTTTGAAGTTTCACAAGTCATGATATGACGAAACTCCTCAGGAGTAACAATGCTAAAAAAATGCATTTAATCCTTTAGAATTGAAGTTACACAATTTCAACTCATCCGCACTCCATTCCTCTAAGGGTTTAAAAATAGTTTCTCCTTCAACAATAATAGAAGGCAGTACCACCCTTTTTCAACAACCCAAACACGTTCATCTATTGATCTTAATGCAAATTTCATACGTGCTTTCCAATAAGAGTAGTTGGTTCCAACAAACATAGGTGGTCTATTTGAAAAAAAAATTTCAATATAACCTCCAGGATTCATCTAAATAACTTTTAGAAACTTGATCTGATACAAATTTGTATTTCCAAGGTTATATGAATTTAGTTTAATTTTATAGAATACACTACTGGAAGCAAATATAAATTAGGCCACCGAGTTGATACTTTCCAAATTTTTATCTTTCTTACTATATCCTAATTAAGCATGCAAGATAATGAAAATGCAATAAGAAAGAACAACCATAATATGCCAATATATGAGGAGAACTCAAATGGCAAAAACCTTGGACGACTAGGCCTAGACAAATCCACTACGAATACGGTTTTACAAAAATACTTAAAATACTCAAAAGACTTACAGACTTGACACAACAAGACCTATTGATGTCGTCTTCTCTACTTTCATCCGTAGTTTGCGAGGATACAATGCGCTGTACAACACTTCCCATGCCTCGGTATCTATCAAAAGCCAAAAATCCATCTTCAATCAACACTCATGCGGAGATCCACCGCACCTAACTAGGATGAACAAATTGTAGTATGTGTTTGTTTTGGTTCTTAAAATATGATCAAAAGATCACATAAATGTTAAAGACTATTTTGTAAAACGGATATCTAGTCTTTGAGTTCAAGAAGTGTTAGTAAAAATATTTTCATCATAATAACATTTACTTAAGAGAAAGAAGTGGACAAAAACAATTGAGGAAAAAAAACTGCCAAAATTTAAAAAAAATTCAAAAAATAACCCATCGTTCGAGAGACTTAACAGTCTCGTTCGAATAATGGCTATTGAACGAGCTTCTAATGACAATACACAAAAATATGTAAAGAAAGTTATTAGAAGGTCGTTCCAATAGGCTCGTTTGAACGACATTGTTTGAACGATATTTCGAACGATAATTCAGACAATTCTATAAAAGAACTCATTCGAATGTTGTTCAAACGAACTCGTTCGAACATGGTGGTTCGAACGAGCTGGGCAATTTTCCAAAATAAAAATAAATTTTAAATGACTGAAAAAATTTATTTTAAAATTCCATCACAAGACATTTGATAAAATTAAAAATTATATCAACAACATAGAAAATAGCCGGGTCATATACGTTTGGGAAAAGAGCACTTGGAATTGGATTGGTGAGAGATGAAAGCCCGGATGCTCAAAATCTTCATCGATTATAAATGTCGGACACATAATGACCCTAAATGTTTTGTCCAGCGGAATTAGCCAATACTACAAATGGACTCAATTGGAAATTTGTCCTTACACTCCCTTTTGATTTTTACTATATTCTATACTTCTTCATTCTACCACCAAGTTTGTTTCGATTGTGGTCCCTTGCCTTTTGATTCTCCAATAATTTATTTTGATATTCTCTTAATGCATGTGACCATCTTATCCCACATTATGTTAGTCTCCTCTTCAGTATTCCATGATGATTCATTTAATATTTTATCTTTAAGTAGTTCTAATTTCTCTCCTTTTAAGTTTCATCACCTAGTTTGTGGGTCAATCTTCTCTTTTTGCACTCGTGATTGATTTTTAGTAGTTATATTTAACACTATTATCCTATGTTGTGATGTTAAGCTCTCTCGCCGGATAACCTTCCCGTTTTTACATATTATTCGGTCTCCTTTTTTAGTATATTTAGCTCTTATGCGTTCCACTTTTATAAGTTATTAAGTGTTCAAGCCTCTTTATAAAATATGTATTTACTAGTACCATATCATAAGCTGTCGCAAAATCTATTATAGACTCTCCACCGTCATTCCCATCTCGAAAACCATATCCTCCATGCACTATCTCCTATCCTACTTGATCTTCTCTCATATGGCCATTAAAATCTCTCATATATAGATTTTCTCACCTACTGGTATTTCTGGAATTAGTTCATCCATTTTTTTTCCAAATTTGTACTTTAGTATGGTCATTTAATCCTCCTTGGGGTACATAACCACTAACAATATTTATTATATTTTCACCAAATACAAGTTTTACAAGTATAAGTCTGTCATATTTCCTAATAACGGTTACAATATCAACCTTAAGGTTCTTATCTACTTTTATTCCAACTCCGTTTCTACTTTTATTCCAACTCCCAATATTTTCTTTTTCTCTAGATTTCTCAGTGACCCATTTAATTTTTTGTATACAAGCTATGTTAAATTTTCTTCTTATCATGTTATCCACTAACTCCAATCCTTTCCCTATGCTCTAAGTCGCTAACCTAAGTCCACTATCCTGGACTGTCTTCTTTACCCTCAAACATTCACATTGTTGCAGGAATCCTTGCCTATTTCATCGCACTCGAGAGCCATGTAACGCCCCTTCACTATTTTTTAAGATACCCAGTAATAGGCGCAATGCTCCTTGCTTATGTTTTAAGACACCCCGTGGTTGGCTCAACGCATCGCTTAAGGGGATTGCCCCAGTATTAGCGCGCATATTTACAAGCATCATGTTCATAAGGATCATACAAAGTTTTATGCTGGCTGCTAGCTACCTAACGTAAAACTCATCCTTTATTCAGGCTTGGGATTAACAGTGTCCAAAAAAACATACAAGGACATAAGTGAGTTATAAATTACATTCTCGTAGTTTATTTCATCTCTTTATTTAATCGTAACTAATTCCACTAGATGATTACAACTACACTCCAAATTAATTATCTCAAAATCACCCAGAGTATTGAGGCCTTATTTACAAACTTAATATGGTACATAACATGAATCCTCGTGTTAAGTTTCCATTACCCTCTTAGTCAAATCAATTTATCGCTCATTCATTTTAACCAATCTATTATTTATTCTTTGATTCCGAGACTTAACATATTTTTCTACTCCATATGATTATAAAACAATCCAATGATTAGGTTTACTAGTGGAAACAAATCTTATAAGTATATCAAGGGGGTATTATAATCTAAGATATTTCTTGGATGCAGATTTTATGATCTCAAGCCTACTTACATAATAATTGACCTATCTGCGAAGATTGAGATCCAATGATATTGAATATTTCCTATATTCAAAAAAATAATTATGCAAGAATTCCAATGCTCATAATCCCTGAGATGAAGAGTCTATGCACTATTTGCAATTGTTGTGAGACTTGAATCTCATTGGTGGTTCAATTCAATAAATTCCTGAATGTATTGGCTATAATCCTCTTTGAACTATCGAACAAGTTCCCAAACCATCAGGCAAGATCCCGTAGCTTGAAATAAAATACTAGGGTTCCACTCGCAACTTTACCAATAGGATGTTAACTCCCTATCTAACTTGACAACTGTTTAATTGCACTAGTTATGAAATTATGATATTCTACGACTAGACCGAACCCAACTCACCAATATTACATAATTTTCCACTAGTAAAGAATTTCATCCTCGAAATTAGACGAAGCATACACATCAACGTGTAAATCTCGCAAAAGAAAATAAGGCTCATATATTCCTACCCGTAGAATGACATAATTGGGCGCCCATACACCCAATCCTAAGCGCACCTATCCCATGAACAACAAAATGATATATATATATATCCTATATACATACGAATAATCATGAAAATAACGGCGTACCACACGCTCTCATAAATCCCCACTCGATCCTATATCCGAAAGTCATCAAAATGCTAACATCCTCAAATTAAACCTCAACATAAAAAAATTATACATACGATACGTAACATCTGCACTAAAATCTCTAAAATAATTATCGTCTCCAAAATCCATTTTAAGGATCCTCATATTAAGCTTACTAATTCTAAACTCAATGCCTACGGCGTCCTTAACAAAAAGCTTCACATCTCCAAGAAACACATCTAACACTTATGCTAGACCCTCGACCTTAAGGAGTACGAATCAACAAAGGGAATTAATGATCGGCAATATGGAAGCTAAACGGACTCATAATCTACGAGACCTAATACCATGCACTGATACCATCTGTCACACCCCGCCTAATTCTAGCATTGGCCGCCACCAAAAGTAAGACAGGCGTGAGTCAATAAAATACCATGCTTAGCATAAGGCAGACATGAGACATAAATAAATCAATCCTCAAGATAAATAATTGAATCAAACTCAATTGAAAACAACAACTGAACGATAAAAGATCCATCACATGCTAAACTCAAAATGAAAACTAATATCCGATAATATAAAACTACATAAAACCCATACAACTTTGGAACCTAATGGCCCAATCAAAACCATAAAATGTGTCTCAAAGTATATACGAAGGAATGGAAAACTAAACTAAATCAACACGCATAAGGTAGAGCAACTCCAACGGCACCTCCAAGCAAATCCTCAAATAACTCTATGCATCTTCTCCAATTATTAATTCCTGAAAAGTTAGTCAACGCACGAGGTAAGAGCTCCGAGCATGAATACACACTACTCCCCTCAATTAGGATCCTTAAATCCAGACAGTAGCATTATATGCAATAAATATCACAATAGAATATTTTAAATTAAATGAGATAATTAATCGCGATAAATATAAATCACTAACTACCCGCAGAGATCCGCATTTAAAAAGGCACACCATTATGATTTTAAATTCCCAAGTCCAACGATGTTAATTTACTTAAATTAACCAAATTTTTATTATTGTTCTCACTTTTTATTATGGCGGTCATCACGCCCCCGGTGGTAATTTCCACCAAAGTGTCACACTTACCCTTGTCAATCGTCCTCTGACCCGTTTAAACTGTTAGCCCTGACACTTGACAAGGTTCCCCACATGACACGACATAAATCATCCTCTAACCCATTTAAACTGTCGACCCCGACACATTATGTCGCCATAAATTTTAATACCCGTTATTATCTTAGGCATTAATTCTCAATTTCTTAATTTCACAATTTATAAATAACCCCTCCCTTTTATCGATGTGAGATCCTCAAAATACCCCTTAGTCCAATACCTAAGCCCCCCCAAGTTATCAATAAGTCATACCCTATGTATAAGATGAATTTTTAACATAAACATCACTAGTCCCATACCTAGAAGACATAAATCATCTAAAGGCCTACCCACTAGTCCCACACCTAGAAAGTATCCTAAAATATAGGGAGATCATAAAATACCCAACAACCCGTCGTCACAATGGTCAATTTAATAAAACCAACAAGTCACAGAAATAAGTACAATTAAATACGACTTACCAAACTACGCATGATAGTCCAATTCAATTAAATCTTAATTTCACCAAAGTTGATCTCAATTTAATATAAACACTGAATTTCATCATTAATACATCATATAACCACTTTCATTATCTCTACACAATTTACATGAGTTATACGCCCCCAACTTCATTTATTTCAAAACTAGATTTTTCTACATGCAACCTACACCAATAAAACTCAAAATCCACTCATAAATACTACGTACCCAAAGGTTATGAATATCAATCATATTTAAGGGTTTCATAAAAATAGCCCCAAGTTTTATGTGTCCACTTTCGCTACATAGATTGCTAATTAATTTTAAGAAAACATTGAACTTAGGTTTAGGTAACATTTAAAACGCATGATACTAAAGGAAAAAAAAAGAGTATTCACGCTTATGATTAAAAATCTAAGTATAAGGTTGAACTCCTCTTGAGAAAACACCAATTAAGGCTTCTAATCTAAGGTTGCAATCTTGAATAAGTTTGGGGCTATGGTTTGTATATGTAAAGGGGTAATTTTCAAGAGGTCTTCTGGTTGAAAAGTTTGAGAAAAAGTGATTTGAAAAGTCCATCCATGAATTAGTTGTGATATATAAAGGATTAAGAGTTTGATTAAGAAAGGAGTTTTAATCATATACAAACACTCGAAAAATCATTACGAACGATTAGAAAGTCAGCATGGCTTGAAATTTTAGTATGTTGAAACGAATGGCGAGACATGACTGTTGTGAAAAATCCATCTCCATTGGACGATTGAATTTTAAAAAATATTCTTTTTATCGTCCTTAGCTCGGATCCTCCCCCGATTTTTATACAAAAAGTTATAATTTTCAAATTTTAATCCCGATTTAAATTCCACTTAAAATCTTATTTTTATATATAAAAAACAACATATTTAATTATTAAAAATAATTAAATCCAAAATTTTATTTTTCTCGAATGTTTCAAAATTAGTTTAAAAATACCTATTTATAAAAAAATCGGGGTTGTTACACACAATATTTGAGTTTCTTTTCCAGCTAATATAGTTTATGCTAGTTAACTTGTTTTCCTCTGAGATAGAAATAAGTGGGTTGAATGTTGATCCCATTTTGAAATACAAGAATCATAATCTCAAAACGAAATTAATTTTAAATTAAACATGTGAGAATAAACTTCAAATAAATTTTAATTTATCTTCCCCCGATCTTCAATAAATAGTAAAATCCCGTAGAGCATCCTAGTTCCTTTATCAAGTGATATTTCTCGAGGGATATTAAATCGACTCACCCTAAACTAGACGAATTTTTATCTTCATTATCTTTTCTGGAAATCAAGGAATCCTCTGTCCTTCATAATTGAATAGACGATGACTTATGGTCCCACTTCTAATTGTAGTGATTACAACGGGGAACTTATTTTTAGATGTGTCTAAGTGTATACCATCAGTTCGTTCGTTGAACTCAAATCCCCTCGTGTAGAACGACCTAGATGGAAGGAATGAACTCACTTACATTCAATTTCATGGAAGTATCAGTTAAGGATTTTGAAATTGCCGTGATACTATGATTTATACCATCCAATGGGAGGCCTGATCAAAGGTGACATGATGAATTAATCATATCACAAGTTCAGAATACCGATTAAGATTTCGGGATTTATGCTGAAACGTTGTTCCCACTTAATATTTTAAACTTGAGGGTATTTTTAAAAATAATTCATTGAATTCTAAAAGTCCGAATTAAATCCTTCGACAATTTTCAATTTTCTTATACAAATTAAATTTTCTAATCCCACTATTTTAAGTTTCTAAAAATAAACTATTTTTAAATTAAAATAAAACTCGGATGTCATAATTTAATTATGCCTTTGAATAATAAATTAAAATGGATTTTCAAGTCAAAAAACGTGATCTAGACGGGTTTTAATAAAGATCCATGTTGTCCATAATAACCAGGGATCCTAATTAATCAAATAATTTGCACATGAAAATTATCAACATGCAAGATGGTAAAATCATAATAAAACAAAATAATCAATCTATCATAATTCAAATAGGAATCAACTTTCATTTTCGTCATGGTCTAGAGTTCCTTATGAAGTAGAATTCTTCAATATTAAAAAGCCCATTTGAAGTAGACTTCATCATGAGCAAGAATCTTCCTTGAAGTAGATCTCTTTATAAAATAAAGTTCTTTGTGGATTTAACTTCTAAAAAAACTCCTCTACATGTTTAGGAATAATAGGAATGAAGAAGCGAAGGAAGAAGCATCAAAACAATATAAAAATCTATCAAAATGATGATCTACCCCAAAGTACTCAATTGATATGCTACCATGCCCAATCGATCGACCCTATCGGTGACAAGTTCATTCCAACTTCATAAAACACATGCAAAAGACTCCATACCGGATCAAAGCTTCACCAATCTATACGAAACTTTATCCAAGACCATTGCCCATGTAAATACATATAACTAGTAAAAACTATTGCATCACCTCACAAACTCCTCCATGTACATGTTTAAAGGCTATAGCTAAAACAACCTAATTACTACTACTAAATTGAATCTATGATCAAAGACAATAACTACGGATAAACCAACATACGATCCATTCACACAAAACAACATCCATATGACTATGATGGAAGGGATATAAACATTAGAATCTCTGTAAAATCATGTTAGTATGAAGAAATATACAAATATATTTTCCCTTATAATATTAAAACTAGGGTGTTCACGATGGACAATATGTACCTTTTTAAAGCATGATCAATCTAAATCGAGGGCTCTGATACTAATTGTTGGGGATCGATATATGCGAAAATAATTCAACCCAAAAACTTTGATCAATCATTCAATAGAAAGTGAATAGTAAAAACTAGGTTTAAATCTTAAGCCTAAGGTTTCGAATATAATACCTTAGAAGATCTTGTTTGTGATCCAAAACAAGGATAATTTTTTTTAGAGAAGATGAAGCAAATTCCCTTTTTGTGTCCTCCAGAAGCTTACTATAACACACCAAAAATCTCGAAACTTCTAATACATGTTCCTCCCAAATTAGATTATTTGTGTGGGAACCTTTGGAGATGAAAACCTTATGGTTCTGAGTGAGATATGTACCTCTTTCTAAGCATCGTAAAAAAAATATGAATAGTATTTTGTTTGTCTTTCAAACCCTTAATAATGAATATGCTACTTAAAACCCTACCTTCCACCAAAATATATAGCAATAAATTGTTGTCTTAGGATAAACCGTGTATATAGAGAGTTCAAGCATGCTACCTGGGCATATGGACTATACTAGGGACACCAATACCAAATAATTTTATTAGATTTCAAATAATTACTCAAAAATATGAAATTACATTCTTGTAGTTTATTTTCTTTCTTTATTTAATCATAATTGTTTCCACTAAATGATTATGGTTGCACTTTAATTTAATTTTCTCAAAATCACTCAGAGTATTGAGGTCTTACTCTCAAATGTAAAATGCTATATAATATATTTCCTTACAGTTAAGTACACAATACCCGTTTGGTCAAATCAATTCGTTGCTAATTTATTTTAACCAATATATTATTAATTCCTTGAGTGCTAGACTTAACTTATTTTGCTACTCCATCGGATTATAAAATAATCCACTGATCTGGTTTACTGGTTGAAATAAATCTAATCTTATAAATCTATAAAGGGGGTATTACAATTCAAGATCTTTCTTCGACTCCGATTCCCCCAAATTATGATCTCAGACCTACTTATACAACTATTTTCCAATCTGCAGAGATTGAGATCTAATGAAATTAAACCTTGCACATAACAGTCAAATCAATAATTAAAAAATCATTCCAATCCTCACAATCGTTTGGATTAAGAATACATTCACCCTTTGTAAATGTTTTGGGATTGTGCAAGTTTAATATAGTTTTCACCTAGAGTTGAATCTGATGTGTGGTCTTATTCAATACATTCCTAAATGTACCTATCACAATCCTCTTTATACTATCGAATAAGTTCCCGAACCATCAGAGTAGCTCCCATAACTTGAGATAAAACTATTAGGATTTCACTCACATCTTTTCGATATGATGTCAACTCCTTATCGAGGTTGTGAACAATTAAATTGCACTAGATCTAAAATGTTGATCTGTTGTGATCATGCCAAATCCAACTCACCGAAATTCCTACTGAATCTAATTGAACGATAAAATATATAATATATTTAAAGAATAAATATAATAAATTCTCACAAACATGATTTTCATTTCAAATGAACTACACAAAATATTACTAAAATAAATAAATGTTAGTATATGGTTTTAAGAATCAAACGCTAACATAAGAAATGTCCCCAACATTCCCCTACAATATGTGTTTATGAAGAGGAGGGTTTTTGAATGCGTCTTAGTCCAATATAAATTACTTAAACCTTATGGTAGTGATTTTATAGGCCCAATGAATCGTCCGTGAGGTAAAATCCACCTTTGTCTTCCCTTTCAGAGCATAGTAGGGGTTAGCCCTCTTATGAACTATCAAAACATCCTTACCGGCTTATTCCACTAACCTCAAGCTTGGTAATGATCAGAAAAAACCGAGCAAAGGTTCCCATTCCAATCTGGATGGTTGGTGGAAAGTACAAACACTATTCTACAAACCCCATTCACGATAAGTACTTTAACATGGATAATTAAATGGCATTTAGTGCTCTAAAAAACCATCACCACTAAGATTTAGCTCTTCTGACCCTAGCACTCAACCCTTATACTTTAGTAGTAGATCTCATCCATGGTCGCCTATGCTTTAAACCTCACTTCTTATCAACCCCATGTAATACCCCACGATTTCGGGACTGAGAAATTTAATTTTTGGGAGAATTAAATTTTTTTAAATTGGAGAATTTTAAAAATTTGGTAATTGAAGTCCAAAAATTGAAAACATTTCAAAGTGTTTCGGATGATGATTTTGAGTGTACCATCGATCCCAGAAGGGTCGAGATAGTCAAAATGACTGTCATTGGATTTTATTTCGGCTCCGGAATATTTTTAAGTCAGTTTGACTCAAATTGGAGTAAACGAGTCATTTAAAGTGTGTATTAACATTTAAAATTGGGTTTATTATTTTAAGGGATTTAAAGGCTTACGGATGAAGCCTTCTCAATAGAGAAAAGGAGAGAAAGAGAAAGGAAGAGAGAAAGAAAAGAAAAAGGAAGAGGAAGAGAGAGAGAGGAAGAAAAGCTTGGAGATTTCGGCCCAATCGCGATCCCGGGGACGATCCAACCTCTACAAATCTGAGGCAAGTGTTTAATCTTGCTAAATAATTCATTTGTGTATTTCATTTCATAATTTGTGGATGAAAGAAATGGATTTTGGGTATTAATATCAAAACCTAGATTTTTGGGTTTAATCTTGAAATCAATGTTTAAATATGGGTTTAGTGGTGTATAAATGGTTGGGATCAATTTTGGGTTGATTCATTGGCTTAGAATCACTATTCGTTGAAGGTTTAGGGGTTAGAAGTGAAATTTTATGTTTTAGAATTCGTGGGCTTAATGAAGAATAAGAGAGTTTTAGGGTTTTGCAGACCCGAATCGATTCGCCCTTTAAGCGAATCGATTCGGCCTAGGCAAATTGGCAGGTCTACATTGACCATATTGATTCAGACCCAAGGTGAATCGATTCGGCCTGAGACAGAAGCCCAGGTCTTTGAAACCGAATCAATTCGTCTTGGTGGCCGAATCGATTCGGTGTAGGGCCGAATCGACACGGAAACAGGGCATTTTGAGGAATTTTCTTAGGATGAGTTTCTATCCATTTCGGTTGGGTTTCTCGATTTGGAAATTTTATATATGATGCGAGAGTTATGTTGTGGGGTTTTATGGAGGGTTTCTCACATGTTATGAGCATGGGGACTTATCGAAATAGTTTGGGGAAATATATGTTTATGTGTATGTATTGGAATTGTGTATAGAGATAGTGGGAGACCTCATTGAGGATGAGAATTCTAATATTAGATCAAAAGTGAGTCTAGATATGATGTGAAGTCAAGAACTCTTAGAGAGAGAGAGTTGCGAGGGTATGTTGAGAAATTATAGGCCGATATTCATGTCGAATCCTTATAGAGATAGGATTTCATTAAGTTATAATTGGGGGGCAACGAGAGAGAGTGGTCGCATATCTTTAGAAATGTTTAAATTAAGGAACAATGGTAACGCAATAAGAGTAAGGGTTATAAGAGCAATTGAACCGTAGGCAAAATTGGGAACGATGGGATTGTACTCTCAACTAGAATAAGTGTAGTGAAATTCTAGTTAGGATAGTTTATACATATAATGGTGTGGGAGTAACAATTGGGATTCCAATACTTGAAATAAATTGGAGATAAGCTTGAGGCTTGTAGACTATTGGCCATGGGTGTGCCGATAGTCGGGATTGTTGTTGGATATATCGATGTGGTAATTCCCTAAGTGATGGGATCATGAGATGAACTTAAGATTGAGTTTGAGGTTTATAGACTAATAGTTATGTGCATATGAACGGTCAAATTACTACTAGAGATATTGATGTACTTTCTGATATCGATGAGATGTGTAGTGACGGTTTCCTACACTAAACTTTGGGGTGATAACCTTAATGTTGTATATATATACTTATGTTAAAAGATTAGTTAAATCATGGAAAAAATGAATGAATATTCCTCAAGTGATGGATCATACTCACATGTCGAGGTATGTTAATGTGTTTGGGTTGACGGCTAGTATATTGAGGATTATGTATACTTATAGCCGAGATTATAAATCTTATACATATGAACGAGAGATAGTTTGTGTACATATATGAATATGTATATATGTATATACTCATGATATGAATATCTAAACTGTATGTGATGGTTTAATTACATGATGGGATGGTTTGTATGCATGTGTGCATGGTAGGTTACTTGTGTATGAGAATAATGTAATATAATTATCTAATGAGAAAAGAGATAAAAATGAATATAGAATACAACTCAGTCCGGGAGGTAGATTCGAATGTGTATAAAGATTCTCAGTTTGGGAGGTAGATCCGGATGTGTATAAAGGTTCTCAGTCCGGGAGGTAGATCCGGATGTATATAGAGATTCTCAGTCCAGGAGATAGATCCGGATGTGTCTCATATAGTATATTCCTTGTGCATGAGAACAAGGTAATATATATATATATATATATATATATATATATATATATCCACGAGAATATAGAGAACCTCAGTCCGGGAGATAGATCTGGATGTGTATTATGATGATTATAAAGAACCTCAGTCCGAGAGATAGATCTGGATGTGTACTATGTGTATAGAGAACCTCCGTCCGGAAGATAGATTCGGATGTGTATTATGAATATAGAGATTCTCAGTATGGGAGATTGATCTGGATGTATATAGAATACACCTCAGTCTGAGAGATATATCCGGATGTGCATTATAAAGAGGAAATAGAATAAACCTCAGTCCGGGAGATATTAGATATTATCAGGATGTATTTGTATGATGTATATAAGAACGAATATTATATGTATAGTCGTATATTAGTGTGTATTTATATATTAGTTTCGTAGTAAGGGCCTAATGGATCTCTACCATTAACCTTGATAAGTAATAGTGTATCGGGGGAGTTCCTTGTTTGGATTTCGCTTTGCGAGACGCTCCACGCACGAATGTGTGCTAGGTTGAGGGAAGAGAGAAGTTTTGTCCTTATTAAATTGTGCATGTTATTTAGGGAATAAACTCTTAATATGTAGTTAAATGTTAATATGTAAAGTATTTTGATGGTTAATTGATAAGTTATATTTGAAATTAATTAAGCCTAGTATGGCATAAATGGGTGTATGTAATTAAGTGTGATTAGAATGGGAAGGATCCGTGGGTTGTTAGGATGGCAGGTCTTACGGTTAAAGGCTGTGCCTGTGTAGTTTAGGTTGTCCTTATGGGCGGGGTAACTAAATTAAGATTTTAGGACGCGAATAGGTGTGCGCCTTTAGATGAGTGGTGAGTTCGGGGTTTCACGAGAGTGCGATTCCACTTTAATTATGAAATAGTGCATTTATATTTATTATGTACGGTTAACACACTTGCTAAACATTTTTTACAACTCGATCTCTGACCCGTTTCTATCTCTCTCCTGCTATATGTATATATTACTACAGGTGTCCTACCGCATGGATGCCGGATGCTCTCCTATCTAGAGTCTTGGGAGCCGTAACAGGCGCGGGCTGTTGCGGGATTTAGATTTTATTCGCCTCCTATCTCTTTATACATCTAGGTAGGACTCATTTTGTGTATCGAGTTTATACCTACGAGTCATTTGTAGTTGTTTATACTTTTTATTTTAATTATTGTATTGTCAGTGACCCGACATCTTATTCGGGTATATTCTTTGTATACACTCATTTCATTTTATTCTAGCATTTCATTTATCTAAGTATTTATGCATTTCTCTTTTATTAGTAGTTCTATAGTGTTGGTTTGTTGTTTGTTGCATATTTAATTTAATTTTTGATATCTAGCTTATTTGATTTCGGGTAGTTAGCCATATACTAGTTAGTATTGTCAGTTGATGTTGAGACTGAGCCATCTGAGATTTTCGATTTAAAGTAGTATAGGGCTGGCCACCCGTTATTATTTTGAGCGGGTTATCACAGATGGTATCAGATCATCAGGTTCTAGAGTCTTTAGGATCTGTGCGGATTTTCTGCGTTCTCCTATTAGCGTTCTTGATATAGAGCCCTACTATTAAGGTTGTTGTGTTCACTGCGTTTATCTTCTTCTGCGAAGTGTATTCACTTGATTGACGTTCTGACAACAGTTTCTCTCGTTTCAGACTTCGTTTAGAATATGTCGTCCAGGAAAGGACAAGATTAGAGATGTAATGCCCATAAGAGATTTTGGGTATGCTTTGACTAGAGGTATTTTCTTCCTTGATTCAGGCGAAGATAAGAAAGAAAATTCTAGCAGTGATTCAGGGTGTTCTATCGGTGGTTGAGTAAGAAGGGAGTGAGAAATTTGGAGACTTGGGTTTGTTGAGTAGGACCGAAGGAGTTATCAGGGGTTGCAACCACTTCTTGTCCTTCAAAATGGATAAGAAGGATTTTCGGGAAGATGTTTCTCTTGAGAAGAATTAGGCTTTAGGATGGAAGATTGTACTGAAAGAAGTAGAGGACTTTGAATAGGGATGCAAGGATGAAGTAAAATAATTGGATTATGGAAATATAAGGTAGAATACCTTTCTGTGGGTTTAATTCATGCTTTATACGATATCGGGAACGTCGCGTGTAAGGAATAAGCGGTTAGCCGCTATACCCCTAGGGTGTACAGAAATTTCCTTAGAGGAAGAAGTGAGTAAGTATGGCCTTTGTATGGCATCTTTTGAGAAAATACACCATCTCGTAAGGAGATAGTAGAAAGTTACTCTATTGATTTTTGGGAGTGTGAATTGTTAAGGTTATTGGTTTATGGATAGGTTAGGGCAGGTAATTTTAGTGTTTTAATGAGGGAAGAACTTATCTTGTGAAAGGGTGTTGATGTGATGTAAAGGATTTGTATGACTGAGAGGTTTAGAATTTAGCAGAATTAGTGTCGAGCGGGAATTTAGCCCATGGTTGTGCTAGCTTGGAGAACTAGGTATTGGTTAGAGTATTGTATTTTCTAGGGCCTTGTGTATTGAACATAAGGTATTTGCTTGGCGTGTCGAAGGACATGGAATTATTTTATAGTATATAGTTATATGGGCCTTCGGGCAATATCTACAATTTGAAAACCTTTTTATAAAACCTTAACCCTGGTTCAACTGATCTCAATCCCCGACATAGCTACACAGTAGTGTATTGGGAGGATTCCTTATTTGGATTTCGCTTGCGAGACCTCCCCCGCATGAAAGTAGCTAGTGTCAGGAATTGAGAAGATTTCAACCATTGGGAATTTTTAAAATCTTATATATATATATATATATATATATATATATATATATATATATATATATATATATATATATTTAATATGTTGCTATAGATTATGTTGCAGAGAGTTATATTACGATTTGAGGCTAGTGGAGCGGAGTTATGGTTTTGACGAGTTGAGCTCGACGTACGGGGTATATGGGCGCCCTGGGTAGTTAGTTTAATTTTTAAAGTCTGTATAGTTCGATGTGAGAACTGAAAAGGATCGATATAGTGATCTAGAGGGATTGGTGTAAGGACTAGATGAGATTAAAGTCCTAGGCATATCTTAAATTTCACGGGCAAAATTCTTGTAAGGGGGGAAGAGTGTAACACCCCACGATTTTGGGACCGAGAAATTTAATTTTTTGGAGAATTAAATTTATTTAAATCGGAGAATTTTAAAAATTTGGAAATTGAAGTCCAAAAATGGAGAACGTTTTAAAGTTTTCCAGATGATGATTTTGAGTGTATCATCGATCCTAGAAGGGTCGAGATAGTCGAAATGACTGTTATTGGGTTTTATTTCGGCTCTGGAATATTTTTAAGTCAGTTTGACTCGAATTGGAGTAAACGAGTCCTTTAAAGTGTGTATTAACATTTAAAATTGGGTTTATTGTTATAAGGATTTAAAGGCTTACATATGAAGCCTTCTCATTTGAGAAAAGGAGAGAAAGAGAAAGGAAGAGAGAAAGAAGAGAAAAAGGAAGAGGAAGATAGAGAGAGGAAGAAAAGCTTGGAGATTCCGACCCAATCGCGATCCCGGGGACGATCCAACCTCTACAAATCTGAGGCAGGTGATTAATCTTGCTAAATAATTCATTTGTGTATTTCATTTCATAATTTGTGGATAAAAGAAATGGATTTTGGGTATTAATATCAAAACCTAGATTTTTTGGTTTATCTTGTAATCAATGTTTAAATATGGGTTTAATGGTGTATAAATGGTTGGGGATCAATTTTGGGTTGATTCATTGGCTTAGAATTATGATTTGTTGAAGGTTTCGGGATTAGAAGTGAAATTTCAGGGTTTAGAATTCGTGGGCTTAATGAAGAAGAAGAGATTTTTAGGGTTCTGCAGACCCGAATCGATTCTCCCCTTAAGCGAATCGATTCGACCTAGGGAAATTTGTAGGTCTGCATTGACCGAATCGATTCGGACCCAAGGCTAATCGATTCAACCCGAGACAGAAGGCCAGCTCTTTAGAACCTAATCGATTCACCTTGGAGGCCGAATCGATTCGCTGGGCCAAATCGATTCAAAAACCGGGCATTTTGAGGAATTTTCTTAGGATGAGTTTCTATCCATTTCGGTAGGGTTTCTCGACTTGGAACTTTTATATATGATGCGAGAGTTATGTTGTGGGGTTTTATGGAGGGTTTCTCACATGTTATGAGCATGGGGAATTATCGAAATAGTTTGGGGAAATATATGTTTATGCGTATGTATTGGAATTGTGTATAGAGATAGTGGGAGACCTCATTGAGGATGAGAATTCTAATATTAGATCAAAAGTGAGTCTAGATATGATGTGAAGTCAAGAACTCTTAGAGAGAGAGTTGCGAGGGTATGTTGGGAAATTATAGGCCGATATTCATGTCGAATCCTTATAGCGATAGGATTTCATTAAGTTATAATTGGGGGCCAACGAGAGAGAGTGGTCGCATATCTTTAGAAATGTTTAAATTAAGGAAAAATGGTAATGCAATAAGAGTAAGGGTTCATAAGAGCAGTTGAACAGTAGGAGAAATTGGGAACGATGGGATTGTACTCTCAAGTAGAATAAGTGTAGTGAAATTCTAGTTAGGATAGTTTATACATATAATGGTGTGGGAGTAATAATTGGGATTCCAATACTTGAAATAAATTGGAGATAAGCTTGAGGCTTATAGACTATTGGCCATGGGTGTGCCGATAGTCGGGATTGTTGTTGGATATATCGATGTGGTAATTCCCTAAGTGATGGGATCGTGAGATGAATTTAAGATTGAGTTTGAGGTTTATAGACTAATAGTTATGTGAATATGAACGGTCAAATTACTACTAGAGATATTGATGTACTTTCTGATATCTATGAGATGTGTAGTGATGATTTCCTACACTAAACATTGGGGTGATAACCTTAATGTTGTATATATATATATATACATATATATATATATATATATATATATATATATATATATGTATATATATATATATATACTTATGTTAGAAGATTAGTTAAATCATGGAAGAAATGAATGAATATGCCTCAAGTGATGGATCATACTCACATGTCGAGGTAATTTAATGTGTTTGACTTGACGGCTAGTATATTGAGGATTATGTATACTTATGGCCGAGATTATAAATCTTATACATATGAACGAGAGATAGTTTGTGTACATATATGAATATGTATATATGTATATACTCATGATATGAATATCTAAACCGTATGTGATGGTTTAATTACATTATGGGATGGTTTGTATGCATGTGTGCATGATATATTACTTGTGTATGAGAACAATGTAATATAATTCTCTAATGAGAAAAGAGATAAAAATGAATATAGAATACACCTCAGTCCGGGAGGTAGATCTGGATGTATATAAAGATTCTCAGTCCGGGAGGTAGATCCGTATGATTATAAAGATTCTCAGTCCGGGAGGTAGATCCGGATGTGTATAAAGGTTCTCAGTCCGGGAGGTAGATCCGGATGTATATAGAGATTCTCAGTCCAGGGGATAGATCCGGATTTGTATCATATAGTATATTCCCTGTGCATGAGAAAAGGTAATATATATATCCACGAGACTATAGAGAACCTCAGTCCGGGAGATAGATCCGGATGTGAATTATGATGATTATAGAGAACCTCAGTCCGGGAGATAGATTAGGATGTGTACTATTTTTATAGAGAACCTGAGTCCGGGAGATAGATCCGGATGTGTATTATGAATATAGAGATTCTCAGTCCGGGAGATAGATCCGGATGTATATAGAATACACTTCAGTCCGGGAGATAGATCGGGATGTGCATTATAAAGAGGAAATAGAATAAACCTCAGTCCGAGAGATATTAGATTTTATCAGGATGTATATGTATGATGTATATAAGAACGAATATTATATGTATAGCCATTTATTAGTGTGTATTTATCTTTTAATTTTGTAGTATGGGCCTAATGGTTCTCTACCATTAACCTTGCCAAGTAAAAGTGTATCGAGGGGTTCCTTGTTTGGATTTCGCTTTGCGAGACGCCCCACGCACGAATGCGTGCAAGGTTGAGGGTAGAGCGAAGTTTCGTCCTTATTAAATTGTGCATGTTATTTAGAGAATAAACTCTTAATATGTAGTTAAATGTTAATATGTAAAGTAATTTTATGGTTAACTGATAAGTTATTTTTGAAATTAATTAAACCTAGTATGGCATAAATGGGTGTATGTAATTAAGTGTGATTAAATTGGGAAGGATCCTTGGGTTGTTAGGATGGCAGGTCTTAGAGTTAAAGGCCGAGCCTATGTAATTTAGGTTGTCCTTATGGGTGGGGTAACTAAATTAAGATTTCAGGACGCGAATAGGTGCGCGCCATTAAATGAGAGGTGAGTTCGGGGTTTTACGAGAGTGCAATTCCACTTTAATTATGAAATCGTGCATTTATATTTATTATGCACGGTTAACACACTTGCTAAACATTTTTTACAATTCGGGCTCTGACCCATTTATATCTCTCTCCTGCTATATGTATATATTACTACAGGTGTCCTACCGCATGGATGCCGGATGCTCTCCTATCTAGAGTCTTGGGAGCCGTAACAGGCGCGGGCTGTTGCGGGATTTAGATTTTAGTCGCCTCCTATCTCTTTATCTAGGTAGGACTCTGTTGATGTAAAAAATTAGATTAGATCTAATTATTTAATCACAGATAAAATAAATGAGACAAAGAATTTTTAAAGTGGTTCAGCCTTATAAGAATGTCCTACGTCCACTGTTTCTGTTATTGATGACTGTTTGGGAATTCTCGATTACAAGTTCAATCAAGAAATTCCGGTCCCCCTACAATGAGGGTAATACAATGTATTTATAGCCCTAAGGCTTTAATGTGAAAGGGTAATACATTCAATGCTGTGCATGTGAAAGGGTAATACATCTGAATGATAAGCATTTAATGAACAGTCAATTTGTTGGTTATTCGGCTATTAATGTTTGTCCGAGGTGCAGCTCGGACCACCTAAGCTGCTCTGTACTCAAGAGTTGCTCGGTACTCAAGAGTTCCTCGTAGAGTTCTTATTTCTCGGAGCGTCTGAGTTCCTCGGGGAAGCAGTGTTCCTCGTTGTAGTATGGTTCCTCGGAGTGTCTGAGTTCCTCGGAAGTGTTTGTTATTGCCACGTAGATTGCCACGTGTCTTCACTCGATTGAGCCATGTCAGCAGACTAAATTTGGCATCAACGAAAGCCCCCAATGTTTGATAGTTCGAAATTTGAGGAGTGTGGAACATTCTTTCTAGGAATATGGTAGTTTTAAATGGTCCTCCTGATTTTTAGGAGTGTTTCCCTTGTATTTATTTTTCCTTCCAAATTCATAGAATCAAGCTTTTTTGAATTTTTATAATCGCTTCGATTGTCGCGCCCTTTTTATCTTTTTAGCCGCCGGTAGCGTAACCGTCTCTTTTCGTACTCATTACTTTTTCCTTTTCCCAAGGCAAGGTATTTAAGCGTCACAGACAATCCCATCGTCTTCTACTTTTTCAAATTTATATCTTCGAGTTTTCCATTGTCTTACTCTCTTGTGCGTTCATCCTTTTCATCGTTCGTTGTCAACAGATCCACTCTTTTTCTGTAAGATCTTCTTCCTTCTTCTTCATTTCCTTTATTCATCATGGTTTACCTTGTTGAATCTCTTGATAAATTTCGTTTTGATTTTTCTATTCCTTCATGGGTTGTTCTGGAGGAACTTTCTGAACCTTCCGATTATTTTCGTTTGGCTGAGGGACATTGGTTCCCCAGTCTCTTTATTGCTGAATGTGGCTTTTCTTTTCCGCCAAATCCTTTATGTCTGGAATTCTGTCAATATTTTGACATTATTCCTGCAAGAATAGCCCCCAATACATGGAGAATAGTTAATGGGGTTCATAGACTAAATCAAATTCATGGAACTCGCATAGGAATTCCAGAAATCATGTTTTGTTATAGATGGGCTGTAGGTGATAATACTTTTTATTTGAAAACTAGGTTAATAGGGTTTTAGTGGTCAATCTCCGGAATGCCAATAGGGACTATTTTGAGCTCGGGGTTGTTTTAAAACATTGTCAACATGCTCCTTTATCTGGAAATGAAGTGTATCAGGGTCCCAGATGCCCTCCCTATGGCAATGAGATAGGTTATTTTTATTTCATTTTATTTATTTTGAGATTATGCTTCCTTTATGTTTGATAAAATGTGCCACTGATATTTTAATTTTAATTTATTTGCAGTTGACAACAAAAGAAAGTGTCCAAAAGAGGCAGACGTTAATATAAGGCACTTGAAACTTATCTGGAGTTTGCATCAAACTGTTGCCGACGAGCACATTAGGTCAGCTTCATATTTGCTGCAGTACAAGAGTTACACCTCCTCTTTCACTGCTCGTCTGGTGATAAGCGACGCAGAACCAATACCAGCCTCTACAAGTTCTTCGCCTGAATTACATATTCCTTTGAGTGAAAGGATGAAGAAAAGAAGACCTCCCACCATTTTTAAGAAACCTGCCTCTGGTGCTGGAGAGGCAAAAAGAAGTAAGACTGACGTCCCAGGAGAGGGGACAAAGAAAATTGATGCACCCCCTCCGGCTGCTCCTGTGAAGGTTGACGAGAAGCCTCCAGTGGCCCCGAGCAAAGCTGCTGCTCCAGGCGAGGTGATTTTCATATCACCGACCAAGAGTTCCTCCTTGGTCGAAACTATTCATGTTCCCCCGAGGAAGCTTTGAAGAGATCCTCGGTCAATTTGGCTGAAACCATCTCTCAGCCCCCAACTACTGGAACTGGTGTTCCTACTTTTGTTCCCCCGAGCTCTGCCATGAGCTCGGTGAAGACTTGGATCATTCCCGAGATCCAAGGTATTGAAGAAAACCTTTCTCGGGACATGGTTACCTCATTGGTTGCTCGCCATATTGCTTCTGTAAGTCTTATTGTTTTGAAATTTTCATCTTTCCCTTGTTATATCTGTCTCTGACTTGCTTTCGTTTTCTTTTCACAGTTGGTGAGCTGTTTTAACACAATTTTGAAGAAAGATGAAGCTATTAAAGCTTCAAGCTCCTCGTCTGGTGTAGAGGACGCTTTGATGGGCTTGGGGCAGTCTCTGAAAGATTCTCGCCATAAATATGATGATGATAACGTAACTTGGGAGAAGAAACTTGCTTCGACCGAGCAGGAAAAAGCTCAGGTTATTGAGGTCTCCAAGGAGTTGGAGAAAAAATTAAATAGTCTGGAGGAGAAGAATAAAGAGCTTGAAGGGAAGCTCAAGAATGCTGAGGAGTTTGAAGATAAACTCAAGGTTGCTGAGGAGGAGTTAGGTCGACTTCGGGAAGTAAGTCGTCAGAAGGAGGAAGTTGAGAATAAATTGAAATCTGCTGACAACCTTCTTTCCGAGAAGCTGTCCTTGGAGAAGATAAAGAGGAAGTTGGCTATGAAGAAATCTTTTAGCGCTAGCTGGGATAAGGGGTGGAACAAAGGCTTGGCTGCCATGATGTCGCAAGTCGAATATGGCAGCTTAAAATACTTTAGAGATGGGTGGGTCGCAGCTCTTCAGGAGATGAAGGTTGATGAAACTTCTGAACTCTTCCAGCGACACATCCCTGGTCCTCCTCCAACTCCTGAAGATGAAGAAGAGGACGAAGCTGCCTCTGAGGAGTCTTCCATGGTGATGGGAGATCAAGTTTCTTATCCCCCAGCCATCCAGCCTGCTAACGAGGAACTTCAACAACTCATTACTTCATCCGAGCAACTTCCAGCGCTCCCCGAGCAACTCTCTGTTCCCTCCGATCAACCTACCTCCTCGTCCCAGCCTCCCTAGAAAGTTTTGGGAGACAAAGAAAAGGTGTAGAGTTATTCGTGTTTCTCTCTATTTTATTTTTCTTGGTAAAATGTAACTTCTGAACATGTAACTCTGAGCCTTGTACTTCTGACCTTTGTAATGTAATAAAATTTGAACTTTTGTTTATGCATACTGCTGTTTCTCTTCTTCATGCTCTATTCGTACTTCTTATTGATTATTGCTTTTTCTTCCTCTACTAGTTTCTGGCCAGGATGGAATTATTATCTGCTCATGATACAAAGCTGTTACGACAATGCAATGAATACTTTAAGGATGGTCACACAGATCTGAGTGCATCACAAATCGTCGACATCCTCGGCCAAGATGCTTCAGAACAGGCAGTTGAAGCTTACCAATATTTGAAGTGTCTGCTTGATTGTGCGATGGCCAATAATGTAGCTTATTATGATATGATTGAGGATCTCCAAAGTACTCTTGAAGACCTTCAGCAACAATATAAGGAATCCACTTCCCTCTTGCACGAGGGGTATGAGAAGAAGTATCAGCAAATCATTACCGATAAGGGATACGAGAAGCGTTTTGCTGCTTACGACGTGCGGAAAAGAACTTTGAAAGCCGAGGTCGAAGAGCACAGGCAAATAGCCGAGTTGTTGGAGCAAGAAAATAACAACTTGCAAAGAGAAGTATCTCAATTAAAATCCGTTGCTTCCACCTCAAATGCTTTGATCCTAGTGACTGACGAGGGATTCTCATTCTTGGAGGTCGAGAATGCCAACTTGAGGGATGAGTTGGAAACCTTGAAAAGAGCTGGCCCTTCTACATCTTCTCGTGGATGAGCAAGAGCTCCTCGGGGACGAGCAAGAGCTGCTCGGGTTCCTGTCGTGGAACAGAGGACTCAATTCGCTTTAGAGAACCAGGCCTTCCAACTGATGGCGAAGAACCAGGCATTGGATGAGATGTCTAAGAAGATCAGGGGTCTGGAAGAGCAGCTTTCTGAGCAGAAATCCATCTTAGAGAATAAAGAACTCTTCGTAAAAAATCTCCACAAACAACTGGAAAGATTGACATATCAATTCCACAAGCAGCCCAGGGAGTTCTGGATGGCTGGCTACAACGAAGCTCTCCACCACTTGGACGATCGCATCCGAAATGCAAATAATGAGGGCTACAAACAGGGATGGTTGAATGCTTTAGGTGTGCTGCAACTGGAACAGGGTCATTACCTGGGATTACCATAATCCTGGGCTGCTCGACCTACCAGTGCCACCATTCAAGCTTGATATGAGTTGGATCCCTGCTCAGGCCATCCCTCGATGTCTGATTTCCAAATACCTCGGCGATTACAATCTCCATTCAAATGTTGAGATATCTCGTCCAGAGCATCTACTAGATCGACCCTTTGTGATGAATATCAGGATGTTAAAAGATCTTAACTTCATAAATTCTCCTCTTGCTTCAAATGATCCGTCTGCTGGCGAGGAACCTGTTTCAAAAGCAGAGGGGAAGAAACTAATAGAGTAGGAATATTGATGTAATAAATTTGTATTTCATTCCTGATGTATTTTGTTCTACATTTAATGAAATAATTTTATTTGCAAATCTTGACTGCTATTGTCTTGTAATACTTTACATCTGTGCTTGTGTATCTGTTAAAAAGATAACAATATTGTGTTATTTTTCGATCAACTTATTGTCGAGTAGTTTGAATTTGTGGTAATCATTTGGCAAAAATGATGTTTTGTTTCTCGACCAACTTAGTAATAATTTAAAAAGTTACGAGTATAAAAAATTTTGCTCGATCACTTTCTCGTATTCATAAAATGTTTCCGACCAACCAAGGTCGATAAATTTTCCTTTTCGACCAACTACAGTTAGTGGGTTTTTATTTCCGACCAGCCATAGTTAGTGGATTTTTCCTCTGCGAGCAACTTTGGTACTTTCTGGAATAACTTTACCTCCCGACTAACCTTAGTTGGCGTTTTCGAGAATATATTTACTTCCTAACCAACATAAGTTGGCATTTTTAGGAATACTTTTACTTCCCGAGGAATACATTTACTTCCTAACCAACATAAGTTGGCATTTTTAGGAATACATAGTTTTACTTCCCGTAGGAATACATTTACTTCCTAACCAACATAAGTTGGCATTTTTAGGAATAAATAGTTTTACTTCCTGTAGGAATACATTTACTTCCTAACCAACATAAGTTGGCATTTTTAGGAATACATAGTTTTACTTCCTGTAGGAATACATTTACTTCCTAACCAACATAAGTTGGCATTTTTAGGAATACATAGTTTTACTTCCCGTAGGAATACATTTGTTTCCCGACCAACCTTAGTTGGCGTTTTCGAGAATAAATTTGAGTAGTTCGAGTTTTGCCGAGTAGTGTGTAGCACTAGTATTCCCCGAAAAACTTTCAATAAAAGGAGAGAATTTGGCAAAATATCTTCATATTATTGATACTGACGGAACTGCGTTACATGAGAATATACATCACTGATAATACTTGCGCAGGTGCTCTGCGTTCCATGCATTCTTAAACTCCTCCCCCTCTAAAGTTGCTATTCGGTAAGTTCCTGGTCGAACAACTTCTGTAACTCGGTATGGTCCATGCCAGTTTGCCTCCAGTTTGTTGTGCTTTTGAATCACTTTCTTTAGCACATAGTCTCCTTCTTTCAGGTCGCACTTCTTCACCCTTTTATTGTAGAATAAAGTTGATCGTTGTTGGTATGCAGCATTCCTGATGGCTGCTTCTTCTCTAACTTCCTCGAACATGTCTAAATCCAATCTTCTCACTAAGTCACTGACAGGGGAATTGAAATTCAGTACCCTATGTGTTGGGAGGCCCAACTCGGCAGGTATAACAGCTTCACTTCCAAATGCCAGCATATATGGTGATTCTCCAGTTGCTGCTCGGGGAGTAGTACAATAATCCCATAGTACTGATTGTAGCTCGTTGATCCAATTTGCTTTCGCATCATCTAGTCTTTTCTTCAAGCCATTCAGCAGCGTTCTATTTGTCACTTCAGTTTGTCCATTGCTTTGAGGATGGCCTGGTGCTGAGTGGATCTTCAAAATATTTGAATGATGACAATAGGCAGTGAACTCCTCGTTGTCAAATTGTGTTCCATGATCTGTGATGAAGGCATGAGGAAGACCATATCGACAAATGATGTTCTTCCAAATAAATTGGTACAGGTTTTCGTACGTCATATCAATGAGAGGTTCAGCTTCAACCCATTTAGTAAAATAATCCACAGCGACCACAAGATACTTAAACCTTCCCCTGGTCGTCGGCAGTGGCCCCACCAAATCCATTCCCCATATGGAAAATGTCCAAGGAGAAGTGATGGGTGTCAACAATGCTTGTGGAGTCCTTCGGATGGAGGAAAAGCGCTGGCACTTGTCATATTTCTTGGCATAGGATATACAATCAGCCCTCATCATCGGCCAGTAGTATCCCTGCGTCATCACCCTTTGCAAAAGCATCCGACCTGCTACATGGGCTCCACAGGACCCTTCATGGATTTCTTCAATCAATTCTTTCACCTCGGAGGGATGTACACATCTTTGCAAACCTGCCATAATTCCTCGTCTATATAGAATACCGTTAGTTAATACATACCGAGCAGCTTTAAACTTCAATTTCTTGGCTGCGAACTTGTCAATTGGTAATTCTCCCTCCTCAATATATGCCCTGATGGGATCCATCCAAGATGGTCCTAAATCAAGGGTAATGAAATTCGTCATCACACTTCAATTGGGATTGTTCTTCGTAGCTCGGTACGAGTAGCTGATGCTAATCGAGATAGGGCGTCTGCTCTTGCATTCTCCATTCTTGGTATTCTGACCAGCTGAATAGCAGCAAATTTTGATACCAACTCCATCACCTTTGCATGATACTTGATCATTAATTCTCCTTTGTCCGCATATATTCCCAACATTTGATTTACGATCAATTGAGAATCACTGAAGATGATAACCTGTTGTGCCTCCATAATTTTTGCCAAATTAAGACTTGCAATCATGGCCTCATACTCAGCCTCATTATTGGAAGCTTTGAATTGGAAACGTAGGGCGTATTCCATGTTGACCTCGTCCGGACTACTCAAAACTATCCCTGCGCCACATCCTGTAGTGCAAGATGAACCATCCACATACAACCTCCATATAGGTTGTGACAACCCGCTCCAAATAATAACGGGTGGCCAGCCCTATACTACATAAATCAGGTATCTCAGATGGTACAGTCTCAACATCAACAACTAAACACTATAATATAAGGCTAACTACCCACAATTATCTAGTGCGAATTGCCAAAAATTTAAAACTTTTATTTTTAACAACAACAAAAAACCCAATAATGCACTCAACCAACAATATACATCTAACTATGATGTGAAATGTGCATGCTCCAATGATATGAAAGAGTACAATACATTGTACAACAAGATCTCAATAAGGGAATACCTGATTATGCTGTCGGGCAACAGACAATACAATAATCTGATAAATAAAATATGAGAGTGTTAATCTACAACACTTGAATACTAACTCAATCCAACTGAATCCTAATCTAGAGGTACAATAGATAGGAATCGACTAAAGCAAAGTGCCGCAACAGTCCGCTACTGCCACAACTCCACAAATCCTGAATGGAGAAATATCAAAGGCGTACTTGCGGAGGAACACCTGAAGTAATACAATATATACATGGAGGAGGAAAATATAAACGGGTCAGAACCCGAATTTGAAAAACAGTTTATAGCAAGTGTATTAAAATGCATAATAATTATAAATGCATTATTACATGATTTAGCTGGAATCGAACACTCCATAAAAATTCAACTCACCTCTCATCTAAAGCGCACACTAAGCGTATGCACGTGTCTCCAAAAGGATGTTCGATTCTAATTTAGGTAAGAGGATTCTAACTTAAACCCAAAAGAAGTATTTAAGTGAAACCGTCTAACCTATGTCCCAATTCTACATTTATTTCTCTACTTTCCTTAAGTTATATACGTTAACTATAATGTAATTGTTATAGTTATCTTTATGATGTTCATTTGTTGAACATATAAAGTTACATGATCCAATCATGACCACATCATCACAATACATCAACAATCTCATTTACTAGAATTTATATTCTAGTGATGCCCATATAAGGTATGAAACCATAAATATAATTATAATAGTAATTATATATGAGTTATTAGCATCATGAGTATAAAGACTAAACTCCTCTCGATTCTCAACACGGCACTGCGTTTCGTGCGTGGGACGTCTCGCCGAAGCGAAATCCAAACAAGGAACCCCCCCGTTACACTACTCCTGACCGTATTAATCCTCGAGGCTCATTAGGCCCTCAATTCATGAAGCGTGTAACCCAAATGATTATCCAATTTTAATTAATTAATATTCCCAATTCTCAACAGTACACGGCGTTTCATGCGTGGGACGTCTCGCCGAAGAGAAATCCAAACAAGGAACCCCCCCGTTACACTACTCATGGCACTGTCGATTGTCGGGATAGGTGATATATATATATATAATTAATTATGAGCATTAAGGACTAAACTTATCCCCAAGTTCCAACATTACACTGCGGTTCGTGCGTGGGACGTCTCGCCGAGGCGAAATCCAAACAAGGAACCCCCCCGATACACTAATCCTGGCAATGTAGGTCATTGAGGTCCATTATGCCCTTGACACCCAAATACAAACACAAGCAATAATAACCATCCAACCGAGCTATAACTCGAAGGACGCAGGCTCACATGCTATCATCTTCCAGCAGCCCATATACGTAGCAAACTGGGGCCACCCGGTGGGGTTCAACAACACCCACCTCGTGATCAACTCACGCACACGACGTCCGGGAAGCGGTCATAGCTCCTAACCGACAGGTGAGAGCGACACATACCCACGACCTCTCACCCCCAAAATAATAAATATATATATGTCATATGATGACCACCATGGACGACTATGACCTGGGGAATGTCCACATCCTGCTTTTTGAGTCAGGATGCTCACCCACTACGCACGAAACTTCCCAATGATAGCAAGGAGAGGGTATGCCTAACATGTATATACACCATCATATAAGGTATACATACATCCCACATAATAAAGATATACCATTATATAAGGTATACCTGCAACAATATATTCATTTTCATTATACGTTCTTAGGCGCAATTGAATTTGTGTCATTGTTTAGTTTTAGTATATCTCTCTCCTGATACACTTATTGCTAAAACGCACACATCTTCCCCACTTAGTATACCCCATAATTTCTAATCGGTATTCCTCGAATTTAGTCTATATGACTCCAATAATTTCTTATAAGGTAAACTCACTAAAAGTCTCGAAAACATACTTCAAATGTCTCCTATAGAGATCCCCATTCGATATCCTCGAACAAAACGGGCTGAAATTCTCCTTAGAAAAACAATCCCACAAAAGCCCTGTTTCCGAATCGATTCGGGCCAATTCCGAATCGATTCGGCCCAGCGAATCGATTCGGCCAGGAAGGCGAATCGATTCGGGTCATCAGACTTGGGACTCTGTCTCAGGTCGAATCGATTCGGCTGGAGTCCGAATCGATTCGGTCACTCAGACCTGGGCACCTGCATAATTTCGAATCGATTCGGCTAGGGGGACGAATCGATTCGGCCCTGCTGAACCTCGAAAATGGCTACTTTTTAAGTAAGCCAAAAATCCCAAAATTCATTTAAATTATAACTCGGATTTTTATTTCTACGAACCCAGAGTTTTCCCATCTCCTCGAGTTCTTTAGATGTGCTAACACCCTATTTGGGAATCCACTAATATTTATCTCCAAATAATTTTAACCTTAATTTCTGACTAACGATTTCGATCTTGGACAGTTTTTCATAAAAAAATCATTAAAAATCCAAAAAAAATCAGAAAAATACACAGTTAGTGCTCACGCGACCGTATCGAAAAGATCTACAATTTTCATTTTTTGACCAAGAGCCGAATCGATTCTCATCATGGCCGAATCGATTCGGAAGTGACGCTGAATCACTATTCATCATCTTCTCCAAAATTCTAAAATTCATTTTAATCATTTTCCAACCATTTTGATCCATCCCAATCACAAATATATCATCAATATTCATCCTAGAATACATATAAACTAATTTCTATCTTCAAATCTAAGATCTACATATCAAATCTAAGATTTTTCCCAAAAGTTAGGTTTTAACAATTTAAACCTAAAACCCAAAATTCAATCCACAAATCATGCAATAAATGGTACACAACAATTATTTAGCAAGTTTAATCACTTGCCTCGGGTCTGTAGGGTCTGAATCCGCCTTGCAAACGCGTATTTGCTCGGAAATCCTCTTTCTCTCTCCTCTTTCTCCTTCCTTTTCTTCTTCTTTCTTCTTCTCTCTTTCTTTCTCTCTTTCTCTCTTTTGGAGAAATGAATCTCCCGTAGGCTTTTTAAGCCTAAAACCCAAGCTACACATCTTTAAATGATAGTACACACTTTAAATGACTCGGTGACTTTAATTCGAGTCAAACGGTCCTAATTTATTTCGGAACCCAAATATATCCCAAGTACAGTCATTTCGACTTTCTCGACCCTTTCGGACACAATGGTACCCTCAGAATTTCCATTCGAGATACTATTTGACGACTCTAAATTTTGACATCAATTGCCAATTTGATTATTCTCCAATAACATATTATTTATTTCTCCCAATATAAAATAATTACTGTTCCGAAAGTCTTTGGTTGTTACATAGGTAACTCGTCTTCAAATTTCTGATCTGACAGAGTTCCTCGGTGGAAAATTTGTTACTTCCTTTCACCATCTCCTGATTTTTCTTGCTGTTTGTCGATCATCTTTTCTTGCCCTTTTACCAACCTGAGCTGGTCTGGGCTTGAATTTGATGGTCCTGTAACATCTACTTACCCTTTTACCAAGCTAAGTTGGTCTGGGCTTGCATTTGATGATCCTGTAACATCTACTTGCCCTTTTACCAAGCTAAGTTGGTCTGGGCTTGCATTTGATGATCCTGTAACATCCACAGGTTGATCAGCGAGCAACTTTTGTTCCTCGGGGGTATCAGGATAGGTGAACTCTGCTATAAAATTTGCTACCGCTTGCCCTTTTAGCGATGACCTGGGTTCATAGACTATATCATATTCACCGAGTTCTACTTCCCAGCACATCAATCTTCTTGACTTTTCTGTTTTATGAAGAGCTTGCCTCAATGGCATATCAGTATATACTACTATGGTATGAGCTTGAAAGTATGGCTTCATTCTTCTACTTGCCTCAATAAATGCTAGTGCCAATTTTTCCAGCTTTGGATATCTGATCTCTGCTCCTCGGAAGGCCATACTTATATAGTAGATTGGTTTTTGTACTCCATTCTCCACTCTTATCAATGCCGAACTGACTGCATTCTCGGACACTGCCAGATACAAGTACAATTTTTCTCCCATCACTGGCCTGGATAACAGTGGAGGTGCTCCCAAATATTTCTTCAAGTCTTGGAAAGCCTTCTCATATTCACCATTCAACTCAAAAGTTTTTCGGAGTGTCTTGAAGAATGGGAGACATCGATCAGTTGCTCGCGATACAGATCTGTTGAGTGCTGCTACTCGTCCTGTAAGACTTTGAACCTATTTCTTCGTCGTTGGAGATCGCAGCCCTAATAGAGCTTTGATCTTTTCAGGATTTGCCTCAATGCCTCGTTGATTGACAATGTACCCGAGAAACATGCCTTCTCGTACTCCAAATATGCACTTCGTCGGGTTTAGCTTCATTTGATATTTATCCAGTTGATCAAAAGTCTGACTTAAGTCAACTATATGATCGACAACTTTCTTGCTCTTTGTCAGCATATCGTCAACATAGACTTCCAAATTGTAACTGATTTGTTCAGCAAAGACCTTGTTCATCAGCCGCTGATATGTCGCACCTGTATTTTTCAAACGAAAAGGCATAACATTATAACAATAAGTTCCCCTAGGGGTAATGAAAGAAGTACTCTCCCTGTCTTCAGGTTTCATTTTAATCTGATTGTAACCAGAATAAGCATCCATGAAGCTCAGCAGCTCGTGTCCCGAGGTAGCATCCACTAGTTGATCAATTCGGGGCAGCGAAAAATGATACTTTGGGCATGCTTTGTTGAGGTCGGTGAAGTCTACACACATCCTCCATTTATTGTTCTTCTTTTTCACCATCACCACATTTGCTAACCAGTCTGAATATTTGACATCTTTAATGAAGCAAGCCTTCTGGAGCTTCTCGACTTCCTCCTGTATAGCTTGATTCTTCTCGGGACTGAATACTCTTCTTCTCTGCTTTACAGGCTTGATCTCCATATTCACATTGAGCTCGTGACATAAGAAATTTGGGTCTATCCCGGGCATATCCTCATGACTCCACGCAAAAGTTTGCTTTCTGCTTCTTAGGAAAGTTATCAATTCCTGTTTTAGTGAGGCTTCCAACGACAAACCTATTTGAGTAGTTCGTTCAGGGTGCTCGTCGTCCAGAATGATGTTTTCAGTAGCTTCCACCACTTGACCCTTCACGAGTTGCGACTCATCTCTAGGATCCAATGTTTTAATTTTTGCACCTTTATAAACTTGATAGGTGATGGTCTTTTTCCTTGACTCCTCCATTTCCTCTTGCTCGGCGGATGAATAATAGCATTCCCGAGCTACTTTTTGATCACCTTTAACAACTCCTACTCCAAAATTTGTTGGAAATTTTAGGCACTGATGTACCGTAGATGGTACAGCCTCGAACTTCTTCAATCCTACTCTTCCCATGATGATATTGTATGATGATTGAACATTCTTATCCATCACAAAGAAGCGTATTCTTTCTGTTCGACAATCAGGCCACGTACCAATGAATATATCCAATTTGATCGTCCCAAGTGGAAATACTTTCTCGCTAGCAAAACCGAGGAGGGGTCTATGATAAGGCTCCAGTTGAAATAACTTTAGATTTAAACTATCGAAGCACGAGTAGAACATGATGTCTGCCGAGCTACCATTGTCGACCAGTACTCTTGAAATCATTACCTCCTTCATCCTCATTTTAATCACCAATGGGTCATCATGAGGATACAAAACTCCTGCGAGGTCATTATTTGAAAAACCAATGATCAATTTTTCTTTGTTCACCTTCCTCAGGAGATCCTCCTCAGCTAGATTTATTCTTTGAATGTACGAGCAAGCTTGAGCCTCACAGAGGTAAGCTTTTCTCTCGACAGTAAGGTTTCCTCCTCCTGCATCTCCACCTGTAATAACATTACAGTCAAATGACCCAAAGCATATTAAAAATACCTCTCGTTCTGGCTGCCTTGGTCTCTTGGGAAGATCGAGATCGTCTTCTGGATCAACTTCCTGGTTCTTTTCTTGTTCTCCTCTGCTCGACGAGGATATCTATACCTCTCTCTTGTTCGGTCGTTATTTCTTCTTTCGTTTCCACGATCAACGTACTTTGCCAGTTTTCCTCGTCTGATGAGTGTTTCAATATCATTTTGAAGAGCTATGCAATTTTTGGTCATATGGCCATGATCTTTATGAAACTCACAATACTTTGCCTTATTCCTCCTATCAGGGTCTGCCTTCATTTTCTCCGGCCAGTTTAATTCCTCGTTGTTCTTGATTTCTTCTAGAATATGGTTGATGTCCTTCTTCAAAGGAGTATAATTATCGAATTTCTTCATTACGTCCCATGCCGACCTAGTTTTTGAATGTTTGTCATTACCATTGTTCTTATTCTCTTTCTTCTTAGCTTTATCACCTTCCACCTTGGTTTCTTTGGCATCTATGTTATTCTTCTCAGCCATAGCCTCCTCGGCATTCATAATCTTGGACGCTTTTCCCATCAGGTCTGACATGGTTCTAAGTGGATCTTTGGCCAAAGTGTAGTACAATTTGTTGGGCAGTAGTCCACTCATCAAGGCAGTAATCGATGTCTTTTCCTCATAATCAATGACTTCGAGTTTCTCGTTATTAAAACGAGTTATATAATCTCTGGTACTCTCACCAGCTTTTTATCTAACACTTAACAAATGCGCTACTCGTTTAACTGGCTTTGCCCCAAAATAGAAATTCCCAATGAATAACTTGGCCAATTGAAGAAAAGTTGAGATCTTACCTCGAGGAAGATTATTATACCATATTTGAGCAGATCCTGTAAGAGTTCCCGAGAATGCTATGCATCTCATCTCATCTGGAGCAGCATAGATGTCGGCTGCAGCTTGGTATTGTTCTATATGAAGGACAGGGTCGGTCTTTCCATCATATTTGGGGGTCACAACAGGTTCTTTGAACTTTGATGGTGTTGGAAAATTTACAATGGCCTGGACAAAAGGTGTTCCTCGAATAAAAGTCCGTTATAGAGGGTTCTTGGCTTTAGCCATTTCCCCTAATCTATCCTCCAGCCTCTGAATAGAGCCTTTCCATACATCATTTCCTTCCTCGGGCCTGTTTGTTTGAGCAACTGATCGCTTTGATGTGGCTTCCTGGGATCTATCTTGACGAGCAGCTGGTCGCGACTGGGTAGATCCTTCCCTTAAATCTGATGGTCGTCGAAAACTCCTCGATACGGCTCTAGGAGGACTTTTGCTCCTTCTAGGGCCTAATCGATCAAAAGGTGATACCCTTCTTAACCTCTCTAGCGCACTAGTCCTTACTGGAGAGAGAGTGATACGTTGTTCAGTATATGTGGCCCGCACTAACGAAGTTCGTCCAAGTTGATAAGAAAAATCTTCAGACTCCTCATTACGATATGAATCGGTACGCCTAGTACGCGAAGAAGGTAAACGGTTATTTCTTTGAATACTTCGCAGTCCTGAATGGGTTGGTGCACCGCCATGGAGGGTTTGTATGAGTTATCGCATAGTTTCTTGCATGACTGTCTGGCCCTGAGCCAGATTTGTCATTATTCCAGCCAGATCTGGAATATTTGGCGGAGCAGATGGATTTGGAGGGCTTCCAGCATTTCGATTGTGGATTCTGGAATATCAGCCATTTGTGATGAATTGTTTTTGATAAAAAATGATATTACCAGTCGTTTCCCACAGACGGCGCCAATTTGTTGATGTAAAAAATTAGATTAGATATAATTATTTAATCACAAATAAAATAAATGAGACAAAGAAGTTTTAAAGTGGTTCAGCCTTATAAGAATGGCCTACGTCCAGTGTTTCTGTTATTGATGACTGTTTGGGAATTCTCGATTACAAGTTCAATCAAGAAATTCCGATCCCCCTACAATGAGGGTAATACAATGTATTTATAGCCCTAAGGCTGTAATGTGAAAGGGTAATACATTCAATGTTGTACATGTGAAAGGGTAATACATCTGAATGATCAGCATTTAATGAACAGTCAAACTGTTGGTTATCCGGCTATTAATGTTTGTCCGAGGTGCAGCTCGGACCGCCTAAGCTGCTCTGTACTCAAGAGTTGCTCGGTACTCAAGAGTTTCTCGTAGAGTTCTTGTTCCTCGGAGCGTCTGAGTTCCTCGGGGAAGCAATGTTCCTCGTTGTAGTATGGTTCCTCGGAGTGTCTGAGTTCCTCGGAAGTGTTTGTTGTTGCCACGTAGATTGCCACGTGTCTTCACTCGATTGAGCCATGTCAGCAGACTAAATTTGGTATCAACAGACTCATTTTGTGTATCGGGTTTATACCCACGAGTCATTTGTTGTTGTTTATACTTTTTATTTTGGTTATTGTATTGTATGTGACCTGACACCTTATTCGGCTATATTTTTTGTGTACATTCATTTCATTTTATTCTAGAATTTCATTTATCCGAGTACTTATGCATTTCTCTTTTATTAGTAGTTCTATAGTGTTGGTTTGTTGTTTGTTGCATATTTAATTTAATTTTTGATATCTAGCTTATTTGATTTCGGGTAGTTAGCCACATACTAGTTAGTATTGTTAGTTGATGTTGAGACTGAGCCATCTGAGATTTTCGATTCAAAGTAGTATAGGGCTGGCCACCCGTTATTATTTTGAGCAGGTTGTCACACCCCAATAGTTGGATATATAAGGGGCACTTGAGGAAGGCTGGGGGGGGGGGGGGGTCAGATTTAAGTCATTATTCATCAATGAAAGTACTAAGAATAATTTTTAGCATTTGTTGAGGAATTTAGACTACTTTAGCTCTTTTTTTGTGCTTTAGACACTGTACTTAGGTGTTCTAGCTTTATATTAGTCTCGTGACTTCTATGTTTGTAAGAATTACTTAGACAAGCTCGTCAAATTCTTCCTCAGATTTCAATGCACATCATAAAGAACTAATATCCATTTTGGATAATTGTAGCTCAAGTGTAAGGTTGGTCATACTTGTATTATTTACCTTCCCACTGAATATACCAGAGAGAAACATCTTAAAAGTGGACGTAGGTCCCCCAGAACATGGTCTGAACCACTATACATGATCATGTCTTTGTAATTTGTACTTTAGAATACCTCCACTTATCCTTATTAGGTATATTTGGTTAGGCATAGGTATCAACTGATTCTAACACCATCAAATCCTAACTTATAGTTACTTATTTTGAAAAATATAATTTTTTTTTATAGATAAAAAATAAATGGAAATTTTTTGACAAATAATTTTCGAAGCATGTGCGCTATTAATTTTGGAAAACCATTATTTTAAATTGTGGAGAGAAATAATGCCATGTATTTTTCAATCCATTGACTATTATATGTGGAAAATTATTAGTGATAAGGATTCACAACTTTTTTTTTTAATCAAGAATGGGTATTAAGGATAAATTAATTAAATGTTGAAGCTATAATGATTTAATTCGCATGAAAAGTGGAACATTATAACAAATCTTATGCTAACTGTCTTGAACTAAATAGTAAGTACGAAGAAGAAGTGATCCTAGAATACCGAGAGCTACTCCACAATGTGAAAAGGAAGAAGATGGCTAATGGTGGTGCTAGGACTATCTTGAGATATTAGCTCCATCAACATTCCCTCAATATACGGGGGAATGAGGCATATAGTAATAATAACAATGAAATAATATACAAAGTAGTTGCACACCTCTAATAAGGAGCTTACGTCCACTATGAAGGTCCTTTATTTATGTATATATCTCCTAACAATAAAGAATAAAAGCATGGAAAATTTTATGCTAAAGGATGAGGTTGTCAAAGGTTGTTGAAGCCTTTGCAATGGTCAGGGGTGTTTGGAATGCAATTGAGTGTAGTCCTTAAGTATTATAAATACACCTAAGACTCCCAAAGACTAGTGGAAATACACCTGCCAAGTACATCCTATCAAACAATAAGAATATGACCAATTAAAGAGTTTATTTTTATCTTTAAGTGTTACTAGACCTCTCAACTTGAGGCTTTCCCCATGTCCTATGTTTGTAGGAACAACTTGTAAAAGGTGGATTGCGATAGCAACAACATGGATTATGGTTTACCAAGATTCAATAACCTTAGAAAAGGTGTTAGTGTTGGAAAAGGGTTTTATGTTATGAGCAGTAGGTTGTCAGGTTATTATAAAAATGATCATATCCATTTACAATCTATTAGGGTACGTTTAGTTGTAGTCGGGTAAACATGGTGGCATTAAAATTTTCCCTAGAAAATTTTGCCTGGACAAATTTTGTTGTGGCAAAGGTGATTTCATGTTGTTTGATAGGCATTATTTTAATGCTAGCAAAACCAGTATTTACCCTATTTTTTTGTTTGATGGGAACACTTATCCAATTAAAAGGCACTAAATTTCTAACCTATGTTTTTTGATAGATAAAATTTATCATAGTAAATGAAAACTTTGTCGATATAATGTTGACCTCTTTTGTAATTTGTCCACTTTTGCATTATAACTTATTTTGAATACATATGATTTTGTTTTCATTTTGACTATTAACATTGTAATTTTGGATGCAAATATAATTGGATGCAAGTGCGATTAGACTCTTTTTGAATTTGGATTAAAAGAATTTGAAGTTGGGCATACTAACTTGCATGTACTTTTGTAGTTTTGTAACTGAATAAACATCTTAAAATGGATTCACATAAATATTCGAACATTATAAAATAACAATTGTACTGCTATTAATCGCTAGTTGACCATGATCACAAATTACAAATTTTCATTCTCTATTAGTAACAAGAGTCTGTTTGGATTTAGGTTGAACAAACGACATTTTGTTAATATCACAACCGCTCTGACATAAATGTTAGCAGCTTATTATCCTAGATAAAATGCTTTAAGTTTAACCACTGCTCAAAGCGTAGGAGTAGGATCCTTCAACAACACTATTCCTCCATCCACATGGTGTTGAAATTCTGTTAATAGTGAAACAACCTGAAAATGAAAAATATTTGACAAATTAAATAAGAGTGTAAGTAATATATGAAACACATATTTATTTTATTTACTAGCGGTATTCTCTCCATCAGACACGTTTCAATGATTGTTTTCAATGTTATGCGACATCCCAGATCAAAGTATCCATAATCAATAGCTTGTAGCCATGAAGTTCCGGAGAAATCCATGTCCATTATGAAAAAAAAACATTGCGTGTGTGGTTCATTGTTACACACTATACCAATTTTTAATGTTGTTTCAAGTTTACAATTAGATTGCAATTTTCATATTTAAAATTCTAATAACTTGAAATTTGAGATTTAAAATTTGAACTTTCAAGATTTAAAATTTAAAATTCAAAATTCAAAATTCAAAGTTCAAGTATCAAAATTCAAAATTCGAATTTCAAATTTAAAATTTCAAAGCAAACCATCCTTGGGCCATACTTTATATAAATGGGGTAAGTTGGCAATATTTTTCCATGTTAGAAAAAAATGACTTCGCATAAGATAGAAATAAATTTAAATAGTGGTTTTTACGATGGTTGGGAGACGTCGGAAGATTCCTATCGAAGATGACAAATCTCGGTACTTATGTCGACCCGTCTGGTACAACTTGGTATAGTGAGAAAAGAAAGTTTGAGAATAGGCACATCGACACAAGTAGTCCATTTTTTTGTTACGCTGCTCATGTGTTTTATACCCAACATCTGAAGTTGAGAATAAGCTTCTGACCGTTTTTTCAGGTTACGCCATGTGGCTGCATTTGTTTGACAGAAGATGTGATCTTCAAGTTTGGCAATACACTCTAATGACATGACGACGCATGATGAAGTTTTTCGTCTTTTGAAAAAAGAAATTCAATAAAAGGAATGACGTTTTCATCATGCCTATGCAGAAAACTATTTTAAGAAAGAAATTGTCGATCCATTTTACATATCAGACCTAGATATGCCATACATACGATAACCAAGACGATGATTTTTTAGGCTATCTCCCACCAAATCTGATGGGAAGAGAAATGCCACATTGTTGCTCAACATGGATTCCTCTGCGAAGTGTGTCTCATGTCATTGCTTAGTGTATTTTCGTGTTCAAGCCAATGTCCTCTAGTTTCGTGTTTATGTTTCAAGTATTCCATTATCATGTAGTATGACATGTATGTTACTTTATGTTTGTAATAGTTGTACAATTAATGTTTTACTGTTTCATCTTCAAATATAAAGTAACTAACTAATAAAAAATGATTGGAAAAAACATTTGACTACCGAAACCAAAAATGTGCTCCAAAATAGAGCACTATACTTAGTTAGCCCACATCGTGATATCATAATACATAAAACAATAAAAACAGTAAAAGTTTCACGGTCAGTTAGTTGTGCATTATAGAAAACAACTTTCAAAATAGAGCATCGAAAACGTGGGCTTAATTCCCATAGAGCTTGTTGATAGCCCAACTCTTGGCGAATGATTCATTTATGATCCCCATGAAGATACATCCTAGTCCATGATTCGCCTCAAACATGGAAAGTAATCGCAACATATTTGTTTCGTTCAATTTCATTGCTTCCAAGCGATCAAGAATATCTTGCCACTTGACATGCTCGAGGGTGTTCAACTTGGCATCGGAATCTATCACATCTTCTATAACCCATGATCATTAGGAAATAATGCCCAATGCATAAGAACTATCCTCTAAGACATTTCTTAACTTACGTCTTGACCTTGGCACAGCCACAGGTTTTGGTAATTGTCCGACAGCTTTAAGTTTCCTAAGTTGGGGTGAGGTGCTATGTGATTCAGTCTCCAAAACCTCATTTTCAGTTACTTCAACAAAAGCTTCCTCCAAATCTGGCCCTACTATTCCAGGTACAATAATAAATATATTAGAAATTTTCATTAGCGAAGTGCAACGTAAATTTAATTAGTACAACTTGCCTTTTGCATTTACCTTCCCTTGATTAGAAGTAATCACCACTAGACTGAGAGTTTGACCCCGTTACGATCTCGTTTGCATATATGGTGTCTAGGTCATCATAATATGCGTAACATTTTCCTTTTATCTTTGCAGCCTCCGACTTGTCCTTCAAATATTTGAGACATCAGTTGTTGTATTTTTTTGTTATGCAATGCTTATGCACACAACTACGTACCTTGACATAATCAATCCACACACTTGGTTTCACAGTTAGAGAGAACATGGTTGGGTTAAATCCAAATCCGCTAACTTGTAGTAGCTCGTGCACTTCCATATACTCTTTTTTAAGCATTTTCGAATGTGAGAATACATGTGAAATTACTATAATAACATGATAGCCATTCTGATAGTATCGATTACGGATTTCATATGGGCCACTGTGAAACCATTCTCAGCCTTTTTGGTCCTAGTAAGAACCTCACCCATCAGAGAGGACATCATGTATTCATCCATTACATCTGTCCAACGAACTTATGGCTTTTTGATGAGTACTTTTACTTGAGAGGAAGGTGCCTCGATATCGATCGAAACATTTGGTTTTAGCGTCTCAAATGGAACGTTTACTTTGTTATGGTCCATCTTTGAAAATCAATTAAAAATGCTCAGGTTAAACTACTCAGTTAAAACAACATATTATGAAAACCATATCACTGCCTCAGTTGTGAAAATAATACCATGGCCTCAGTTCTATAATGAAAACAATTTCACTGCGTTAGTTATGAAAACATATCACTGCCTCAGTTGTGAGCTTGTTGTGGTCACAACAAGCACAATACGCACATATTTTCTATTATGGTCCACCAACATGCCATGGTATGTTCACAGTTTAGTCATAATATTATTAGATAGCTATACTACTAGTTCAAAAAAAAATATAGGTATGACGAGTAACTACAAAAACTTGCATGCAAGTACAAAAAATTGCAAGCAACTACAAAAAGTTCAGTCATGGACTGATGGGAAGTGTGTAACAGGTATATGGAAGCTATATGGGAGCATTTATATAACAGTGTAATAGTAGATACAAAAATACTATGTAACGGATATGTGGGAGCTGTGTAATAGATCCAAAAATGCTGAGTAACTACAAAAATTACAAAAACTTGCAAGCAACTGAGCATAACTGAGTAACAACTATATGGGAGCTATATGGAAGTTGTGTAATACCTATATGGGAGCATTCCAAAAGCTGCGTAACTCAGTAGTTTTATTTACCATATATGCAATCAACAACATTCTTAAATCTATCTAATTAGTATGAAATAGTACAACTATGAGCATTACTATATACACAATCAACAATAAGCAATCAAAATATGTCTAATAAGAAAACTAGAACAAAATACTACAAAATAGTTTGTTAATTACCATATAGTCAAAGTATGTTGATACTCTCTCCCAACATTACACCGTAATAAGTTCGCACATTGTAGACATACATCATCCAAACGTTAAAATCCAGCATGGTTCAACTTCTAGGAGGTTAATATTAAATTATCTATATTTCAACATTCTTTTAACAGTTGAGTACAAACATAAAATCATAATGATATATAGCATATGTTTTACTGATCGAAGGATATCCATCATTGCTATGTAGTGCACATTGTTGTCCACTCCGTAATCATATTTCTTGGGAGGAATAGTGGAAGTTGATAAATCACATTACTTGTTGAGAGTATTTGAGTTTGGTTCATTCGATAGCGTCGTAGATTATGATGATATAGCATCTAGATAAGGTATTGCCCAACTAACCATATCCTATAATTGGCACAAGAATGGTAGGTCCTGCCGAAGTTGTTGTTCTTATTGACTTAGTAACTCTAGTATTAGATAATACTCCACATTTGTATTTTTTCAATTTGAACCTCATAGTCAAGTAGTTCGCGTTAGTTGATATAGGCATGGAATCTGAAAAATCCTAGTAATGAGCATAAAACGGTGTCTTTAATCTAACTTAACAAACAAAAGTAAAAGCATTAAGAAAT
The DNA here is from genome assembly GCA_949130495.1 of Sambucus nigra. Taxonomy (NCBI): domain Eukaryota; kingdom Viridiplantae; phylum Streptophyta; class Magnoliopsida; order Dipsacales; family Adoxaceae; genus Sambucus; species Sambucus nigra. Next base: position 554,590,636 of record OX422213.1, on the reverse strand, counting down.
TGTTACAACATGTGAAGGCAAAATCAAAAAAATCAATCATCAAAAGCAAATGGCTCATTATGAGTTTTTCCTCTTTTTTCCCACATATGTGTCGCCATTGCATTACGCTTCTCAATCTAAGATGCCTGTGTTGCAAAGGTAATATGCTCATTACCAGTGGTGTAATTAGTTACAGTAAGGAGTGTGGGGTTCACGTCATCATTACCATAACTATCGTCATTGCACATATCATCCCTATCATCACCCCTTAAAAAATTATGCAGGGCACAAAAAGCTAATAGAATATTATCTTGCATGTCAATCCCATGAAATAGTTGATGGTGTAGATAAGTAAATTTTTTTAATAATCCGATCATACGCCCGACTACAAAGCGCAAAGATGAATGGCGAAATTGAATAATTCCCTTCTAGTTTCAGGACGTTGACGCTCCACGTCTCTGTGATGGTAACGTGTCTTGCAAAATAGTGATAAAAAACTAAGAACCAAGGGAAATCCGACATCCACAAGATAATATTTTCCTTAGACAATACATAGGGTGTTTTTCTTCAAATATATGTTGAATGTGAAAAGTTTATGAAACGGTTATTTAAAATAAATACAGGAAATAGACTGGCATACCGACCGGAATGATTAATTTATGGTCTGGAAATTGTATAGCCTCCCTAAGTAAACGCCCATTATGTGTTGACCCCTCCTATTTGGACAACACATATGTAAATTTCATGTCAAATGTGAATGCTACTATAACATTGTGAACGATGACATGTATTCGATCACGATACGTAAGTTGATCGACAAGGTGGACATTCACAGATATGTGTGTACCGTTTATCGCTCTTATGGCATCCTATTGTGATACTATATGTGTTATTGCATACAATCCATTTAAAAATTTATCAACTATTTACTCTGTTGAGAATGAATTTTCTTATCAAAAAGTAATTAAAGTAACTTCTGTTACTAGGATTATCTCCTGGGGAGTCATCATTCATTGTATTTGTGGTAACAATTATTATGCAACACAAATAGATAAGGAAAAAACAATCACCAAGTAGGAAAAAGGAATGTAAAATGACAATCACACAACAAAGGATGTACGTGGTTCAACCAATATGTGCCTACGTCCACGGTGGTGCAGTCGGTATTATTTCTATATACTCCGGAGAGTGGTTACAGAGAATACAACTTGTCCCTTTGCCCCGGACCTAGGGTTATATATATATATACATGTACATTTAGGTAGGTGGGGGTGATGGATTCCCCCACGTCTTCCATCTCTCCCTATAACCTCCCTTAATGGAAACGTGGGAAGAGACCGGATCATATTCAGAATAAGAGGTGGGGGACCTGGACTTTGGGCCGCCAGAATTGGGCTACTCGTCAAGGCCCATGGTCTTAATTTTGGGTACCCACAATTGCCCTTAAGTTTGTTGGGCCATGTTTATGGGCTCAATAAATTTAAATGATTAGCCATAATGGCTCTTTTGCAATTCTTCGAAAGCTGTGAAGTTGATTTTGGCGGCACTCGCTTCGTACCTTGTGCACTATGATAGGAAAGTTTGAAGGTTTCTTGGGATAGTTACTTTTCTATTGTCGCTTCAATCTTTCCAGCATTTTTCCATTCTCTGTGAGTTCTAGCACTTCGTACCTTCTTCTCTCAATCTCCATTCTCGTTGCTTCCTTATCGTTCGGGCCTGTGCTTCTTCATCGTTCGAGTTGATCTTCTATCTTGTAAGTTTCTTGTACCTTTTCTCTGCACTTTTGCTTTGAGTTTGTAGTTTTCTAGGGTTTTCCAATGGTGACGATTGGGAATAGGTCGGTCTCTGAGTTTAGGAAGTTTTACAACATCCTTGAGTGGGTAGATATTGAGTGTTGTGCCTCCCCTCATAGAAACGTTAGAGATATAGATGATGCCCACTAGATCCACGTCTTGTTGCTTTCCCAGGGGGGACTCACTTTTCCTCCCAATGATTTGTTTTTGCATTTCTTTGGCTATTTTAATATTGTTCCTGCACAATGCTCACCCAATGTGTGGAAAATAGTTAATGGCGTACATTGAATAAGTTAGTTGTATGGTACTAGGTTAGGGCTCGCCGAGATCTATTTTTGCTATTCCTTCTCTCGAACTAGCTCTGGTGTCCTCTACCTCAAAGCTAGGAGCCCTGACGGGGTATTGGTAGTAAATCTACCTGATTCCCACAAAGACTATTGGCAAGAAGGTTTTCTTGCTAGAAACTAGCAGTTTTCTCCTCAATTTGAAGGGTTGAGGTCTGAGAGGTTCACTGTTCCCTTTTATGGGGAAGAATATATAGTAGACACTGCTCTGTTTTTTCGATTTTTATTGATTTGTGATCCTCCTAACTTTTCTTTGCTTTTTCTTTCACAGCGAGGTCAAAGAACTTGGAACCTACTCTCAGCGAGGTTTGTCTCTCAGAACTGGTTAAGGATTGGAATATCAGGGAGCCTTTAGGTGATGGTGAGCATCCCAGGTCTGCTGCCTTTTTGCTCGAGTACAAGAATGTTGGCTCCAGCTTCATAGCAAGGCCTATGGACAGTATCTCAGAGTTTAATTTTCCTGAAGAGACTGTTGCGGATCCTATTCACTTAGACGAGGAGGAGAGCAGCTCTGAAAGTGACCTCGTATGAGCAGTAAGTAATTTGGGTGGAGGTAGCTCTGATAGCAGCAGCTCCTCTGATCGTGGGGAGGTCTCTGAAGCTCGAGAGTCTTTGAGCACATCCAGTAGTTCGAGCGAGGAGATGGCTCCTCCCCGGAAGAACCTGATTCGGGATGATAATGATGAAGACCATATGCTACTTGCACAGAGGTCAAAGAAGTAAAAATCTAGCTCTGGGGTTGTGGCTACTGGTTCCCGGTCCTCTACTCAGGAGGATGAGAGAAAGAGGAAGGAAGATGAGCAGGTAAGAGAGAGAGAGAGAAAAAAGGAAGAGGAGAAGAAGAAGATGGAAGAGAAGAGGAAGGTGGAGGAGAGGAAGAAGAAAAATAATGAGAGGGAGGAGGAAAAGAGGAGGGCAGAAGCGAGGATAAAGGCTGGGCAGGACTTAGTCCCGGTGTTCGCGCTTCCCGAGGGGGCTTCTATTGTAATCTCCCCTCAGTTAGCCCCCGCTCTGCTCGAGAGGGCTGTCCTCCCAGCTGATCGCCAAAGGGCAGTAGGGTCTGAGCAATTGGCCCTTCAGGCTAGTCAACGTCTAGCTTTGGTAAGATTTTTCCCTTCTCTCCCATGTTTTTATGAATTTTATCATTTCCCTCCTTTAACATCTTCTTCTTTCTGCAGTTTGTTACTGACTTCGTCGTGCTGTATCATTCACACAATGAGCTGGTGAAGAAGAATGGCGAGCTGGAGAAAGAGAACTCCGCCCTGAATCTGAAGGGTAAAGAGCTCGAGGTTAATTTTAGAGCCGTTGATGTTGCTCGAATTTCATCCGACTTGGCTCTTGCTACTGCCAACAAGGAGAAGGATGCGGTAGTCAAGGATCTGAAAGAGCTGCGACAGGCCTACGACCTGGTTTGCTCGAGAAAATTTTGTGTTGTGGAGGAGAACAGAGTCCTTTATGAAGAGCTGAAGAAGGAGTCTGAGGCGGTCACTGCCAAAGAAGACTCATACAATTCTAGTTGGACTGCAACATATGAGGATGCTGAAGTTTAGATAGGCTATATTAGTCGTCTGAAATTCAAGAAGGGCAGGGACAAGGCCCTCATATCTGTCGGAGTGGATACTGAATCTCCCCTATTTGACGAGCACGATCCAGGGCCAAGGCCAGTCGTAGATGAAGAGCCTGCCCCAGCTATTGAAGGCGCTGACCCTGTCTCTCAAGCGTCCCCTGTTGATGCTTCCCACATCATGGCGACAGAGATTACCCCTGCCGAGGGCGGTGTTCCTGCTGATGCCGACAAGGGGAAAGGGCCATCGACCTCTGGGCCACCTGAGGTTGTTAACTAGTTATCTGCTAGGATTGCCTGGTATTTTTGGTTTTTTCTGTCTGTAAATTTTCTCTTTACTATTCGATGTAACTCCAACCTTTATTAATGAAAAGGCTCATTTTTTTTGCTCGCACTGATTTGTCTCTTTCTTTTCCTTATCTTTCTCTTGCTTGTAGTTAGTTGATGTGGATGATTACATCCCTACTACTTCCCAATTGGGAAGGATGTTGGGGCCCAATGTGAGCTCCGAAGTTAGTCACACTTTCATGAGGATCTGCAAGTCTCTGCGACTGAGGAACAAGCGCTTTATAGAGCAAACAGAGCTCATCGCCAAGCTGAAGCACAGGCTTCAGGAGATGGAGGACATTGGTGCCTCAGTCCAAGAAGAGGTTAATTCACCGAGAACGAAGCTACTCGAGGCCTCTGAGATCAAATAAGTTGGGGAAGTTCTCCAACAGGAGAATGAGGCTCTGAGGAGATAGGTCTCACGACTTAGGGAGCATGCGCCGAGCACTGCCCCAGCAGTATTACAGGGTTCCTCGTCATCGTGAGCTAGAGCTGGTCAGAGTGATATTCCTCCTGTTCTGCGAGGTTCCACTGGTCCATCTGTTCCGCGAGCTGGTAGGAGCACCAGGAGCCGAAACAGGGAAGTGGAAGAACTTCGAGAGAGGGAGATGGAAGAGCTTCGCGGTGATGTTCAACGAGCATATGTGATTGTTGCTGGGCTTCAAAGGGATGTTACTCGGCTGTGGCACCTGTTCAAAAAAGGTCCTCGACAAGTGTGGGCTGATGTCTACGACCAGGGTTGGTCAGATGCTCCAACAAGGTTATCAGAGTTCGAAGAGCTTTCCTTTATCAGGGGGTGGCTGAGTGCTTTGAAGGAACTGCAGGTCCCGAGGAATTCGATGCTCTGGTATCGCCATGAGTTTTCTCCCTCTACCCTGATGCCTAACCCCTTTCGGAGGAATGATCGATGGATCCCCATCGATGCCATCCCTCGGTAATTATTGGATTCGAATGCGAATGAGGTTGAGGAAGAATTAGATCCTGCTCCTGATGACGGACGAAGAGCTCGAGTGGATGATTATCTCGCTCAGAGGCCTCACTCCCATTGAGATTTTGCTAGTTGTTTTTTTTATTTTTGATAATGTAAATGCTTTGGGCGAGTTCGCCGAATAAACATGTATCACCATTGTTGTAAATACGATGAATTAATGAAAAGTTTGTGTTTTGAACAATTTTGCCGACTAAACGTGTGCATCATATTCCTCACATTCTTGCTGCTTTATAATCCTCTAAGTTTGTTTTGTCATGCAAGTGTCCTCCCAGTCCAGTATAATACCGAGATACCATTGTGCACCACTTTACCTTTTAGGTTGTGTCGTCACACTCCCTTAGGCCTAAGTGGGGCAATTGGCAAGGACACACCTGGTGTTGTATGTTTCATTCGATCAGGATTTTATTCAACCAAAGGAGGTTTGATGACCAGTATAAAATTTGGTCGTATGGCCTAAGGATCCCCTGTAGGGCTTCATTATTGCCAGGGGCAATGCTAAGAGGTCCTTCGTGTTTTATGATGATGACCTGAGGAGGGATATTCCCCTGCTATAGTATAGTGATCAATGTACCTAATACTTGGAAAAGATGTGCGATAAATGCAGCTGTTACTAATCAGAGTGTAACCAATTAAATAACTTTCATTAATAATAAGGGAAATGAACTTCATTAAGAATAAAAGAAAGATCTAAAAATATAATCTCTTGAGATTAGCTGCGTTCCATGCTCGTGGTATTTCTCTGCCCTCCATCGTTTCCAAGTGATTGGCACCCTGCAGATCGTCTCTTGTTATCTTAAAGGGTCCTTCCCAGTTTGGTCCTAGCTTGCCGTTTGATGGTTTCACTGTGCTACCCAGGACTTTCCTTAGAACGTAGTCCCCGACTCGGAATGTTCTTGGGTTAACCCTCTTGTTGTAATGCCTCGCGAGCTGTTACTGATAGCTCGCTAGTTTTACTAGGGCTAGCTCCCTGCGCTCGTCGGCTAGGTCGAGTTCGGCGAGCAATGTTTCATCATTATGGCTCTGGTCGACAAGGTTGGTCGTCATTGTTGGGAAACCTGCTTCTAGCGGGATGACTTCTTCCATGCCATATGTTAGCAAAAATGGGGTTTCTCATGTTGCTCACCGAGGAGTGGTTCGGTACGCCCATAGGATATGGGGTAGTTCAGTTACCCATGCGCCTTTGGCTCGCTCCAATCGCTTCTTTAATCCATCGATCACAGTTTTGTTGGAAGCCTCAGCTTGGCCATTACTCTGAGGGTAGGCCACCAAACTAAAATGGTGTATGATCCCGTGTTCATTACAGAAATTCTAAAAGGAGCCGCTTTCGAATTGTGTTCCATTATCGGTGATGATGGTTCTGGGGATGCCAAAGCGAGTGATTATATTCCTCCATACGAACCTTATCATATCAGCATCTCGGATGTTCGCCAGGGGTTTCGCCTTGATCCATTTGGTGAAGTAGTCGGTCGCAACGAGAAGATATTTGCGATTGCCGATGGCGGTAGGAAGTGGTCCCACGATGTCCATTCCCCATTGGGCGAAGGGCCATGGGCTGGACAGGGATTTTAGATCACTGGTTGGTTGGTGGACCATAGGAGCATGAAGTTGGTATTTCAGGCATTTGCGGACATACACTGCAGAGTCCTTTTGCATATATGGCCACCAATAGCCTTCCTTCATTGCTCGAAAGGCTAGAGACCTTCCTCCGATATGACTTCCACAGATTCCTTCGTGAAGCTTGTGTAGCACTTGCTCGACATTCCCTGGGTGAACGCATTAGAGATAAGGACCGAAGAAGGATCCCTTATACAAGTTTCCTTATGGAGATAAGTGAAAGCGAGGAGCTTTGACTCTTATCTGGTGGGCAGTCTTCTTGTCATATGGGAGCGTGCCATCCTTTAAATATTCCCTTAAGGGGTCCATCCAGCTGGGGGCTGCTCCCACCTGGAGCACCTGTTCCACATTTGGTGGCTCGCTGTCGCGGTTAATGCTCAGACGAGTGAGGAAATCGATGGGGATGGTTCTTTTTAGGTCAGAGTCAACTGCCAAACTCAGGGTTGCTAGGGCGTCAGCATGACTGTTTTGCCCCCTGGGAAACTGCTGGACATTGATCTCTTCAAAGCTCGACATTAGTTTTTCACTAAGGTGAGGTAAACTGCCATTCTTTCATCCTTTGCTTTGTAATCTCCACTAATCTGATTGGAGACTAGTTGGGAATCGCTGAACACCTGTAAATGTTTTGCTCCCAAAGTATGCACCTTTTGGAGGCCGGCTATTAGGGCTTCGTACTCTGCGTCGTTATTGGAGGCTGCAAATCCAATCCTGATTCCTTGTTTAAGGATTGTGTTCTCTGGAGTAATGAGGACAATGCCTACCCCTGCCCCCTTTGAGTTGGAGGCTCCATCAACAAACAGTTTCCAGGTTTCCTCTGTTGTTTGGTTCTCCTTTTACCTTGTTGGTCGTGGTTGGTCGGAGGGTTCCTCGCCCGTGAACTCGGCTATGAAATCAGCAAGGATCTGCCCCTTGATAGCTGTCCTTGGTTGAAATTAGATGTCAAATCGCCCAAGCTCAATTGATCATTTAGACAGCCTGCCCGAAAAATCCGCTTTCCTCAGGATTGCCTTAAGGGGATGCGATGTAAGGACGATAATAGTGTGGGCTTCGAAATAATGCTTCAGCATCCTCGAGGCTACTACCAGTGCAAAGGCGAGCTTCTCCAGTGGTAGGTACCTCTGCTCGGCGTCCAATAGGGTCTTGCTCGCGTAATAAACGGGGTGCTGGATTCCTCCAACCTCGCATATTAACGCAGAGCTGACAGTGTGGTTAGAAACGGAGAGGTATATGTACAGAGAATCTGCCTGTTGTGGTATGACGAGTAGTGGTGGAGAGCTTAAATAGGCTTTGAGCTCGACCAATGATCGCGAGAAATTTGGGATCCACTCTACCATCTTGTTCCCCTTTAGAAGCTTGAAGAAAATTTTGCACTTCTCGGAGGACTTTGAAATGAAACGGTTTAGGGCAGCGAGCATACCAGTGAGCTTCTGCATGTCCCGGATTGTGCCAGAGGTTTGCACCCTATGATTGCATCGATCTGGTCTGGGTTAGCCTCTATGCCTCTCTTACTGACCAAGTAACCAAGAAATTTTCCTAACTGGACACCGATGGAACACTTGCTCGCATTAAGTTTCATCCGGTACTTCCTGAGGATTTCGAAGGTGTTTGACATGTCTGAGAGGTGATTTTCTTTCTTCTTACTTTTAACGAGCATGTCATCGATGTAGACCTCCATGGTGTCTCCCATCTAATCCTTTAACATTTTGGTGACCAGCCGTTGATAGCTTGCCCTTGCATTCTTGAACCCAAAGGGCATGACCTTGTAGCAATATAACCCAACTGTCGTGATGAACGCCGTTTTGTCCTGGTCTGGGTCATACAAGGGGATCTGGTGATACCTTGAGTACGCGTCCAGGAAACTCATTCGCTCATGAGCTGCAGTGGCGTCTACTAGTTGGTCTATTTTTGGGAGGGGGAAACTATCCTTGGGGCATGCTTTGTTGAGGTCAGTGAAGTCGATGCAAACTCTCCACTTCCCATTACTCTTCGGAACTACTACTAGGTTGGATAACCACTTGGGGAATTGTACTTCCCGTATCGATCCTGCATCCAGCAGTTTTTCAACTTGCTTTTCGACCGCTTTAGCCTTCTCGGGTGCGGTTCACCGTGCCTTCTGCGTGATTGGTTTGAAGCTGGGATCGACGTATAGCTGATGATAGACCATACTGGGATCAATTTTGAGAAGCTCGTATGGTTCCCACGTGAAAACATCTACGACGCGTCTCAACAGAGTTGTCAATTCCTTCTATTCTTGATCGGTGAGGGATGCTCCAATTAAGAAGACTCTATTACTGTTTCCATCTCCAGCCGTAACTTCTACCAGGTCTTCGACGACACGCTCAAAGGGGAGGAGTCTGGTCTCCTCTACTCCAAGTCTTTCGTACTTTAATTTCTATTTAGAAGGTGTCACACCTTCTTCAACTTTCTCGCTGGGTTGATCGGCCTTCTTCTCTGGCTTTGGTCGGATGGCTGCTATGAAGCACCTTCTTGCCATTTCTTGGTCACCGTGGATCTCCATTAATCCTCGCTCGGTTACATACTTGAGTTTCTGATGTTAGGTCGAGGAGACTGCCTTCATCGCATGAAGCTATCCCCTGCCGAGGATGGCTTGGTATGGCGAATCGATGTCGACTACCAAAAACTCGATCATCTTGGAGATGTTTTCAGCGCGCACCGGTAGTACAATCTTTCCCAGGGGCATAGTTATTTTAACAGTGAAGCCAACTAAAAGGACAGTAGCTTCCTTTAGGTCGGTAACGCTTAACTTCAACTTTCTGAATAGGTCGAGATACATTACTTCGGACGAGCTTCCTTGATCGACGAGCAATTTGTCGACGTCAAAGTTGGCTATCGTGAGTGTAATGATCAGAGCATCATGATGTGGGGTTCTCACTCCCACCAGATCTTCATCTGTGAAGACAATATTCTTGTTATAGTTGACGTCATCTGCTCGTCGACGCTTTCCTGACTGTGACTTTGCTGGATCGATCTGAAAAGCCTGCATTACCGCTGTAAGTTTTTTCATTTCCATTCGAGCTGAGTTTCCTTGTATCTGCTTGGCGTCAGATTCCCCGTGAATTATCGTGAAATCATGTCCAGCGTCATCTTCCAGCACGTTGTCAGGTCTCGCCTCTCTGTTGGCAGCCACTTTCTCTGCCCTCTTCTCCACAAACTCGTTCAAATGCCCAGACTGGGCCAACTCCTCGAGGTGAGACTTAAGAGCTTTGCAGTGCTCGGTCTTTTGTCCTCCCTCTTTGTTTAAAGCGCATCTTAGCGCATTGTTCCTCTTCGAGGGATCTCCTCCCATCTTCCTGGGCCACTTGATGAATGGCTCATCTTTGATCTTCACGAGAATTTTGTAAATTGGTTCTTTGAAGACGGTGTTGACCGTCTGGAATGCTTTCGACGCGTCATGGTTCCCTCCGTTCTTGGAGCCATTTTTGCCCCCGTTCTTTCCTCATTTCTTCTGGTTCTCAGCTTTGTCACTTCCCTTGGTAGTGAGTTTAGCTCGACCATTTTCTCCTGTACTGGGGCGTGTGACATCTTCCACCTTAGCGTACTTCTCGATGAGAGCCATCAGGTCGTCAATAGTCATAGCTTCCTTCTTTGTCAGGGACTGGTATAGAAGGGAAGAACTAGGGAGCCCAATTTTGAAAGAGGCCACTGCCACTTCCTCTGCGCAATCCTCGATCTCATTGAATAACTCCCAGTACCTCTTTGTGTAGTGTCGGAGGGTCTCTTGAGGCGTTTTCTTCATTGTCAGCAAAGCATCCATCCTTTTGGGATGGGAGCTACTGGTAATGAATCGGGCCGTAAAAATTTCGGTTAGGGATTTGAAACTCCTGATTGACCGGTGGGGGAGCCTTTCGAACCACTTCTGGGCTACATCATGCAGGCTCGAAGGAAAAATTTGGCACATTAGCACATCCCGGTGGTTCCAGAGGGTCATGGCCTGTCGGTACTGCCTGACGTGATCAATGGGATCAGTCTTATCGTCATAAATCTTGAACCTTGGAATGGAGAATTTCTTGGGGGCTTCTTCTTCCTCAATTTCTCTCGTGAAAGGTGACTTCATCTGGGTTTTGAGAGCTCTCCTAGCGAGTTCTCGGGTCGACCTGGTACCGTGGTGGGCAGGATGTTGGTCTATCTCTCTGCAGACCAGATTTCATATGTTCTCTTCGCTGCGAGCAGGGCTCTGATAGCGGCGAGCTCTTCGCAGGTGCTCGCGGAGGTCGTCGTCTGATTTGCCTCCTTCGATCCTTTGAGATCCTCGCCTAGGGCTCCTTCCTCGACTGCGAGACTTGCTCGCCTGAGGGCTAGGAGTGCGGTATGGACGTCTTCTATTATCAGGATGAAGCTCCCTTTTCAGTCTTTCCAGTCTTCTTTTCAAGCTAGCATTCTCGGCCTCGTATCTGCGAGAAGACTCCCTCTGCTCATGGAGCCTTGCCTCGTACAAATCAATCAATCTGGATATCTGTGTGGACCTCCCTGGTCCCTGGCTTTCTTCTGAGGCTGGCCTTTCCAAGCGAGCCCTCTGATCTGAACGTCAAACTTCAGACCTAATCCCGCGAGGAGCAGGTGGTTCTTGAATATCCCCTGCCTGGGGGGCATTGCTGCTGTGACTAGACATCTTAAACTCCTTTCTTGGTGTGGTCTCTTCTCAGGGAAAGATGAGCACTTCCCACAGACGGCGCCAATTGTGGTAACAATTATTATGCAACACAAATAGATAAGGAAAAATCAATCACCAAGTAGGAAAAAGGAATGTAAAATGACAATCACACAACAAAGGATGTACGTGGTTCAGCCAATATGTGCCTACATCCACGGTGGTGCAGTCGGTATTATTTCTATATACTCCGGAGAGTGGTTACAGAGAATACAACTTGTCCCTTTTGCCCCAGACCTAGGGTTTTATATATATACATGTACATTTAGGTAGGTGGGGGTGATGGATTCCCCCACGTCTTCCGTCTCTCCCTATAACCTCCCTTAATGGGAACGTGGGAAGAGACCGGATCATATTCAGAATAAGAGGTGGGGGACCTGGACTTTGGGCCGCTAGAATTGGGCTACTCGTCTAGGCCCATGGTCTTAATTTTGGGTACCCACAGTATTTATGACAATTTTCTTATACAACATTAGGAAGGCTCCCAACACTTTATCAAAGTACAAATTAATGGTATGACTTGATCTACATAAAGCGTTACTCTCGGTTCGACAATGCTCATCAAGGCCACCAATATTCAAGAAAATTACAACTTGTTCCTCAACTAAAATGAAAGGATTATCCTTTAGCCCAAATGCATGGAGGCAATCACATAACCTATGAAATGAACCAGTGTTCATACATAATGAATCATGGCATAACCAATCACTCATTTTATACATTCGGAACAAGAATTGCTTACGATGCTCATCCCAATTATACTGAGGTGCCCTAGGAATGACTAATAACGACCGTATATATTGATAGATAACAATTGCCTGTATCACCATCGACTAAGTAACACCAAATCATTTACATTGTATTTTGAAATTATATTTAAGCATTTATTTCCTATAGTAGATTTATTAAAAAAGCTCATTCTTTGATATATATTGTAAAAAATAACAAAAAAATGAATATTGTTATAATCATTCAAAAATAAGCAAATAATAAAAGGACAACAATGAAAAACTAACCAGAACAAACTGATTCAAACAAATAACTTGGAGAACAGGGTTCCTTTAAAAGAGGGTAAAAATGCGTGTTACACAAATAATAACTAACTCCAATTTTTGGTTGTTCTTTTATGGGATGAATGTCAAAAAAATATAAACTACAGATTTATAAATATACATGTTGGTACCAAATTTAATCTGCTGACATGGACCCATCATTTTAAGACACATGTCAACCAACGTGGCTATTACAAATACTTCTACCACAGAGCTACTCAAGCGCCACGAGAAACTCATACATTCCGAACAGCTCAAACGTACCGATCAACTTAGGCTCCTCAAGAAACTCATGGGCCCTGTTGATGTAAAAAATTAGATTGCTTCTAATTATTTAATCACAGATAAATGTAAATGAGATAAAGAATTTTAAAGTGGTTTAGCCTTATAAGAATGGACTACGTCCACTGTTTCTGTTATTGCCAAGTGTTTTGGAATTCTCGATATGTAATTCTATCAAGAAAATCCGGTCCCCTTGAATGAGGGTGATACAATGTATTTATAGCCCTTGGGTTGTACATGTGAAAGGGTAAAAAATTAATGCCCTTTAAGAATATACGTCTGTATGATAAGCATTAAATGAATAGTTGAACTGTTGATTATCTGGCAATCAATGATGTGGCCGAGATGCAGCTCGGACCGCCTTAGTTGCTCGTCGTTCAGGAGTTCCTCGGAGTGTTGGAGTTCCTCGGAGTGCACTTACTGATCGAAGTGAGTATGACTTGGTCGGGGAAATAAACTTCCTCGTTGCTATTGTGCCACGTAGGTCGACACGTGTCTTCTTATTATTTGTCTATATCAGCATATTAATTTTGGTATCAACAGAAGCCCCCAATGTTTCATATTTCGAACTTTGAGGAATATGGAACATTCTTTCTCGGTATATGGCAATATTAAATGACTTTCCTGGTTTTTAGGAGCATTTTCTCCGTGTTCGAATGTCTTCCAAATTCGCAGAATCCGCCTTTTTGAATTTTTATAAGAGCTTCGATCTTCGCGCACTTTTTGTCCTTTTAACCGCCGGTAGCGTAATAGTTTCTTTTTGTAATCATTTCTTTCGCCGTTTCCCAAGGCAAAGTATTTAAGCTTCATTGGCAATCCCATCATCCTCTACCTTTTCCAATTTCTGCTTTCGAGTTTTCCATAGTCTTTCTCTCTCTTGTGCGTTCATCCCTTTCTTCGTTTGTTGTCAACAGATCTCCTTTTTCCTATAAGATCTTCTTCCTTCTTCTTCATTTCTTTTATTCACCATGGTTTATGTTATTGAATCTCTTGAGAAATTCCGTTCTGATTTTTCTATTCCATCTTGGGTAACTCTGGAGGATCTTTCTGAGCCTTTAGATTATTTTCGTTTAACTGAGGGACACTGGTTCCCCAGCCTCTTTATTGCTGAATGTGGATTTTCTTTTCCACCAAACCCTTTATGCTTAGAGTTCTGTCATTATTTCGATGTTGTCACTGCAAAAATATCCCCCAACACATGGAGAATAGTTAATGGGGTGTATAGGTTAAATCAAACTCACGAAACCCGTATAGGAATTCCTGAGATTATGTATTGTTACAGATGGGTTGTTCTAGACAATGTTTTTTATTTAAAAACTAGATTTTTAAATAGGGCCTTAGTAGTCAACCTCCCTGATGCTAATAGGGATTATTTTGAACATGGGGTAGTTATAAAAAATTGGCAGCATGCCCCTTTGATTGGAGATGAAGTATATCAAGGTCCCAGATGCCCTCCATATGGCAATGGGATAGGTTATTTTCATCTTATTTTATTTCTGAAATTATGATTTCATTATGTTTGAATAAATGTGTGACTGATATTTCACTATGTATTTGTTTGCAGTTGAGAGCAAAAGAAAAACTCCAAAAGAAGCTGATGATAATATCAAGCATTTGAAACTTATTTGGAGTTTGTATCAGAAAGTTGCAGACGAGCACATCAGGTCTGTTTCATATTTTTTGCAGTACAGGAGCTATACATCATCCTTTACTGCTCGTCCTGTGATCAGCACTAGTGATCCAGTGTCAGTTCCTGAGGATTCTTCTCCAGAATCTCACATTCCTCTGACTCAGAAAATGGGCAAAAGAAGAATTCCTGCTATCTTTGAGGAGACTACCTCTGCTGGAGATGGAAAAAGAAGCAAGAATGACGTCCCAAAGGGGACAAATAAAGTAGATGCTTCCCCTTCTGTTGCTCCTCAGAAGGCTGTAGAGAAGCCCCCAGTGGCTCCGAGCAAGAAAGATGCACCTGTGGAAGTGGTCACCGTCTCCCCAACCAAAAGCTCTTCTTTGGTTGAAACTGTTGAAATGCCACCGAGGAGACTGAGGAAATCCTCCTCGGTCAATTTGGCTGACACCATTCCCCAACTCCAAGTTAGTGGATCTGGTGTGCCAACTATTATTCCTCCGAGCTCTGCTATGAGCTCGGTGAAAACTTGGACTATTCCTGAAGTCCAAGGAATTGAGGAGAATATGTCTAGGGATGTGCTTACATCCCTGGCTACTCGTCACATTGCTTCAGTAAGTTTCTCATATTCTGAATTTTCTTTCTTTCCATCAATACATGTGTCTCTGTGCTGACTTATTATTATCTCCTTTTTTCAGCTGGTGAGTTGCTTTAACACCATTGTGAAGAAGGATGAAGAGATCAAGGCTTCTATATCCTCGTTCGGAGTGGAGGATGCTTTATTGAGATTGACCAAATCTTTGAAGGATTCCCGTCAAAAGTATGATGAGGATAAGGCTGAATGGGAGAAGAAATTGGCTGCAGTTGAGGTAGAGAGGGTGCAGCTCGTTGAAGTTTCCAAGGGTTTGGAAAATAAAGTGAAGGATTTGGAGAAAGAGAACAAGAAGTATGGCGAGAAGCTCACGAACTTTGGGGAGCTTGAAAACAAAATGAAAATGGCAGAAGAAGAATTGTCCCTTTTGCGAGAAGTGAATCGCCAGAAGGAGGAGGTGGAGGCTAAGTTGAAGGCCACCGAGGATCTTCTGTCCGAGAAGCTCTCCTCGGAGAAAATTAAAAGAAAAATGGCGGTGAAAAAATCTTTCCGCACTGGTTGGGACAAAGGGTGGAACAGGGGGGTAGCAGCCATGATGACCCAAGTACAATATGGGAGTCTTAAATACTTCCGAGATGGTTGGGTTGCTGCCCTGCAAGAGTTAAAGGTTAATGAGGACTCAGAATTGTTTCAACAGCATCTCCCTAGTCCTCCCCCAAATATTGAAGATGAAGAAGAGGATGAAGCTGCCTCTGAAGAATCTTCAGTGGTAGTGGGTGATCCACTCTTTACTCAGCCTGCCAACGAGGAGCTTTCATCTCTGCCTGCTCCTCCTGAACAAGTTCCAGCTTTAGCCGATCAACTCATTGTTCCAACCGAGCAACCGAGCTCCTCGTCCCAGCCTCCCGAGAAAGTCTTGGGAGACAAGGAAAAGGTGTGAAGTTGTTCGGTATTCTCTTTCTATTTTTCTTCTTTTTTAAGTGTAACCAAGATCTTTGTAACTATGCACTATGATCTAATAAAATTTGAGTTCTTTTCTTCCATATGATTGTCTCTTTTCTATCTGTACTCTGTCTTGATCTTCTTTTTGATGATTACTTTTTCTCTCACTGCTAGTTTCTGGCCAGGATGGATCTGCTGTCTGCTAATGATACAAAGCTGATGCAGCAATGTCATGAATATTATAAGGCTGGTCACACAGAACTGAGTGTATCAGAAGTTGTCGACATCCTTGGTCATGATGCTTCAGAGCAGGCGGTCGAAGCTTATCAGTACTTGAAATGCTTACTTGACCGAGCTGTGGCCAATAATGTGGCTTATTACGAAATGATTGAAGACTTGCAAGGTACTCTCGATGAACTTCAGCTGCAGTATAAAGAATCAACTGCCCTGTTGCATGAGGGGTATGAGAAGAGGTATCAGCAGCTTTCTGCCGAGAAGGGCCACGAAAAGCTCCTTGCTGGGTACGATGTCAGGGAGAGAAACCTAAAGGGTGAAGCTAAAGCATGTAGACAGATTGTCGAGCTGCTGGAGCAAGAGAATAACAATTTGCAGAAAGAGCTAGCACAGTATAAGTCTGCAGCTTCATCTTCCACTGCCTTGGTACCGGTCACCGATGAAGGATTCTTATTTTTAAAAGTGGAAAATGCCAAATTGCGAGAAGAGTTAGAGGCTTTGAGAAGAGCTGGGCCTTCTACTGCTATTCGGGGACGAGGAAGAGGTTCTCGTGGACGAGGAAGAGTTGCTCAGAATGTTGTCGAGGAACCAATTTCTCGACCTGCTCGGGGAGGATTAAGAGTTCTTCGTCGTACTGTTGAAGAAGCTCGTACTCAATCAGCGTTGGAAAACCAAGCATTCCAATTGATGGCAAAAAATCAAGATTTGTCTGACATGTCAAAGAAAATTAGAGAACTGGAACAACAACTCTCTTCAAAGAAATCAGTGTTGGAGACTGATGAACTTTTCATCCAGAGTCTTCACGAGAATCTTGAAAGGTTAACATTTCAATTTCACAAACAGCCCAGGGAGTTCTGGATGGCTGGATACAACGAAGCACTATTCCATTTAGATGATCGTATCCAGAATGCCAATAATGAGGGCTACAAGCAAGGCTGGCTGAATGCCTTGGGCGTGCTGAAGCTCGAACAAGGACACTACCTGTGGGACTATTATGATCCTGGGGTACTTGACTTGCCTGTGCCACCGTATAATTTGGACATGGAATGGATCCCAGCTCGTGCCATTCCTCGGAGCTTAATTGCAAAATACCTCGGTGACTACAATCTTCATTCTCAGATCGAGGTATCTCGTCCCGAGCATCTACTGGACACACCTTCAATAATGAACATCAGAATGCTTCGAGATATTAACTTCATTAATTCTCCCCTTTGCCTGGAAGATCCTCCCGCTGGCGAGGAGCCTATTTCAAAAGCAGAAGGGAAAAGACCAGTAGAATAGGAAATTCTGATATAATAATTAGTACACAATTTAATATCAATGTAATAAATTTGTGTAATTCATTTTGAATTTAATGAAAGAGTTTCATTTTTGTTTGCAAATTTGTATTGCTATTGTCTTGTATTTGTCAAACACTTTATATTTGTGCTTGCATAACAATATTGTGTGGTTCATCGACCAACTTAGTAATAAAAAATTACAAGTATTAGTAATATTGCTCGATCACTTAATAACAAAGTAATGAGTATAAAAATGTTTAAAATTTTTCCAACCAACCAAGGTTGTTAAATTGTGCTCGTCGACCAATTATAGTTAGTGGGTTTTTATCCCCGACCAGCTATACTTGGTACAATTTGGAATATTTTCTCCTCGTCGACCAACTACAGTTAGTGGGTTTTAATCCCCGACCAACCATACTTGGTACAGTTTGGAATATTTTGTATTTTCTGGAATCTTACCTCCCGACCAACATAAGTTGGCATTTGAGAGCATATCTTGTTTCCTAACCAACCGAGATTGGCTTTTTTAGGAGTATTTTGCTTCCTAGCCAAACACGTTGGCATTTTTAGGAATGTTGTTCTCGCCCTTTTACCAACTGGAGTTGGTCTGAGTTCAAACTACCATGTCCACTTGCCCTTTTACCAAAATTGGTCTGAGCCAGTGTCAGCCTCCTAACCAAAGGAGTATGGTTTCCTAACCAACCGGAGCTGGTATTTTTAGGAATGTCGTGTTCTCGCTCTTTTACCAATCGGAATTGGTCTGAGTTCGAACTATGATGTCCACTCGCCCTTTTACCAACCGGAGTTGGTCTGAGCTAGTGTACGCCTCCTAACCAAAGGAGTATGGTTTCCTAACCAACCAGAGCTGGTATTTTTAGGAATGTCGTGTTCTCGCTCTTTTACCAATCGGAATTGGTCTGAGTTCGAACTATGATGTCCACTCGCCCTTTTACCAACCGGAGTTGGTCTGAGCTAGTGTACACCTCCTAACCAAAGGAGTATGGTTTGTCCTCGCTCTTTTACCAACCGGAGTTAGTCTGAGCTTGAACTATCGTGTTCTCGCCCTTTTACCAACCGGAGTTGGTCTGGGCTTGAACTATCGTGTTGTTTTTACTGCCGATCAGCGTAGTGTTACACACTAGTATTCCCCAAAAAACTTTCAATAAAAAGAGAGAAGATGGCGAAATATCATCGTTTTATTCATATTGATGGAACTTCTTTACATTTTACATCACTGATAATACTTGTGTAGGTGTTCAGCATTCCATGCATTCTTAAATTCCTCTCCTTCTAGAGTCGCTATTCGGTAAGTTCCTGGTCGAACAACTTCTGTAACTCGGTAAGGTCTATGCCAGTTTGCTTCCAACTTATTGTGCTTCTGAATGACCTTCTTTAGCACATAATCTCCTTCTTTTAAGTCGCATTTTTTCACCCTCTTGTTGTAGAACAGGGCTGTTCGTTGTTGATAAGCAGCATTCCTAATGGCCGCCTCTTCTCTAACTTCCTCGAGCATGTCCAAATCTAATCTCATCATCAAGTCGCTGATTGGGGAATTGAAATTCAACACTCTGTGTGTTGGAAGACCCAACTCGGCAGGTATTATAGCCTCACTTCCAAATGCTAGCATATATGGTGATTCTCCAGTTGCTGCTCGGGGAGTTGTTCGATAAGCCCACAATACTGACTGTAGCTCATTAATCCAATTAGCTTTAGCCTCACTTAGCCACTTCTTCAAACCATTTAGTAATGTTCTGTTCGTCACTTCAGTCTGTCCATTGCTTTGAGGATGGCCTGGTGCTGAATGAACCTTCAAAATGTTTGACTAATGACAATAGGCGGCAAACTCCTCGTTATCAAATTGTGTTCCATGGTCTGTGATGATGGCATGAGGGAGACCATATCGGCAGATGATGTTCTTCCAAACGAATTGGTACACCGTCTCGTATGTCATATCAATAAGTGGCTCAGCTTCTACCCACTTAGTAAAATAATCTACTGCAACGACGAAGTACTTGAATCTTCCTCGGGTCGTTGGCAGTGGTCCAACCAAATCAATTCCCCACATGGCAAATGGCCAATGGGAAGTTATGCGTGTCAACAATGCTTGTGGAGTTCGTCGGATGGAGGAAAAACGTTGGCATTTATCACATCTCTTAGCATAGGCTATACAATCAGCCCTCATCGTTGGCCAGTAGTATCCCCGCGTCATCACCATTTGCAAAAGTGTCCGACCTGCTACATGGGCTCCACAGGACCCTTTATGGATCTCTTCAATCAAATCTTTCACCTCGGAGGGGTGTACACATCTTTGCAAACCTACCATAATTCCTCGTCTATACAAAACACCATTAGTTAGTACATACCGAGCATCTTTAAACTTCAATTTCTTGGCAGCGAGCTTATCCTCCTGTAATTCTCCCTCCTCAATATATGCCCTGATGGGATCCATCCAAGATGGTCCTAAATCAAGGGTTATAATATTCATCGTCAGGTCTTCATTTATGCTCCGACTTTCTAACACTTCAATTGGTATCGTTCTTCGCAGCTCGGTACGAGTAGCTGATGCTAGTCGGGCCAGTGCGTCTGCTCGTGCATTCTCCATTCTTGGTATTCTGATCAACTGAATGGCATCAAATTCTGCCAATAACTCCATCGCCTTTGCATGATATTTGACCATTAATTCTCCTTTAACTGCATATGTTCCCATCATCTGATTCACAATTAATTGAGAATCACTGAATACCATCACTTGTTGTGCTTCCATAATCTTTGCTAAATTAAGACCTGCTATCATGGCCTCATACTTAGCCTCATTATTGGAAGGTTTGAATTGGAATCGCAAGGCGTATTCCATGTCAATATCGTCTGGGGTGTTCAAAACAATTCTTGCTCCACAACCTGTTGCTCAAGATGACCCATCTATATATAATCTCCATGTAGGTAACTCGTCTTCAAATTTCTTATCTGACAGGTTTCCTCGTAAATACTTGCTGTTTCCTTTCATCCTCCCCTGGTATTTCTCGCTCTTCGTCGGCCATCTCTTCTCGCCCTTTTACCAACCAGAGTTGGTCTGAGTTCGAATTTGATGATCCTTCTACATCCACAAACCCTTTTACCGACCGGAGTTGGTCTGAGCTTGTGTTTGTTGATCCTGTAACATCCACAGGTTGATCATCGAGCAACTTTTGTTCCTCGGGGGTATCAGGATAAGTAAACTCTGCTATAAAATCTGCTATAGCTTGCCCTTTTAATGATGATCTGGGTTCATACACAATATCATATTCACCGAGCTCTATTGCCCAATACATCAGTCTCCCTGATTTTTCTGGCTTATGAATGGCTTGTCTCAACGGCATGTCGGTATACACGATGATGGTATGGGCCTAGAATATAGCCTCATTCTTCTACTTGCCTCAATTAATGCCAATGCCAATGCCAATTTTTCCAGCTTTGGGTACCTGATCTCTGCACCTCGGAAATCCTTACTTGTGTAATAAATTGGCTTCTGGACTCCATTCTCCATTCTGATCAATGCCGAGCTGACTGCATTCTCTGATACTGCCAGGTACAAGTACAACTTTTCTCCCATTACTGGCCTGGACAACAGTGGAGGTGATCCCAAATATTTCTTTAAGTCTTGAAAGGCTTTTTCACATTCATCATTCCACTCGAAAGTTTTCCGAAGTGTTTTGAAGAATGGGAGGCATCTATCAGTTGCTCGGGATACAAATCTGTTGAGCGCTGCAACTCGTCCTGTAAGACTCTGCACCTCTTTCTTCGTCGTTGGAGATCGCAACCCTAAAAGAGCTTTGATCTTTTCTGGATTCGCCTCAATGCCTCGCTGGTTGACGATGTACCCGAGGAACATTCATTCTCTTACTCCAAAGGTGCACTTCGTCGGGATGAGCTTCATTTGGTATTTATCCAGTTGATCAAAGATCTGACCTAAGTCAACTAGATGATCAGTAGCTTTCTTGCTCTTTGTCAGCATATCGTCGACATAGACCTCCATATTACAACTGATTTGTTCGGAAAAAACCTTATTCATCAGCCGCTGGTATGTCGCTCCTGCATTTTTCAAACCAAAAGGCATAATATTATAACAATAAGTTCCCCTAGGGGTAATAAAATAAGTACTTTCCATGTCTTCAGGTTTCATTTCGATCTGGTTGTAGCCAGAGTAAGCATCCATGAAGCTGAGCAGCTCGTGTCCGGAGGTAGCATCCACTAGTTGATCAATTCTGGGCAATGGAAAGTGATCCTTTGGGCATGCCTTGTTGAGATCGATAAAATCAACACACATTCTCCATTTATTGTTTTTTCTTCTTTACCATCACCACATTTGCTAACCAGTCTGGATATTTCACATCTTCAATGAATTGGGCTTTCTGGAGCATCTCGACCTCCTCTTGTATAGCTTGATTCTTCTCGGGACTGAATACTCTTCTTCTCTGCTTTACAGGCTTGATCTCCTTATTCGCATTGAGCTCATTACATAAGAAGTTTGGATCTATTCCTGGCATGTCTTCATGACTCCATGCAAAAGTTTTCTTTCTATTTCTCAAGAAAGTTATCAACTCCTGTTTTATCGAAGCATCCAACGACGAACCTATCTGAGTTGTTCGTTTAGGGTGTTCATCGTCCAGAATAACATTTTCTGTAGATTCCACCACCTGTCCTTTTACAAGTTGGGATTCATCTCTAGGATCCAGTGTTTCAATTTTTGTACCTTCATCCACCTGGTAGGTAGTAGTCTTTTTTCTTGACTCTTCAAGCTCCTCTTGCTCGGCAGACGAATAATAGCATTCCCGAGCTACTTTTTAATCACCTTTCACAACTCCTACTCCAAAATTTGTTGGGAATTTTAAGCACTGATGTACTGTAGATGGAACTACTTCGAACTTCTTCAAACCAACTCTTCCCATGATTATGTTGTAAGCTGATTGCACATTCTTATCCATCACAAAGAAGCGTATTCTTTCTGTTCGACAAGCAGGCCAAGTTCCAATGAATATATCCAACTTGATCGTCCCAAGTGGAAAAACCTTCTCGCCAGCAAAACCCAGGAGAGGTATGTGATAAGGCTCCAATTGAGATAACTTTAAATTTAAACTGTCAAAGCATGAGTAGAACATGATGTCTGCCGAACTACCATTATCTACCAGAACCCTTGAAATCACTACTTCTTTCATCCTCATTTTGATCACCAAAGGGTCGTCGTGAAGGTAAAGAACACCTGCAAGGTCGTTTTTTGAAAAACCAATGACCAGCTTCTCTTTGTTTATCTTCCTCGGGCGATCCTCCTCAGCCAAATTTATCCGTTGAATGTATGAGCAAGCTTGAGCCTCTCCAAGGTAAGATTTTCTTTCTGCAGTAAGGTCTCCTCCTCCTGCATCTCCTCCTGTAATGACATTACAATCAAATGTTCCAAAACGTATTGAAAATACCTCACGTTCTGGTTGTCTTGGCCTTTTGGGAAGATCGGGGTCATCCTCTGTATCATCTTCATGATCTCTCTTCTTTTTCTCCTCTGCTCGACGAGGAGATCTAGACTTTCCTCTAGTTCGGTCATTATTTCTTCTTTCACCTCCATGATCAACATACTTTGCTAGCTTCCCTCTTCGGATGAGTGTTTCGATCTCGTTCTGAAGAGCTATGCAATTTTTGGTCATATGGCCATGATCCTTATGGAACTCGCAATATTTCTCCCTATTCCTTGTGTCAGGGTCTGGCCTCAGTTTCTTTAGCCACTTTACTTCTTCGTTATTCTTGATTTCTTCCAAGACATGATTAATACCCATTTTTAAAGGAGTATAATTATCGAATTTCTTCAGGACTTCCCATGACAACTTATTATTCTTGGAATGCTTGTCACCGCCATTACCCTTATGCTCATTCTTCTTAGATTTGTCGACTTCCACCTTGGTTTCTTTATCCATATTCTTCTTCACAGCCATAGCCTCCTAGGCATTCATGATTTTGGCCGCTTTTGCCATCAACTCTGACATAGTTGTAGGTGGATCTTTGTCCAAAGTGTAATACAATTTGTTAGGCAACAACCCACTCATCAAGGCATTGATTGCTGTCTTTTCTTCATAATCTATGACTTCCAGCTTCTCGTTATTGAAACGAGTTATGTAATCTCTAGTACTCTCACCACATTTTTGTCTAACACTTAACAAGTGTGCTACTCGTTTTACTGGCTTTGCTCCAAAACAAAAATTGCCAATGAACAACTCGGCTAACTGAAGGAAAGTTGAAATCTTACCCCGAGGAAGATTGTTGTACCATATCTGGGCAGATCCAGTAAGAGTTCTTGAGAATGCTCTGCATCTCATCTCGTCGGGGATGGCATAGATGTCGGCAGCAGCTTGATATTGCTCTACGTGCAGAACAGGATCTATCTTTCCATCATATTTGGGGGTCACCACAGGTGCTTTAAACTTTGATGGGGTAGAAAAATCCACAATGGCCTGGACAAAAGGTGTCCCTTGAACAAAAGTTCATTGTAGGGGATTCTTCGCCTTAGCCATTTCTCCCAATCTATCTTCCAACTGCTGAATGGACCCTTTCCACGCATCATTTTCTTCCTCGGGCTTATTAGTTCGAGCAATTGATTGTTCTGACGTGGCCTCCTGAGACCTATCTTGACGAGCAACCGGTCGTGATTGTGCTGATCCTTCTCTTAGATCTGATGGTTGTCGAAAATTCCTCGTCATGTTTTTAGGTGGACTCCTATTCCTCCTAGGGCCTAGTCGACTGAAAGGAGACACCCTACTCAGTCTTTCCAAAGCACTGGGTCTCTCTGGGGAGAGAGTGATACGTTGCTCAGTATCTGTAGCCCGTATTGATGAAGTTCGCCCAGGTTGATAAGAGAAATCATCAGATTCCTCATTACGATACGCATCTGTACGCCTGGATCGTGAAGAAAGTAAATAAGTTTGCCTCTGACCACTTCGCTGTCCCGAATGTGCAGGTGCACCGCCATGAAGGGTCTGTATGAGTTGCCGTATTGTCTCTTGCATGTCGGTTTGTCCTTGAGCCAGATTCGTCATAATTCCAGCCAGATCTGGAGGTGCAGAGGGATTTGGAGGATTTCCATCATTTCCATCATTTCGATTGCTAGATTCCGAATTATCTGCCATTGATGATGAATGATTTTTGGTGAAAAATAATAACAACAGTCATTCCCACAGACGGCGCCAATCTGTTGATGTAAAAAATTAGATTGCTTCTAATTATTTAATCACAGATAAATGTAAATGAGACAAAGAATTTTAAAGTGGTTAAGCCTTATAAGAATGGCCTACGTCCACTGTTTCTGTTATTGCTAAGTGTTTTGGAATTCTCGATATGTAATTCTATCAAGAAAATCCAGTCCCCTTGAATGAGGGTGATACAATGTATTTATAGCCCTTGGGCTGTACATGTGAAAGGGTAAACAATTAATGCCCTTTAAGAATATACATCTGTATGATAAGCATTCAATGAATAGTTGAACTGTTGATTATCTGGCAATCAATGCTGTGGCCGAGATGCAGCTCGAACCGCCTTAGTTGCTCGTCGTTCAGGAGTTCCTCGGAGTGCACTTGCTGCTCAGAGTGAGTATGACTTAGTCGGGGAAATAAACTTCCTTGTTACTATTGTGCCACGTAGGTCGACACGTATCTTCTTATTATTTGTCTATATCAGCATATTAATTTTGGTATCAATAGGCCCCGAGCTACTTAGACGGTCCGAGCAGCTTAAGCGGTCCGAACTACATAGCGTACAGAACACTCAAACCAGGATAATCAAAGAGGTGACTGCGCATTAAATGCTCATTATTATCGTACAGATTTATATGCTTACTAGATAACAGCGCATTTTCCTTTGACATTTACAGCCTCAAGGCTATAAATACATTGTAACCTCCTCATTAGAGGGGGATCGGAATTTCTTGGGAAAACCACTTGTCAAGAATTCTAGGCAAACAGTCAACAATACGAAAACAGTGGATGTAGGCCATTTCCTTAAGGCTGAACCACTTTAAAAATCTCTTATCTCATATTTACTTATTCATATTTATCTGTGATTAAAACAATTAGATCATATCTAGTTTTTTAATCAACAGATTGGTGCCGTTTGTGGGAAACGACTGTAATTAGCATTTTTCACCCAAACAATTCATCATCTATAGCTGATAATCCAGAATCTAGTAATCGAAACGCTGGGATCCCTCCAAACCCTTCTACTCCCCCGAATGTGCAAGATCTGGCAGGCATAATGGCAAATTTAGCCCAAGGGCAAACATCCATGCAGGAGACCATGCATCAACTAATACAAACTGTTCAAGGTGGATTGCCAGCCCAATCTGGACAACGAAGTGTTCAGAGAAATACCCATCTTTCTTCCCCAAAAATAAGGCGAATGATATTCACAGAGGAATCTCGATCCAGACGCACCGACTCATATCGTACTGAAAGATCTAATGATCCCTCTTATCAACGTGGTCGAACTTCCTCAGTACGAGCTACAGACTCTCATCAAAACCTCACTTTATCTACAAAAAAGACCAGTGCCCTTGAAAGGTTGAGTATAGTATCTCCTTTTTATCGTTTAGGCCCTAGGAGGAATAGAAGTCCCCCTAGGACTGTGTCGAGGAACTCTCAACGACCATCTCATCTAAGGGAAGGCTCTGCCCAATCACAACCAACTGGTCGTCATGAAAGATCCAAAGAGGCAAATTCAACGCGATCAGTTGCTCGAACCAACAGGCCCGAGGAGGGAAATGATGCCTGTAAGGGCTATATTCAGAGGTTGGAAGACAGATTAGGGGAAATGGCTAAGGCCAAGAATCCTCTATAAAGAACTTTTGTCTAAGGGACACCATTTGTACAAACAATTGTGGATTTTCCCACACCGTCAAAGTTCAAAGCTCTTGTAGTGACGCCTAAATATGATGGAAAGACTAACCCCATCCTTCATATAGAGCAATACCAAGCAACTGCCGATATATATGCAGTTCCAGACGAGATAAGATGCAGGGCGTTTTCAGGAACACTTATCGAATCTGTTCAGATATGGTACAATAACCTTCCTTGGGGGAAAATTGCGACTTTCTTTCAGTTAGCAGAACTCTTTATTAGGAACTTATGATTTGGAGCGTAACCAGTCAAACGAGTAGCACACTTACTAAGTGTTTGACAAAAGACAGGTGAAAGCACCAGGGACTATATTACTCGTTTCAATAACGAGAAACTGGAAGTAATTAATTACGAGGAGAAAACAGCAATTACTGCTCTGATGAGTGGACTGTTACCGGATAAATTATACTACACTTTAGCCAAGGATCCTCCTAGGAGCATGGCTGAACTGATGGAAAAAGCAGCCAAAATCATGAATGCCGAGGAGGCTATGGCTGCTAAGAAGAATGCAGCTACTAAGTAAACCAAGGTCGAGGCTGACAAGATTAAAAAGAAGGATCAGAAGAATAATGGTGGCAACAGGCAGTCAAAAGTAAAGCAAACACTGGAATAGTTGAAGAAGTTTGGAAATTATACTCCTTTGAAGGTAGATATAAACCACATTCTAGAAGAGATCAAGAATAGCGAGGAGCTAAACTGGCCAGAAAAAATGAAGGCAGATCCTGACAAGAGGAATAAGTCCAAATATTGCGAGTTCCATAAAGACCATAGTCACACGACCAAAAATTGCATAGCTCTCCAGAATGAAATTAAAGCACTCATCAGATGAGGAAAGATGGCTAAGTATGTTGATCGTTAAAATGGTGGAAAAAGAAACGACCGAGCAAGGCAAAGGTCTAAATCTCCTCGTCGAGCAAAATAAGACAAGAAGAGAAGTCATGAAGAAGACCCAGAAGATGACTAAGATGACCCCAATCTCCCTAAAAGACCAAAGCACTCGGAACGTGAGGTATTTTCAATACATTTTGGATCATTTGAATGTAATTTTATTACAGGTGGAGATGCAAGAGGTGGGGACATGACTACAGAGAGGAAAGCTTACCTCAATGAGGCTCAAGCTTGCTCGTACATTCAGCGAATAAACTTGGTCAAAGATGAACGCCCGAGGAAGGTGAATAAAGACAAACTAGTCATTGGTTTATCTAAAAATGACCTGGCAGGTGTTCTGTATCCTCATGACGACCCATTAGTAATCAAAATGAGAATGAAGGAGGTAGTGATTTCACGGGTACAGGTGGACAATGGTAGCTCAGCAGACATCATGTTCTACCCATTTTTTGACCGTTGAATCTGAAGCTAGCCCAGTTGGAGCCCTATCATAGACCTCTCCATGGTTTTACTGGCGAGAAGGTATTTCCACTTGGGACGATCAAGTTGGATATGCTTATCGGTACATGGCCTGCTTGCCGAACAGAAAAAGTATGCTTTTTTGTAATGGATAAAAATGTCCAATCAGCTTATAATATCATCATGGGAAGAGTAGGCCTGAATAAGTTCAAAGCAGTACCATCTACTGTACATCAATGTTTAAAATTCCCAACCAATTTTGGAGTGGGAGTTGTGAAAGGCGACCAAAAAGTAGCTCGAGAATGCTACTATTCATCTCCCGAGCAGGAAGAGCGTGAAGAATCCAGGAAGAAGACTACTACTTATCAGGTAGATGAAATAGAAGATGCAGAGATTGAAACTTTAGACCCTAGAGATGAGTCTCAGCTCGTTAAGGGCCAGGTCATGGAGGCTACCGAAATTTTAATCTGGACGACGAGCATCCAGAACGAACAACTCAAATCGGTGCATCATTAGATGTATCAATAAAACAAGAGCTGATAGCATTTCTAAGACGTAGAAAGCAGACTTTTTCATGGAGTCGTGAAGATTTTCCAGGGATAGACCCAAATTTCCTGTGTCACGAGCTCAACGTGAAAAAGGAAATCAAGACAGTGAAGCAACGAAGATGGGTATTCAGTCCCGAGAAGAACCAAGCCATATAGGAAGAAGTAGAGAAACTGCAAAAAGCCTCTTTTATTGAGGATGTCAAATATCCTGATTGGCTAGAAAATGTGGTAATGGTAAAAAAGAAAAACAACAAGTGGAGGATGTGTGTAGACTTCACTGATCTTAATAAGGCATGCCCAAAAGATCACTTTCCTTTGCCCCGAATTGATCAACTGGTGGATGCTACCTCGGGGCATAAATTGTTGAGTTTCATGGATGCTTATTCTGGTTACAACCAGATTAAAATGAAGCCTGAAGACAGGGAGAGTACCTCTTTTATCACCCCAAGGGGAACTTATTGTTATAATGTTATGCCTTTTGGACTTAAAAATGCAGGTGCAACATATCAGCGGCTTATGAATAAGGTGTTTGCAGAGAAAATCAGTCGTAACATGGAGGTTTATGTTGACGATATGCTGACGAAGAGCAAGAAAGATGTTGATCATCTAGATGACCTAGGTCAGACCTTCGATCAACTAGAAAAATATCAAATGAAGCTGAATCCCACCAAATGCATATTCGGAGTACGAGAAGGCATGTTTCTTGAATATATTGTTAACCAACGAGGAATCGAGGCAAACCCTGAAAAGATCAAGGCTCTATTGGAGCTGCGATCTCCAACCACGAAGAAGGAAGTACAAAGTCTCACAAGACGAGTTGCAGCACTTAATAGATTTGTATCATGAGCAACAGACAGATGTCTCCCATTCCTTAATACACTCCGAAAAACTTTTAAGTGGAATGATGAATGCGAGGAGGCCTTTCAAAAGTTGAAGAAGTATCTAGGGACACCTCCACTATTATCTAGACCAGTGATGGGAGAAAGACTATACTTATACCTGGAAGTTTGAGAAAATGCAGTGAGCTCGATGTTGATAAAAGTGGAGGACGGAGTACAAAAACCAGTCTATTACACCATCAAAGCTTTTCGAGGAGCAGAAATCAGATATCCAAGACTGGAGAAATTGGCATTAGCACTAATTGAAGCAACCAGAAGAATGAGGCCATACTTCCAAGTCCATACTATAGTGGTGTACACTGACATGCCATTAAGGCAAGCTCTGCATAAGCTGAAAAAATCAGGAAGATTGATGTACTGGGCAGTGGAGCTTGGTGAATATGATATAATTTATGAGCCTAGGTTATCGCTCAAAGGGCATGCAGTAGCAAACTTTATCGCAAAATTTACTCAAGAAAATGCCTTCGAAGAATAGGAGTTGAAATCAGACCAACCTATAGATGTTACAGGATCATCAAATGTAAACCCCGACCAACTTACGTCGTTAGGCAAGCAACAAGAAATGATAGTCTCTCAAGAAAAGATGATTGACGAGCAGCGAGAAGTACTGAAGGAGGATAAAAGGAAGTACTAGATATTCCACCGAGGAACTCTCTCTCATAAAAAATTTGATGATAAGTTACCCGTATGGAATTTGTATGTGGATGGATCTTCATGCACTATAGGCAGTGGAGAAGGGATTGTTTTAAACAGTCCGGATGAGATTAATGTGGAGTATGCTCGACGCTTTCAATTTAAGGCTTCTAACAATGAGTCCGGATATGAAGCAATGATTGTAGGTCTAAGTCTAGCTAAAAACATGAAAGCAGAGAAAGTCATTGTGTTCAGTGACTCCCACCTAATCTTAAATCAAATTCTAGGGATGAATTCATCAATAGGAGAATTAATGATTAAGTATCATGCCAAAGCGATGGAGATTGTATCAAGTTTTACTGCAGTTCAGTTGATCAGAATACTAAGATTGGAGAATGCAAGAGCAAACGCTCTAGCTCGTTTAGCATCAACCACATGCACCGAGCTACGAAGAACAATCCCAATAGAAATCCTAGATGGTCGGAGCATAGACGAAGATCTGATGATAAACTTCATTGACCTCGATTTGAGACCATCTTGGATGGACCCCATCTGGGCCTATATTAAAGAGGGGGCTTTGCCAACTGATAAACTCACAACCAAGAAACTAAAGTTTAAAGCTGGCCGTTATGTATTAACCAGTGGAATTTTATACAGACGAGGAGTTATAGCAGGGCTACAAAGATGTGTCTATCCCTCTGAAGTGAAAGATTTGATCGAAGAGGTTCATAAAGGATCTAGTGGAGCCCATGTAGCTGGTCGGACGCTCTTACGAAGAATAACCACGCAGGGGTACTACTGGCCGATAATGAGAGCTGATTGCACAGATTATACTAAGAAGTGTGACAAATGCCAATGCTTATCATCCATCCGAAGAACTCCCCAGGCATTATTAACACCTATAACGTCCCCTTGGCCATTTTCCATGTGGGGGATAGACTTGGTCGGACCCCTCCCAATGACCAGGGGAAGATTCAAATACCTTGTGGTTGCTGTGGATTATGTTACAAAATGGGTGGAAACTGATCCCCTTATTGATATGACATACGACAAAGTCTATCAATTCATTTGGAAAAACATTATTTGCAGATATGGTCTCCCACATGCATCCATTACTGACCATGGAACCCAATTTGACAACGAGGAGTTTGATGCATATTATCATCAATCCAATATACTGAAAACCCACTTTGCACCAGGTCACCCCCAGAGCAATGGACAAACTGAGGTGACAAACAGAATGCTACTGAATGGATTGAAGAAACGGCTGGATAATGAAAAGGAAAATTGGATTAACGAGCTACACTCTGTATTGTGGGCTTATCGCACCACACCACTAACAGCAACGGGAGAGTCCCCATACATGATGGCATTTGGGAGTGAGGCTGTCATACCCACTGAATTGGGCCTACCTACGCATAGAGTACTTAATTTTAAATCTCCTATCAGCGACTTGATGAGAAAATTAGACCTGGATATGCTCGAAGAAGTTAGGGAAGAAGCAGCAATCAGGAATGCAGCATATCAACAACGAACAGCTTTGTTCTATAACAAAAGAGTGAAGAAGTGTGATTTGAAGTAAGGGAATTATGTGATGAACAAAGTGATCCAAAAGCACAACAAACTGGAAGCCAACTGGCACGGAACCTACAGAGTAACAGAAGTTATTCGCCCAGGGACATACAGGATTGAAACCTTGGAAAGAGAAGAATTCAAGAATGCATGGAATGCAGAGCATCTGCGAAAATATTATCAGTAATTATAATTAATATGTAATGCAGTTTCTTCAATATGAATAAAGTAATGCTTTATCCAGTTTCTTTATTTGTTGGAATTTTTTTTGGAATATTAGTTCTACACACTACACATCAAATTCGAAGCAATTACCACCAACTCTGGTTGGTTGGGAATTAATTACCACCAACTTCGGTTGGTCGGGGATCAATTACCACCAACTCCGTTGGTTAGGAATCAATTACCACCAACTCCGATTGGTCGGGAGTCAATTACCACCAACTCCGATTGGTCGGGAATCAATTACCACAAACTCCGGTTGGTTGGGAACCAATTACCACCAACTCCAGTTGGTCGGGAATCAATTTTCACCAACTTCGGTTGGTCGATAAACCAATTACAATCAACTCCGATTGATTAAACTAAGCAGGAACATGGGATGCAAATCATTTCATTGCTTAGACCCAAAGAGTGACAAGTCATTATAATCAAACAATAAAAAGGACAAGTTCTATTATCCAATAACACAAAACAAAATGTACACATATTCATAAACAAACGAACAAGGACATTCTGCAAATTACTTCATTCAAAACAAGAAGAATTGCATATGCTGTGAAAAATACACTTCATAAAAAATCCTATTCTATCGGTTTTTTCCCTTCTACCTTTGAAACAGGTTCTACTCCAGCAGGACGGTCATTTAAGGCTTAAGGAGAATTTATAAAATTTACATCTCTCACAATTATAACATTCATCACAAAGGGCCGATCAAGAAAATGCTCTGGGCGAGATATATCAACGTTGGCATGAAGATTGTAGTCACCAAGATATTTGGAGATTAAGCATCGAGGAATTGTCTGGGCAGGTATCCAACTATTATCAAGCTTAAAAGGAGGCACGGGCAAGTCGAGCACTCCAGGCTCATAATAATCCCATAAGTAGTGTCCCTGCTATAATAATACCATAAGTAGTGTCCTTGCTTGTACCCCTCATTATTCGACTGCTGGATCCGATCATCAAGATGGTAAAGAGCTTCATTATACCCAACCATCCAAAATTCTTTGGGTTATTTGTGGAATTGGTAAGTTAACCTCTCTAGTTACTCGTGGAGATTCTTCACTAAGATTTCCTTACTTTCCAAGGTAGAACTCTGAGTAGTAAGTTGTTCGCTGAGATTCAAAATTTTCTTAGACATTTTTGCTAAGGCTTGGTTCTTCGCCATCAACTTAAAAGCATGATTCTCTAAGCAGATTGCGTTATAGCTTCTTCAATGGTGACCCGACCAGCCCTAGCTCGTCCATGAGAAGAAGACCTTGCTCGTCCACGAGTAGATGAGGAGGGTCCAGCCCTTTTTAAAGTTTCCAACTCATCTTTTAAGTTGCCATTTTCTACCTCCAAGAAAGAGAAACCTTCATTATTAACAGGGACCAAGGCTCCCGAGGAGGATGCATCCGATTTGAGTTATTTTATCTCCTCTTGCAAAACAATGTTCTCCTGCTCCAATAACTTGGTGATATGCCTGTGTTATTCAACCTCAAGCTTCAGAACACTCTCTTTCTTCTCACAAGTAGAAATAAATTTATCATACCCTTTATCAGCACTCAATTGCTGATATTTATTCTTGTATCCTTGATGCAAAAGTATGGAAGACTCTTTGTACTGCTGCTAAAGTTCCTCGATTATTCCTTGGAGGTCTTTAATCATCTCATAGTAGGCCACGTTGTTGGCAACAACACGATCGAGCAAGCATTTCAGGTATTGGTAAGCTTTGACTGCTCATTCAGAAGTATCTGGACCAAGGATGTCAATAATTTGAGCCTCATTAAGATCTGCATTACTAGCGTTAAAATAGTTATTGCATTTCTTCATCAATTTTGTGTCATGAGCTAATAAGAGCTTCATCCTGGCCATAAACTAGCAAAGAGAAGAAATAAGAAGAATCAATAATAACACAGACAGAGCAAGTAAAAGAGAAATTCAAGGTGATCAACCAAAGTTCAAATTTTATTTCATCATAGAAGAAAATACAAAGTCTGAGGTTACATTCAAAAATAACAAAATAAACACCCGAACAACTCTACACCTTCTCCTTGTTCCCTACGACCTCCTCAGAAAGTTTGGAGGAAGTGATTGGTTGCTCGAAGGATAAAGGTAGTTGCTCAACAGAAGTGATGGTGGGTTGGAGTTTCTCGAAGAAATATTAAACAACTGGGACAGAAAGGGCCTGATCTCCAATCATCAAAGATGATTCATCTGAGGCAGCTTCATCTTTTTCTTCTTCTCCAGGAGAAGGAGGAGGGCCACGAGTGTACTGTTGGAATAATTCAAAATTATCATCAACTTTCAGCTCCTGTAAGGCCGCAACCCATCCATCCCTAAATTATTTAAGGCTGGCATATTCCATTTGAGAGGGCATGGCAACCAGACCCTTATTCCAGCCTTTATCCCAACCAACACTGAATGATTTTTTAACTGCCTTCTTCCTTTTTACCCTCTCCGAGGAGGTCCTTTCCCTATGGAGCTCCTCGACAACCTTCAACTTCTCATCCACCTCCTTTTTCTGTTGTTCAACATCTTGAAGTTTAACAACTTCATCTTCAGCAGACTTGAGCTTAGCCTCAAGCTTCTTGTTGCTCTGTTCAAAGTTTTTGTTTCTCTGCTCAGATCCCTTCGACTTCTTCTCCAAGTCCTTGGAGGCATTCACAACCTGATTTCTGTCCAGCTCAATGGACTTGAGTTTCTTCTCCCAAGCAACCTTATCTTCCTCTTATTTTTAAAGAGAATCTTTTAGAGATTGGGTCAGCCCAACAAAAGCCTCCTCTACTCCTCCCGAGGAGCTTGAAACCTTGATAGCTTCATCCTTCTTCAGAATGCTGTTAAAACACGTCACCAGCTAAAAAAAGAAAGCATTTTAATTCAATACAAGAACATAGTACTAAAAAAATAAAGGGGTCGGGTTAACAGTACTTACTCAGGCAATGTGTTGAGCAGCCAAAGTAGTGATTCTCTCACGAGAAAGAGTGTCTTCAATGCCCTGGATTTCTGGGATAGTCCAGGATTTCACTAAGCTCACAGCAGAGCTCGGAGCAACAAGAGATGGAATACTACCTTCAACGTTTGAAGGTTGAGAGATAAGTTCAGTAGGTCTCTCAGAAGAGCTTTTCTTCAACCTCCTCATAGGGGCAGGAACATTTTCAACCAAAGACATTATCTTTGTTGGTGATATGAAAATAACCTCACTCGGAGGAGAGAGAGCAATAATATTGCTCGGAGCCACAGGGGGCTTCTCGCTAATTTTCTGGGCAGCAATAGGAGGGGGTACATCTACAGTCTTTATCCCCTCTTCTGGGACATCTTTTTTACTTTTCTTTGCCTCCACAGCAGTAGAGGAAGACTTGTCAAAAAAGGCAGGAGCTCTTCTCCTCTTCATTAGAGCAGTGATAGGAATATTCGATTCAGAAGAAGAACCTTCCACACTAGTCTCAGAGGCTGGTATTGGTACTTGGTCAAGATCAACCACCACTGGATGAGGACGAGCAGTGAAAGATGAAGTGTAACTTTTGTATTACAGCAAGTAAGAAGCAGATCTAATATGCTCCTCAGTAACAGATTGGTGCAAGCTCCAGATAAGTTTTAAGTGCTTTATATTAACATCGGTTTCCTTGGGAGATTTTCTTTTACTGTCAACTGTAACAAATAAAAACAAATGTCAGTGATGCATTTTATCAAACATAAAGAAAACAAGATTTCAAAAAATAAAAATAACCTATTCCATTGCCATAAGGGGGACACCTGGGACCCTGATATACATCATCTCCATTTAATGGTGCATGCTTCCAATTTTTCATAACAACCCCATGCTCAAAATAATCCCTATTGGCGTCAGAAAGATTGACGACTAAAGCTCTATTCAAAAACCTAGTTTTTAAGTAAAAAGTGCTCTCACTGATAACCCATCTATAGCAGTACATAATCTCTGGAATCCCTAAGCGGGTTCCATGAAGTTGATTCAATCTATGTACGCCATTAACTATCCTCCAGGTATTTGGAGCTATTCTTTCAGGTACCAAATCAAAATATTGGCAGAATTCTAAACATGGGGGATTTGGTGGAAAAGAAAAGCCGCATTCAGCCACAAAAAGATTTGGGAACCAATGTCCCTCAGCCAAAGAAAAATAATCAGAAGGTTCAGAAAGTTTTTCCAAAATAACCCACTAAGGGATTGAAAATTCAGACCGAAATTTGTCCAGCGACTCAACAAGATAAACCATGATTAACAAAGTAAATAAAAGAAAAGGAAGAAAATCTTACAAAGAAAAAGAGATCAGGTGAACAACAAACGACGGAAAGAATGAAGGCACAAGACAGAGAGAAAATGAAGAGTTCAAAGATACAGATTTGAAAAGTGAAAAACGATAGGATTTCTGTTGCGCTTAGATACTTTACCTCGGGAATAGGGAAAAGCAATGATTACAAGGGAGGACGTTTGCGTATCCAGCGGTTAAAAAAAGAAAAGGGACATATATATCGAATCGGTCATGGAAATTCAAAATACTTATGAGGCCTAATACTATGCACTCAAAAAGGAGTTATATACAACGATAGTTTTCCTAAAAACCATACAAACTAATAATCTATGCAGTTTTCTAGCAGAATGTTCCATACTTTTCTTCAACATCAAACTATGAAACATTGGGGGCTTCTGTTGATACCAAATTTAATCTGCTGACATGGACCCATCATTTTAAGACACATGTCAACCAACGTGGCTATTACAAATACTTCTACCACAGAGCTACTCAAGCGCCACGAGCAACTCATACATTCCGAACAGCTGAAACGTACCGATCAACTTAGGCTCCCTGAGAAACTCATGCTCCCCGAGCTACTTAGACGGTCCGAGCAGCTTAAGCGGTCCGAGCTACCTAGCGTACAGAACACTCAAACCAGGATTATCAAAGAGGCGACTGCGCATTAAATTCTCATTATTATCGTACAGATGTATATGTTTACTAGATAACAAAGCAATGTCCTTTGACATTTACAGCCTCAAGGCTATAAATACATTGTAACCTCCTCATTAGAGGGGGACCGGAATTTCTTGGGAAAACCACTTGTCAAGAATTCTAGGCAAATAGTCAACAATATAAAAACAGTGGATGCAGGCCATTTCCTTAAGGCTGAACCACTTTAAAAATCTCGTCTCATATTTACTTATTCATATTTATCTGTGATTAAAATAATTAGATCATATCTAGTTTTTTACATCAACAATACCCTTCTCATTTATAAATATAAAAATGCCAAAAATCATTGCATCCCGTAATATACACTTCTCATTTATTTTGGTCCATTTCAACCCATAATAATAGAAGAAAAAAATTATGCCCTAATTACCATTTCAACATTTAGGAATATATCAAACCATTTTATATCATAAACCCCTATGTTCAATCAAATTAAACATAGATTAAAAAACAGATATACACAGTGTTCAATCAAACCCTAGATTAAAACAACAAAAATATGAACTAACGATACCAAACCCCACATATGTGAAATCAACACGTGAAGAAACAATAAAAAATTGAACTCAATCCTTAGATATTCAATCAAACCCTAGATTAAAAATATGAAATGTGTAAATCAGAAATGGGGATGAATCTTCAACCAAAAATCTATTTGTAGACATTAAAATACACTTTTCTTACCAACAAAATCGGTTTAAGTATAGAGGAAATTTACCTTTTCGCGATTCTTTTTCTCCCTTTCTTTAGCCGATTGAGAAATGGACTTGGGATTGTGAGCCATTTATCATAACCCTTATTTCACTGACTTTAACTCACATCAACACATCAATAATAGTAACCGAAGAAACCTGCATCTTTCTCCCAAAATTTTTCCAAGCCAAATAATTAAGCAAAACAATGCTCACGATTCTGGGTAAGAAAGGATCACCTAACCTCTTTTGAGAAATATTTGCCATGGGTAAAAGTTAGGGAGTTTTTAAACACACCATATCTTCTCATAAACACCACTCGAGCATTTTTTAAGTGTAAAAATGAAATTTACCATGCTGCCCTTTGTTATTATCCAGTTCCTTTACAAATAGTTGATGTGTAGTAACTTATTTTAACATCCTTTCTCAGATAAATCAGGTAACCAAAATCGTGTAAATTCAGCGATGATAAGCAACTTAAAAAAAGAGTTCAATAAAGAACAAACACCCATTAATACAATAAAACAGTCCCAACAATAAATAATATATAAAAACAGTCCTTGTAGAGTGTGGTATGAGATACCAATTTGAATAAACTCGCAAATTCCAACCGCAAACTTATTTAATTCGAGTCAATTTTTAAATCAAATTAAATAAGCCCCTAAACATGCAACTACGCGCGCGCGTGTGTGTGTGTGTAATCATCACAAATAAACATGCTAACTCACAAATTTTAGGAAATAACCCTTTTCGGGTAAAACCTTTCTATTTCACTATTTAAAATAAATAGCAACTTACATACACAGTGAAATCTGCAATGATCACTCCGCAGAATAATCACATAGGCACGCAGCCTATATTTACCCAGAACCGTCGTCCTCTTCAGCCCGGTACTTCCCTTAAGAGAACCTAGATTAGCAGTAGAGATCTTCTCTATAAGAGAAACTTAACACAAGATGTGTTCTTGGGTTCCAAAACAACTCACATAAACTATTGGGATCTTGTGAATTGAAAACAAAAAGGATTAAAACCCTAAAAGTGAGAAGACAAAGTATTCTGCCAAATTAGTTTCATCTTTGTTCAAAATCACAGGTCTTCTGATAAAAAAAAAGTTGGAAAAACAAATTTAGAGAAAATTTAAGGTGGCGCGTCGCTCGAATGAGATAGCAATGTCGCTCAAACAGATACACGTGCCATTCAAACGACATCGCGCGATAGAGGCCTGTCGCTCGAACGAGAAGATTGAAAAAAAATATCTTTTGCCAGTAAATGTTTCGCCTTAAAACTTTGAATAATATTTTTAAAGAAAAACTCTGCTCCAACACTTAGAAAATTTTTCATAAAAAATATCCCAACACTCTAAGTGAAATGCTAAGGAATTAAAATGTAACCTTTACCAAATTTATCTCACGGAGGGTTGAATGTTGAAGAACTTTGATATTCGGATCAGTCTTGATGCTTGAATGATCTTGAATTATTCTTCGACGGTTGTAGCGGTATACGACATACTCAATTGTGAATGGACATTTATAAAATCATCTCCTTCCCATGAACCCAAAACTGAAAAGGTATTAAACAAAATGCCAATACAAATATAATACCCTCCCATGAACCCAAAAATGAAAAGGTACTAAACATGTAAGTCAAAACTTTTCTTCAAAAACTTTAACTCAAAAAGTCTTCAAATCTTTAAACTTTTCTCATCAGGGTGTGCAAAATATGATCTTCAATTTTGTACCTACACACATGAGATAAAGAAAATAACTTCGTGACGCATAGAGTTTGAAACAATATAATCATAAATCAATTAATATAATCAAATCTCCTCCTTAATACTAAAACTCCCCCATAATTCGTTCTCCCCCTTTTTATTTGACTGAAATAGATAAGGAAACGAATAAACAAAATAAACATGGAGTCGTCACGACAAAAACGCATAGCAAATATGGATCAAACTATGCTCATGCAAAGAGTAACTCAAAAGCTTCCACAAACTATTTTTCATTTTTCAATTTTTCATACAAAAAGGCAAAAATAATTTTACAAAAATTACACACCATGAATTTTCACTAAGATAACCAAACCATGGAAACATAATAAATGGGTGTGAACATATTCGATAGGCAAATCAACGCAATCAAACA
The DNA here is from genome assembly GCA_949130495.1 of Sambucus nigra. Taxonomy (NCBI): domain Eukaryota; kingdom Viridiplantae; phylum Streptophyta; class Magnoliopsida; order Dipsacales; family Adoxaceae; genus Sambucus; species Sambucus nigra. The sequence continues at coordinate 554,551,413 of OX422213.1, read as the reverse complement.
TAATATATGTGCATGATGAATACTTGTACTCCTAACAAATGAATCTCAAAATCGTCCTTAGGTGTTGAAAGTTTTAAATTTAAATGACATTGACTCAATCCATCAACACATCAAAGTCAAGAATGATTCCCACACCAATAGTGTCTAAAACTATGAATGCTTTTTTATGACTCTGTCAGAACGTGCAAACCTGTTTTTCATTTCTTTCCATCCAAAATCCCTCATAAATAATAATCATTATATTTATCTTTTGAGGTGACCCCTTTTTGGCATATCTATTTTTTATTACCTTTATAAATTTTTCCGGGCTCTTTTAAACGATGTATTTCACGACGAGTTAATTTTATACTATCGCAACCCTTATAAAACTTGACAATGGAAGTAATGCATGTAAAAATTGTTTATCGTGAGGAATTTTTTCGGGCTCTTTTAAACGATGTATTTCACGACGAGTTAATTTTATACTGTCGCAACCCTTTCTCATCATATTTTTTTGCAATTAAATTCCTCACGATAAACGTTTTTTACATGCATTACTTCCATTGTCAAGTTTTATCGCATATGGCTCGTTTTAAAGACAAAATTGAGATGACAACACTCCGATCAATATGTGATAAAAAAGTACAAGAATCAAACAAATTCGTGCAAGTGTGCATTAAAGGAACTTATGAGTCAAACATATAGGTAGTAACAACTAATCACATCTCAATGACTCCAAACATTGTAAAGCACATAAATGAAATGATGACACATATCAAAACACTATCAGATCGTCACGTGGATATGGAATGAAATTGTGACTCGGTCATCGTATATGTTCATTAATATATGATGCAAAGACAAAATACAAAACTCTTTTTGTCTCCATCCAAAAAATTTATCAAAATAAAATCTTTTTGTATTTTTCAAAAATTTTCAAAAAAAAATACACACTAGGAATAGGCAAATAATATCATCATGGAAATCAACCTATGCTAGCAAGAAAACAAGTCTAAACCTCAACCGTTAGGTGCGGTGGAGTTTTCCAAAGGTGGTGACATCCCCCATCAAATCATGCGAAGTCTTAATTAAAAATTTTACCTGCTCCCTAATATGTGCAAACTCTCTCATGTAATCATCCAGAGCGTCAGGTGTGGCTGCATGTGTATGAACACGTGTAGTAGCAAAACGTGACATGATCCAACTTAAAATAAAACTCTCTAAGGTGACCTCTCCTCTATGCAATGCGTAAAAACATAAACAGTCCTAGTTACACCTTTCTCAAAACGTCTCCTACGTAATCTCCTATCAGGTACGGGACGCCTAGGTGGGTTGGGTTGAGAGCCATGTGAATCAAACACTAAAGCAGAAACTGGCTCGGGTGCAACATGTGAAGTGGATGCACCGTCGTGACTTATTTCTCGTCTCTCAACATCAGCCAAAATGGGATTGAGAACCATCTTCCCAACCTTTTTAGATGCGTTCTATAAAGGTATTTTGACCTCCCAGGTACGTTCGAGATCACTCTCAAGTTGGGATACACGTGTCGTCAGACTAGACACCGTGTTGGTCAAATCACTCTTTTCCTAGCCTAAAGCTATCAATTGTTCACTAGAGCAAACCTTCACCTTCTCGAGTTGACTCGTTTTCTCCTCAAACACTCTCAAAACCTTTAACTCTCTCTCTCCAAATATCTCTACCTAAGACTCAACTCCTTTTTTAATTTTTTAGTCTTTAAGGTCTCGGTGTACAAATCTCTAAATGTGATCTGGAGCTCACAATCACTGTCACTAGTGCACTCACTCTCTGACTCGCTAAAAACACACAAATCAGCCTCGGGGGTCTCACATGCACAAGTATCCTCATCGTCGTGGGAAAAAATGGATGTGCTCACGTGACTAGCGAAAAAGGCTACAAACTTCCCATGTGACGATTCATCCCCGAAATCTTTCACCTCTTCCTCACTATCGCTAAGAGTGGCTGACATGGTAATCTTTTTACCCTTTCTCTTTAGCCTACTGGGACATTCAAATTCTTTATGGCCTCTCCCCTCACACTCAAAACACTTATATTCCTCTTTCTCACCTTCTTTCTCACCGCTCTCGTTGGCCTCATTTTTATTTTTCTCAAAGGATCTTTTATTGGAAGAATTTTGTTTTGAAAACATGATAAACTTTTTAAAAAAATTCGCAAGCATGGTCATATAAAAATTAGACTCATCCTCATGCTCGGACTCACAAAAACTCACTTTATTTTTCTTCTTATACTGGGCTTTAAGTGTTATCCCTCTATCCTTAGGCTTAACAATATCAGGAAACCCTTTCCAACGTTAGGTGATATTTTAGATGGATTGTGGTTATCGAAAAAGTGATTACTAGAAAACTTTTTACAAAGATTTTAAATACCGTCGTTCTGTTTGGTTTACGAATGGATTCCTATTGTAATTCAAATTTTTATTTTTGATTCATACATGGAAAATGACATTAGAATATATATATATATATATATATATATATATATATATATATATACGCACACACACAGACATACTTATACACAATATTATGGTTCCCTGCTTTTTTTTAAATATATATTTTTCAATACATAACAAATACAATAATTTATTATAGACATATGTTTTATACTATAGGCTGAAATGAACAACAAATGTATTATGATAGAGTATTAAAACTATGAAACAAAGACTTACAGTCACACAACGCTATGAGTGACTGTAAACTCTTTCCCACCATATCCTCTGAGGAGAGCACCAACAACTCGACAATGCTACACAACCACAATCGATTTTGGACTCATCTCATGCCAATAAGTATTCTTTAAAATGGAAGAATCACTTTGTTCCGATTCACCAACTACCAGCTACAACTAGGATGTGCGAGCGTATCCTATGGTTGAAAAGATGTAGTAAAATAGTTTCTCTTTAAAAACTCATTATTATGTTTTTCAAAACAAGAACATATTAGATTTAAAAAATGATTTGTCAAAGCTTTATTGAGTACAAAAGTCTTACTTTTAAGGATTCAAGAATGGATAAAAAATTTTAAAATCATACAAGATAAGAATAAAGAAATATGATGAAAATTATTTTCTTCTTAAAAACTCTTTTAAAAATTCACTCAACAAGAAAAAAGGCTCGTAATGAGTACATATAGGACTTGTGTATGAAGAGAAGTGGGTACACACTCAAGTGAAGAATTCCGATTGGCTAAGAAACATTCTTTGTTGGCTGCAAATAAAAATTTCCTTACCATAAATTCTCGTGAGATATTAATCAAAATATTTTAAAAGGTGAAAAAGTTAAGTACAACTCTTGGACTCTTTCATGTAGAGAATCCAGCCTTCACGGATGTAAGGGATTAGGTACCAAGGTCATAGATGTGACTAGGATGTTTTAGGTTATGGTTACTTCATGTCTCGACCAATGAGATAGGACCTTCATTGGCGTGAACCACCAGATAATGTATGTCGCGAGTTACACCAAACGTGTAAACTAACATAGTTTACACTTTTTCATGACTAGCAAAATAGGCCTTCACTGAAGCGAAACATGTTTTGCTGCAGTGAACCTCTAGTGAATGAGGCCGTGACTATAAATAGAAAATGTTTTATTTTACAATTTTCATAAGACAAGGAGTTTTAACTCGCTCACCCAAGGACAAGTAAAATTATAAATATAAAGATGCGTTAAAAACATAGTTTTTGTATAGAAATAATATACTAGATTTAGATTTGGCAATATATAGTCTAAAAACAACCACAAGGTTAAATAAGAAAGATTTTCCAATTATGAAAATTAATTTAACCAAGGGTGAATCTATGCATGCTATACATATACCTTTATCCCGAGTGCTTATCTCAGGGAAAACGACAAACATGATCCGATATGAGTTTGATGAAGATTTCTCGAACTAGACTTAAAATATATTTTGTAATACATAATAATAATAATATTCATAATATGGTCAGAAACATGAGTATACTATACTTTTACAATATCCCAAATTGAATATTTCGTGAAAAAAATATGTAAACAAAAAATTAAGTAAAATGTTTCATGTGTGACACAACTTGCCAGGTTAAAGATGAAAGATAGATACAACTAGATAACAAATAACCAAAGAAAAGATGCTTAAATAATCCTCTCGTACCTATGACATACTGGCAAACTCATTAAATGCTAAAGTGTAATGTGAAGACATGTAAAGAGGAGAGTAGTACGATGAAACATGTGGATAATCATGTGTACATGTGAAAATAATATTACTAAAGTAACTCCCCTTAAACTATGAAATTCCTCCCAATAAATATGAATAAAGATACAAATACTCTCAGTAATACAACATGCTCAATACTATATACTCCCCCAGATTACAAACGTCTCCCCTTTTTGTCACGCAATGAGACAAAAGAAAGAACTAAGTACATATTGAGAAAAATAGAGTTAAGAAACTAACTAGAGTAAACTTGCTAACCAAACCAATAAAATGAGAGAGAACAATAAACTGAGTGAGCAATCGACAAAAATTAAAAGACCTAAAATAAAAGGTAACATCTCAAACTCCTTTAATATTCTTTAAGAATCTCTTAAAATACTAAAAGTTCATCTCGACATCATGTAAGGAGTCCCTAACTTGATCAAGTTCAGTGTTTCGTAACACATTGATATGCTTCAGAAGATCAAGAGGATAGAGAACAAAAAAATGGAAAATTCAAGATCGAAAAGAAGAAGACAAGTGATCAACAATCCCGTCCAAATCTCCACCATACGTAGTATGAGTGTCCGATCCTTTAGATGTAATGAAAGGATATGGATCACAAAGAGATTGAGGCGCGAAACGGGATGGATTTGGTAATCCTGTGTGGTATCCCAACTGAATGATTGATATATAATATGAAAATATTGATATCATTCCTTTAGGTTTTGATGTCACTTCATATTAAAGAAGTCGAATCCCAAACTCTAAAAGTAAGCGTCTGATCGTACAACTGAAAATCAATGCGTGAGACTTTATATCATCTTTCAAATAAGACACGCTAAAGTCAAACATCATGCTCGTCAAATCCAAGCTATAAGCATCATGTCCAATAACATACAATAAGTATATATGTTCCATCGATACCTCGTGTGGAGGCATGGTAAAAAAATATTTGAAGAAATGATCATATTAAGAATGTAGTAGTCCTTAGCCAAGAGGACTTCGGGAATTTTTTAAGGTCCAATAAGGGCATTGGCCATCATTAAAAAAATGGCTTTTGATGGGGAAGGAGAGGGATTATTCTTCATGAACAGATAGTTAAAAGACTTAACCACTAGAGATTGTAACCACTTTTGATCATCTATATGGGTATACATATCTTTATATCATTAACCATAGCATTTATCATTTCTACACCCATTTCATACTTACTATCCTTTACATTCGCATAAAATTTGTAACCTAGGTTTGGATAATAACCATAGTTTGAGAACAGATACCAAGACATCCATGATTTATCATAATCTAAAGCACACAAGTCTTGGGAAGAGAATCCAAATCAAATAAACATTCCCAATGCACTGAATGTGTAGAGAATATCTCATCGAATCTGGAACGGGTGTTGTCAGAGAGCGATGTACGTGAACGCAATTTGTGAGAAATTTCAATATCCTGAAATCATGAACCAAGACAAAAGGCACAGAAATCATGTAAGTACATAAATATCATTAATAGACAATCCTAGGATCCTACACTAATTATATGTGAGAGAGTTTCATATAAGGCACAATGTCAAATAATAATGAACTCTTAGAAATCTAAAAGTAATAAATCATAAGTTTAGGCACAAGAAAAATACTCTAGGTAAAATGAGTCTTATCTCATGATAAATAAATTCATCAATCATAGACAAAACTCAAAATCCAAACCAAAATGCTAAAGCACTAAACCCTAAGAACTAAGAAAAGAGAAATACATAAAATCTAGGAATAATTCTTACAAAATTTATGAATAATGACTTAGATCTAGAAGACAATAAAATAATCTCCTAAGATTCGATGTTGGTAGGAAGAGAAATGGAGTATAGGATTAGCAAGGTTTGGGTGGGAAAGAATAAAGCTTCGAAAAGTTTATTTTAAAGAAATTTTATTCTCCCAGGACAATTTGTTAAAGCGAAAGGTCACCTTCACTGGCCGTTGTATCCGTTATTACAACAAAGCGACTATGTTATGGGTCTTCAGCTAGGATAGGGAGTATAAACTTTGTATAAAGATGCACAAGAAATTGCACACAAATTTTTCTCATTTTTTTGCGAGTAAACTATATTCTCGTTTAAAATAAATATTGATATGACCATAAAGACTTTCAAAATCATACTCAACTTTTATGATTATGTCAAATACTCCGTAAATAAATAATGATTTAGCATTCAAAAGGCATAATGTTTCAAAATATTTCCATTTTAATAAGAGTGATTTGAGACATAATTCGTGAGATAAGTGAATAACATTAACATTAAGCTATAAGATGTGTAATGAATATTAATGTTTCATCTTACTTTTGAAAATTTTGGGCTTATGCAACTTTGGAAAAACTTTTGTTTAAACCATCATTTCCAACTACTACGTTCCCTCATTTTGAGATCATTGGCTAGAATCTTTGATTAAAACCTTTAAGGTTTCATATCTTTGGAGTAATCCAATTTTATATAGATCAAAATCTTTGAGACATCGCAATAAAAATACTTTTGCAAGTAGTTAATTTCGCACACACATAGGCAGAAAACTTATTTTCAAATTTCATAGGTAAACATCTCTTTTTACCTCATGTTGTAGTCCTATCCACTTTTGCTCTCATGAATTTTTTAAAGATTAACCTTTGCCTTTTCAACTTTATCGATGATTAAACTCTTTCATAAAAAAGGTTAAATGACAACCTTATTTTCTTCATGCACCATATAAAACTTTTAATTTACTTTAGAAGAAGACAACAAATCCACTTATTTTACTTTATCTAGAAAATTGCTCAAGTCGTAGTGCGGTGTAGTGTATGAGTTATTATCAAAACTATAAAATTTCAAGCTTAATTTAGCAAGGCATTTCAAGCTATAAATCTTTAATCATGGAGTATAAAAGCCATAGTTGAAATTGATTGCACAATGTTTAATCATGTAGGTTAAAATTTAGCACATGGGATATATGAATACCTACATACATAGAGAACCATATTATACAAAAGTAAAGGTTATTAATATGAACAAATAAAGAACAATACATACCAAATAGAAAATAATAAAACAAACCTAGATATAACCAATAAATAAGATGAGTGATATATAGCACATCCTAGGCATACCTAACGAATCCTAATTATAATTACTTATAGTAGGGAAACATCCTCCAATGTGTTAAAAGTCATTGATTTCAGTATTATCAATATTGAGGTTCGTAGGCCAATAACAATCGGAATATGAGGTAGAGGACTCAAAAATGACTTTGGGAGCAACCTTACTTGATTTTACCTTATGGTCCTTGATAGATGTCCTTCTCTTCTTATTATTACCCTCTCAATCAAAACTCAATCTGTCCTTAAACCTCATCAAAGGCATAGATGTTTGAAGTAAAACACAAAATTATCAAATATTTCCTATCTTATGGAAAAGGGTAACACTTATAAGGTTTAGCTTTTACTAGACCAATTGGGTTTCTAAGATCACATTTCTTCATCTTGAAGCAAAAATCTTTCAAATGCTCCCCTTTATTACACTAGGAAGAAGTGAAATTCACCTTCATTTCATTCTCCATAGATGTTTATTTGAATAAGAATTTTCTAATCATGGTGGAAACATGGTTTGTGATGTGGGGTGATGGTGTGAGGATTGACTATAAGAAGATGAAGGAATCTCACTTAAAAATTCAATTACGCTCTTGTCCTTCGATGATCTTCCCCCTAAAAAAATCTTACCCAATTTGTGAGATCTATAATTCAAATCCACCTTTAATGTTGAAGTGGATAGTAAATCGATCTCAAGAACATAGATTTTGTTCATGAAGGTAATTCGGGAGTCTTCATGATCTTTCAAAGATTTCCTCATGTACTCATCCTCAACGCGAGGAAATATACTATAGACAAACTCTACGTTCAGTGGCCTACCAAATACCACATTATGAGAAATCAAATCTTTCTAATAACTCTTAGTCACCAAAGCTTTTATTTTTTCAACGTTGGGTAGCATGGTGGAGAGTTTTATGTTCCTCTTCTCGAGTTTTATGGAATCCTAAAAAAGATAAACATATTTATTGATAATGTCATAATTCACACAATTCCGATCATTTAAATAGGTAGTAGTGTTAACATCAACACATGAGGGAGGAAAACTAAATCATTCGAATTTTTAAAGTTCTCCCCATACATAAAAGCCGAATAATTATTATTGGGAGTTTCTTGATCAGGGACTCCGATTCATTGCCAATAAAATTAGATTCAGAAATGCTTTTGCCACTAACTTTACCGAGTTCCATTGGACATTGTTTGGAATAAATTCCTTTGCCATCATATGTCTAACATGTGATGACATTTGGATAGTTTTGATTCTTCTCCCTGCTTCCTTGACTCGATTCAAACCTAGGTGGATTTAATTTTTGATTGCCTTTGGTTCAGAACTTTTTTCTCAATGTCATATCAAACATCCTCGTGAACAAGGACAATTCCTCATTACTAAGATCAAGGGTATTAAGTGGATTAACCTTTTGAGATTTGGTTTTGAAGTTTGAGTTCTCCTCTTCTGTTTGTTCTCCAAGATGATAATTCAAATTTTCCTCATCAGTTGGAAGTGTTCCCGCCAATTTATCTACTCTCATAGGGGTTTGAAATGGGACTTAAACTTATTCGATGGAATCAAACTTTCCACGAAACTTGGATAGTAGACATCTAATAATTTTATCGATTATAATCCTATCTTTGATTCCCTTACCTAGCATAAACATCGAATTGACTATGTCACTTAATTCAACATATAATTTGTTGAATTTTTTTGTCCTTTGTGGTAAGGATTTCAAAACGGGTCATGATATGTTGAAGCTTTTCATGTTTCACAATGGAGGCATATTTATAGGTCATTTGTAAAACTTCACATCCCTCTATCGTCAAACATGTTGAAATACACCAAAATCTACTAATGGTTACACAACTACAAAATTGCATTTAAACCCTTTGCGTTCCACACACTATATTTGATGTCATCATCATCCAAACCAGATCGTATTTTTGGGACTTGAACTCCATTAACAATGGTAAGTGGTGGATTCCATCTTGTTAATACACAATTCCAAATTTGTTCATCCAATGACATAATGTGTGACATCATTCGTATTTTCTAGTAGGAATAGTTTCTAACTACAAAAGGTTGAGGTCAAAGAGACAAACCACCCTCCATATCACAAGAAAAGGATCTACCTTAGGATTTTAAGCATAAAATAATGAGACCTTCTCTGATACCAGTTCAGAGTGTGAGATCACAATGGTAGATACCTAAATAAAATTAATATATCAGTTGAGCAATAAAATTAATTTAATGGATTAAAAATATCCAAAAGTCCATGTCACAAAATAGGTTTATCACTATTAGAATTTTAATCAAATTTTATCCTCAATCTAAGACAAGTGATTCTAATATGTGTAAAGATGAATCAAATCACTTAACACCAGATGTACGAGGAAAAACCCAATAATGAGAAAAACCACGGACGAAAATGAATGACAAATGTACTATGTTAGTGTATTACAACTACAAGATAAAGACTTACAATCACACAATGCTATGACCGACTAGAAACTCTTTCCCGCTATATCCTCCAAAGAAAGTGCCAACAACTAGAGAAAGATACACAATCGCGATCGATTTTGGACTCGTTCAATGCCTTCAAATCTAATGCCAACAAATCTTATTTAAAGTAGAATAATATCTTTATTCTTATTCAATAGATCAATGAGTAACCACCAACTACAAATAGGATATGTGAGGGTATCCTATGTTGGAAAAGATGTAGCGAAAATGTTTCTCTTTAAAAACTCACAAGTGTGTTTTTTAAGCTTCAAATAAGGCCATACTCGAGCAAATTATATTTAGAAAATGATTTATCAAAAAGCTTTCTTGAGTACAAAAGTATTATGTTCAAGGATTCAAGAATGACAATGAATATATAAAATCACAAAAGATAAGAATAAAGAAATGGTGAAAATGCATTTCTTCTTAAAAAGATCTCTCTTAAAAATTCACTCAACAAGGAAAAAGAAGAGGATTTTAATATGTATAGGACTTGTGTATGAAGACAAATGAGGTAGTGGATGGAAATAGAAAATGCCTTGTTTTTCAATTTTTACAAAATTCATAATTTCAACTTGTTAAACTAAGGATAAGTAAGATTCTAAATATAAATATTCATTAAAAACACAGTTTTTGTATAAAAAGAATATAACATCTTTAGAATTGGAAATATCAACTATAAAAAGAACCATAAGGTTAAATGAGAAAGATTTTATAATTATGGAAATTAGTTTAACTAAGGGTGAATCAAGGTACGCTAAAAATATACCTTTATCCTAAGTGGTTAAGTTGGGGCAAATGTCATGAATGATCTGGTATGGGTTTGATGAAGCTTTCCCAAGACCTCTTAGAATAGATTCAAAATATATATTATAACACGGGAATAAGACAATTCATAATTCTATGAAGAACATGATTATACTACACTCTTACAACACATCCTTTAGGAAGTTGAGATCCTCTAGAACAACTTCCACACTTATGCCAGTCAATAAAAAGCATTATAGTATGAAGAAAATGACAAATGATCTTCTTGGATATCACTTACTTCACTTTTGGGGAGTATTTAACATACCATGGAGGATGTTTAGCTTCATTAAGGAGAAGGTTCAAAAATGCTAATTATCACCCATAAAATTTGCCACCTCCAATGGTCTCCATCCAACCTATTGATTTCTGGATGACATGTTATGGTTGTTTTTTCAAAATTACAATTAACATATCCTTATTAATGAAACTATTCCATATTCGGATGTTTTCTAATCATTTTTTCTTTATCTCATTATGTCTTTAATTATCATTTACATTAGAAAATTACATACATTATGATCATACTAACATGAACACGCCTTCGAATGAAAATTAATGTATCACTTTGTATAACTTAATTTTTAAAATTTTAGTTCAAAACTTGTCTTTAAAAGAGGGGGAAATGTGAACAATTTGAATGAAGGAAATCACATTTTTCGGCCACCCATTTTGATAACGACAAAAGGCAATTATGTAATACCCCGTATTTTTATGCTATATTAATTTGGGGGATTTATTAAATTTAATGAGAGTGTATTATTTAATAAAAATCCGGAAATTAATTATGTTATAATTATTGACGTGACGTGAGTTAGTAATTATATGAAATTTTTGAATATTACTTATGAGCATAGTAATATATGATATTGTTTATAGTAAATGTCACGAGTGAATGAAATGGCAGTTTTGGGAATTTTAGTCGGGACGCGCCCGTGTCGCGTCGGGATTAATTATTAATATATAAAAGTGAATATTTTATAAGTTGTTCGTATGGTCGTTTTGAGTGCGCCAACGCGTCCGGAAGGGTCGAGATAGTCAGAAAAGTGTACCCGGGGGTTTAGTTTGAGTCTCGGGGTGTTTTTAGGCCTAATTAGTGACCCGGGAGGGCATTTTGGTCATTTTACAAAATAGGGTAAGTAAACCCACGAATTTTAGCAGCCTTTATCAGCTGGTTAAGTTAGCCTTTTAGGGTTAGAACCTACAAAATCCTAGAACGGCCATTAGAGAAGAGAGGAGAGACCTTTCAAGGAGATTCAAGGCCAAAACACCACCGTTTGCACCGCCGTCACCACCAACGCGTAGATCGCGAGGAGGAGAACGCAACCACACCAATACCAGCAGGAAACCAGACCTCTGAAATCCCAGGCAAGTGTTTAACTTGCGTATTTTCGTTGGTGCAATATTCATATTAGTTAGGAATGATTAGGAGTATAATCTATGGAAGAAAACCCCACTTTTTGATAGGAATTTGCATGTAGAAAAGATTAAAACCATATTCTAGAAGTCTTATATGATGTAGATGATTAACCCACGAATTTTGATGATTATGTAGAAGGAAATTCTGGAGAAAAACTGATTAGAATAGAAGTTAAGAAAACTTAGGGTTCTTGATGATTAGATGAGATTTTAGGTTGTTTAATCATGTTTAATGATGGTTATACGCATGCTTAACGTTAGAAACATCTGGTAATATGTTATTATGTTTGTGGTATAAGTTTTGGGACGATTAGGGTTGGAAAATATGAATTTGAATGAAGAATTTTGGTGAAACCCGCAACTGCAATTCTGCAGAATTTCCGCAGACCTGCTTGATCGATCGATCGACCCTAGAGCGTCGATCGATCGAAGGTTCGATCGATCGAGCCCCAGCCGTCGATCGATCGACCCTTCCTGGCAGCCTCTTATTTCCCCATGTTTAATTAGTTGAATTAATTTATCATGGAATAATCCTTGGGCATATTAAATAAAATGTTTTGGGATATAGGAGAGACCAGTAGGACATATGATTAAGTGTTGAGAACTTTATTATGAAATGATTATTGTGTTTTAGGGATAATTAATTAAGGAATGACGAACTACGTATTTCAAGTGAGGGATTATGACGAATACCTACGATAGTGAATAGATGTCTACCTACTGAATTTGTTACTTGGATGGATAGAACCCATGAGTGTTCCATAACTAGTGAGAAAACCCTTCGAGTTAAGGTTAGAGACGAAACCTTATGCGTAATACTAATAATGTGAAATTAAGGATAAATGTTGTAATTATGGGTAACGAGAGTGACCTATATTAATATGATGAAAGTAGTATATTTATATGATTGTGTGTGCATATATTATATACATGTGAAAAACGTACCCGCGCTACTTGCTATCCCTGAGGTTACCGCGCTGGGACGGTCTTATCCTGTGTTGCCTTACGGGGGATATTGATTCGTACCCTAGAAGATAGGAATCCTAGGTACAGGCTACCGAATCGGTAGTCACGGTCCTAAGAGACGCGAGGGTATGTGCTGACCTCTTGGACTTGGAAACTATACTTCGCCTCAATATTGTTTGTGTTTGTGTTGATACAGTTCGAGAGTGATTCCGAACTTGTATTTCCCTTAGTAAGATTTATACGGGGATTGGATAGCAGAGTATGCCCGCACCATAATTTTTATATGGGGTGCCAGTAGAATATATATATTACACGAGTATTTGATATATATGAAGTTCTGAAACTTGGAACTACCTACTGTGATTTGGTAAGTAAGTCATGTTTGATGAATCAGATTGGAAATACTTGTTTTATGAGAGTATATTATGACACTGGGAAACTTTATAAATTAATGAAGCTAAAACGAGAGTTGTGCTACACTTTGAAAGTAACCTTTTCACACGTTGACATTGTTCGGTTTTTTAAAACTTATGAGTAAGTTAAGATAAACTAAATTATTGGGAAGGTTAGTATGATAATATGTTAAGTTAAACCATTTGGGGAAGGTTAGTACGATAGGCGTGCACACTAGAAGAGAGGTGAGAATTTCTCAAGAGAGTGTCGAACTAATATGTCATTGCATTGGCCTGTATCAATTTAAATACTTGCTAAACTAATTTTAAATCATACACACTTTCGGGCTCTGACCCGTTTTATCTCTCCCTCTCCCCCTTGTATATATATATATGTATGTATTTCAGGTGCCCAGCCACAGGGGCGTCTTGCTTAGGATCTTTTGGAAGGAACGCGCTGCAGCTTAGGTGGGAGTTGCAGGTCTTTTGATTAGACGACTTCGTTCATTCAGATCCACTCCTATCATTTTCATTCAGATGGGCATGTGTAGCCCTTTCCATTATTTCTTTATGTTGGGACCTTGTTATTTCAGTTATTTCCTAGTTCGTTATTTTGGGATTTTGTTCAGGACGGATGTATTACTTTATTTTCTCGCATGTTGACATTCGTGGATGAATGTTTCATATATTGGATTCTTTCGTTCCAGTTTATTGTGGTGTGAATCTTATTCATTGAGCTTTGTTAATAATTTAAATAAATCTTTTCTTTAAATAAAATTTGGAAGTTAATGTTAAAAATTGGTTTTTGACACTTAGCTTAATTATTTAGGGTGTTTAATTGGAAAGTTTCTTTTTACGACAGTGATGCTAAGAATGAACCAAACTGTTCACCTTGATTTAATTTAATAAAGGAGTGATCGCCCGGTATTTAATTAGGCGGGGTGTCACAAATTAATAATGTATTTGCATCATCATGTTCTTTTACCTTTATTAAATAAAAAATTCAATAAATAAAATTATATGATTATTGATGGAAGTTTCTCGGTGAAACCAACTCTAATCATTTAAATAAAAAATTCAAAAAATATTTTTTTTCTTCTTTTTAAACTTTTTGCCTAAATTTTTTATTTCCTTAGATTTTACTCTCTAGTTACCTCATTCTTTTAAGAAAAAATCTTTAAATTTATCTAAGGATTTACCCACCTAAATAGTTCTTTAGTTTATTTTCCATCACTATAATTCTTTACTAATTCATATGATTCATGTATTGACACCTTATGCACCACAAATTATACTTACATAATTGTTAAAAGCTAAATGACTTCGTAAATTTAATATTCATATGTATACTTACCATGTGAGATTTGTGTTATATTTTCTATTATGTGTGATGCATACACTTATTCATTATTCTTTTGAAAACTATTTTAAGTTACTGGTTATCTCGATATTCTTGTCTTGACTGTCGATTAAAGAATGGTGATACGATCTTTTACGAAACAAAATTTGAAATCATGTTTTAACCTAACCTTTGATCAAAGGAAACTCATTTAATTATTTAATCTGTTCCATCAACATCTTGAAAATTGATTCAAAAAGAAATGAAAAGTGAAATACAGACTAGGCAAAAATAAAGAAAGAGAAGAAAAGAGATAAAATAAAAATAAAAATAAAGAAATTCAAAAAGAGAAAAGAATTCCAATGAAAAGAAAAGACATAAAAGAATTTTCTCTTCAAAAGTTCACCCTAGATTCAAAAATACAAAATAATTTTATAATGTTGACCGTTATCATCCGTTCATATATTTTCCATCCTAAAAACTCCTTATATAATCATAGGGATAACGTGGTTTTCTCAATATTTAAAAGAATACATTTCACATTCTTTAGAAAATAGTATCCTATCATGAGATTGCATTTTATCATTTTACATAAACATCTTTCATCACTAACATGTGCAAGGCAGTGTTTTCAATTACATTTACTCTTCATGCCTACATATCCCGAGTGATTTATTCTAATTTAGAGTGTTTTAATTTTTTGAGTGTGATCACCGATGAGAATTGAACTAGTGCATTCCATTATAAGCATTGAGTCATAAAAAGCTATATACAATTTCACTTGTAAATTTTGTGATGCACTCTAGTCAATATTTAAATCTCATGAATTCCTTTAACATAATGTTCTAGTAAATAAAACTATTGGAGAAATCTTCTAGTCATTGCCAATTACTTGTTAAATTTTAATATTGTGAATGAACTTTTTGTTCAGAAAATGGGCAACTATTTTGAGAAAAAATTGATATTTGTGAGTCTCATCACTGTAAACTCTCACGGGATGAAACTCATTCACTGAAGTAACCTAGGAGTTTAATGGCTTATTGTAGAAGTTAAATACAACAGTGCATCCCATGAAAGTGGATCCCTGTCATTTCTTTTATAGTTTTGGAATAAAATAATGATTTTAACATAAAAAAAAATCTTTTACTATGTCGATAGGGACTAGCAACACGTTAGTTAGGGGGAGTGATCCATGTTAAATATCGCATTTTATTAACCCTTTTACTGTGCAATATTGCAGTTCCATGATTGTTAAACTAATGTTTTATGCTCATTTATTGTATAGCCTTTATTATTAATGGAAAATCGCTTTTTCAAGGTTTAGTTAAGTTTTTATTGGGTTTACAATGCTAATGGTGAAGCCGAGAAGAAATCGGAGCAAGAAACATTGACATATGAACTTGTAGGGGCAAAATGATAAAATTAGATAACCAATTTTGAACTCGATCATAGAAAATATCAGCTTCGAATCAAGAAATATCTGGGTTTAGACGATGTGTCAATCTAATCTCAAACGAAGAAATTATGATCGTGCAAAGTCTGAAATCAAAAGAAAGTCAAAGTCAAAGTCAAAGTCCTGGGTCAAACCCAAATTTTGACCCTGTGACCTGGACACTGTTTAAATATTTTTTGCCATAAAGTGAGGGTCTCGTCGGTTCTGACAGTGCGTAAATCCATGTTCGTATTAAGAAGATATGGAGTTTTTGATTTATTTTGTAACTAATGAAATCTAGGTTTTAAGTAAGTTTTTTATATTTTTGGTGTCGTATATATAATGTAGAGCCAGTTGGCTTGATGGAAGAGAAGACTCTGCATGGGGAGAAGGTCACACGTTCAAAAATCCTTAACCTCATCTATATTTTAAATTTTTGGTAGTGATTTGACGATCAGAAATATGCAAGTACAAATTTTTGATTCAGTTAATTTGTATGTATCGACTTAATTCCGGACAAAACATTTTGAGTCATATGTTAGGGTTGTTTTTTCCCTTTTAAGTCTTTGATGTGTTTGAATGAAGACGTAGTGAAAAGGCTTCAGAGATTGCATATCGTGCCATATCTTGTGGCACGTTTCGTCTTAATGTTCTGAGGATCTCTCGGGTATGGATTCATATATATTATAATCCTTGGATATTTTATTTTTGGGTGTTAGTATTTTTATAAAATTATTTCTAAATGTTTTGTAATACCTCATATTTTTGTGCATTTAATATTTAATTAATTCGGCTAATTTTTAATAATTTGTGTGTCATACTTTAATTGAATTAATTATTATTAATATTTATTTAAATATTAATCTGGAGAGTAAATGGTTAATATTTATGAAATTTAAATTACTAAGTGAATAGTAATTATTTATTTACGTCAGGACGAGTGATAGTGACGTGGTATTAATTTATCTCAACCGGGAGTCGGGTATAGACTATATTGGGGTTGAGATAGGAACTTTTAGTAAAATAATTCAGATGACAGTTCTAAGTGCATGGTTGATTCTAGATGGGTCGAGATAGTCGAAAAAGAGTACCCGGGGTGGTAAATGGGTCTCGGGACTTTTTTAGGCATAACCAAGCCCACAAGGGGAGTGTTTGGTCCATTTCAATAAAGCACACAAGCCTTAAAACAGGATTCTCATAATAAAACCTAAAAGTGAGAGGGTGTGGCAGCCACAACTCATTTAAGAAACCCTAATTGAGTAGATTAGAAAAGAGGGAGAATTCGAAGAACTCATAGGAGCCAAAAGCAAGAAGAAGTGTGTGTGTTTTTCACCAAATCATCATTTACACCAAAGGATTCAGACACTACGAACCCTAAGGCAAGTGGTTAAATTGTTACAATACAAATATGTGATAATCGATTCTTATCATATTAGGTGTGTTTAAAACCATTATTTTGGGTTGGGTGGATATAAATTGGGCTTTCAATTTTTGGGGCATTGCGTGTAAGATTTGAGGAAGGATTTAGATCCCAACGTGTACTGTGCGTGAAGTAAAATTGGTAAACCCATAAATTTCCTCCTAATATTGACAAGTAGTGGGATTAAATTGTAGAGGGAGGTTCTATAAACTTTGTGTAATTTAGCAGATGAAATTGGGAACTAATTCGTGTGAATATTTGAAATCGGAGGATACATTTCGTGTTGTCATTATTGGTGACTAGTGGATTGGGAGTTTATATACTTTTAAAATTTTTTGGGATTGTTGAACATGTACAATACAGTAATCTAGAAAACAGAGTTGGAAGAAAACTCCCATGGTAGTCGATGTAAGGTAGAAGAAGAGGGGGAGAGAGAAAAAGTAGGTCGTTAGAACGACCTAGGCCGTCGTTTGCGTGACGTGTCCAGTCATTTGAGCGATGTGTCAAAAGGGAGCCCAGGTTTTATTAATTTCAATTGGGCCGGAGGGAAGTTTCGGGCTTAAGGGAAGTTGTAGTAATGAATGTTTCTTCATTTATGTGACTATAAGAGGAGGAGAGATAATTATTTTTGTGGAGATAAAAGAATGAGACTTAAGTATGGAATTTGGGGCGATAAATTCTAAGGAATTAATTACGGATCAAGGGAGTGTGTCCGAGTATTTTGATTGAGTGACGCCATAATAACCAATTAATTAATGGGAACGTTATTAAAGTTTAGAGTCAGGTAATTGACTCGGGTATTTTGGGCTAGTGCTACGAGTGCTTAGGCACGGATTTGGGCCGGTTAATTTATTATAGGGTTATATAATAAATGTGGGATTTATTTAAATTACAAGTCGGTATATAGATTTGGGAATTTTAGGCTAGTATTACAGTAATTGTGCACGGAGTAGCCGAGATTATATATATATATATATATATATATATATATATATATATATATATATATATATATATTTATAGAGAGAGAGAGAGAGAGAGAGAGAGAAAGAGAGAGATATAGGATTATAAGTGGACCAAAAGATCGGAATTTTTAATGGACTAAAAAAAATGATCCATTCAATAGCAAATAGACCGGATCCCAACTGCACACGCGTGTGTCTTAATAACTGAGCGTTTGCATTTTAATATCTCCACGGTCCAAATTAAAACACAACTGAGAACCCACGGCTGCTATGCTATGGACCAAAAGAAGTTTTAGCTCTCTTCCCCCCTCACCACAACTGCTCCTCTTCACCATAACTGAGCCTGTCACTTTTGCCCCTTCACCACAACTGTTCTTCTTTAACAACGATCTGCCTTCACACCTCATTGTAAGTATTTATGCTTTTAGGGTTTTATGCTTATCTAAATGCATCATAGTGGAGGCATTTAAGTTTATCTAAACGCATTTTCATATCTAAATGCATCAAATTCCCAGGCCATAAGATGGGTTTCTATTTTTATTGGTGAACTTTAGTTGAATTTTGGTGATTTGAAATGTGTCACAATTAAATAATAATTATAAAATGACTCTTAAACATAAATTTTAATTTCTTATTGTAATTGGTTCACGCCAGCGGCAACAGACATGTGTGTCGACCAATTTCGATCGATACACAAGTTCGTTGCCGCTCGCGCGGACAAATTACAACAAGGAATTAAAATTGAATGGGTTATGAATTTGGGTTATGGCTGCAATCTTCTTGAATTGGGTTTGGCTTTAGGGTCATTTTGACAAATTTTGGGTTATTTATGTGATTTCTCATTTTTATTAGTCATATCTTTATTTACTTATTTTATCGCATTTTCATTTTTATTTATAGGTAAAAAATAGATAATGAGAAAATTGATCTACAAAACGGGGAAATTTTATAATGGGATGTTGAGGGGTATATGCATTTCGAAATTGAAAGTGCACCAAATGATGAGAGTGAGAAATGCATAGAGTCGGAAAGTAGCATTTCTAGCACGTTTTACACTCCAAAAGTAGCAACCAAATCGATACCAAAAATTGGTCAACAGTTTGAAAAGCTAGAGCAAGCAAATGTTTTTTATAACAATTATGCCAAACAAGCTGATTTTAGTGTGAGACAATCGTCCGGTAAAAAAAATGTCGAGATCGGTGAGATCGTTAGGAAAGACCTTGTTTGTTGGAAAGAAGGGAAGGGTAAACTTCTTGCCACCGATGGAGCGAAAATATGGAGGGGTCAATTAAAGTCGATTGTAATGCAAAATTTGTTGTTATTTTGTCCTTGGGCGTCTATGCATTTAGTGTTTTTGTTGAGGGACACTATCACATATTAATGAGTCCTAGCAAAGTACATCTTTTTCCTTCTCATAGTTAAGTGTTTAGTTCGCATAAATCATTAAGTCAACAACTCGATATGGTCAATATACCTAAACACCAACAATACAAATTACTTGCGATGCAAGCGAAGGTTTGAAAATGTTGGGTGTACACAACGAGATTTACTTAATTATGGAATGGATAAACGCGAAGAATTAAAAGGTTAGGATGCGAATATGCCTAGCAATTATTTAAAAAATCAATAAGAAAAAAAATCCCTCATTTTATTTCAGGATATAAACAATTGATGAAAATAAATTAACTCGTTGTTTTTGGGCCGACGCCATCTCAAGAAAAGAATACAGGTATTTTGGGGATGTTGTAATGTTCGACACCATATACAACACTAACCGATATGCTTTGATATTTGCGCCACTAAGGGGGTTAATAATCATGGCTAAACTGTTATGTTTGATTCCGCATTATTGAGTGATGAAACTATTGGCACATTTGTTTGACTATTTAATCAATTTCTAAAATTAATGCCTGTCGGTCCCCCAAGATGATAATAACCGATCAAGATCCCACTATGAAAAATGCAATTGGAAAAACACTACCCACGACAACCCATATATTTTGTAGTTGACATATTTTAACCAAATTTACTGAGAGAATAGGTTTGGTTAAATATATGGCTTACAAATCTGAATTTGAAAATTGTATTTGGGGATCGGAATTAATATAGGCGTTTTATATGAAGTGAAAGGATCTTCTTGAAAAAAGTGGGTTGAATTATAACAAATGGCTAAAATCATTGTATGAAATTCGTTCCCAACGGGTTTCGGCCTACATAAATCATATATTTTCGGCGGGAATGTCAAGTAGCCAACGTGTCGAAAGCGCACACTGATTTTTTAAGAAGTTTGTGTCGAAAAATAATTCTTTGATTGAGTTTATGGTCCAATTTGATAATGGCCTTATTCATCAACGACATCAAGAATTAATTGCGGATCACAAATATTTTGTTGATAAGCCTAAGATAAAATTCGTTCATGATTTTTTGGTTCACATGGTTGATGTATAGACCAATGAAATGTTTCACAAATTTGAAAATGAATTATTAGAGAACTTCACGTATGAATTCGAGCTTGTTGATGAGGATGAAAGTCATCATTTGTTCAAGATTTTAAAAGATGATTTACGGGTAATAAGATACGACAAGGCATTAGATTTTTCGACTTGCACTTGTAGAATATTTGAGTCAATGGGGATCCCGTGTAGACATCTTATTCAATATTTTGACAAAATGCATGATTATGAAAGGTTGTCCGAGAAGTACATTTTGAATAGGTGCACCAAATTGGGAAAATCGGAGTTGGTTGTGGATGAGTCTGGTCATGAGATAGTAAATGATAGATCGTAATTGCTATAGATGTCAAAATTAGTCCAAATGGCAATAGATATGGTTGATGATTCCCTTACTAGTCAAGACGCAACAAATGCTTATGTTGATGGTTTAGGATTTGTGCATCAAAATTTAAATGTCATTATCAAGGGGGCTCAAAATAGGTTAACAAATTAGATAATGAGTGCAGCGACATTGGGAAATGTTAGTAGCAATTTTTATGTTGAACCGGACAAAGGGCGTGCAAAAGGATACGTCAAACGATTTAAAATAGGAAAGGAGAAAGCATCCGGTAAAGGAAAAAAAATAAAGGCAAGAAAGTGTAATGGTTATGGTTTTGTTGGCCAGTCACACGATAAAAGAAATTGTTCATTCTTAAAAAATCGGTAAGTAACTTATAAAACAATTATGCATTCGTAGACGCGGTTAAATTAGCATGATATTGTGCGATTATATGTCTTCTCATCAAGACCTAGACGATGATATGGATAATGAAAGTTATTCTTCCCCTATATAGGTAATTATTTTATCAAATTAAGTATGTAGTTGGTCACTTCGTAGTGTTTTAAATAAGGCTTGATTTAATATGTTTTAACATGTTTTTTTCAGGAGAAAGAAGATGACGACTATGATAACTATGAATTATTTGAGGAATTTAATAGGATTGGATGACGAGGCCATCCTTCTTGTTTAGTGTCACACTTGAAACAGTTTTTTTTCTCTGTTTTTTTCAGTTTTTGATGGATCTTTACTGTCTTGTCTCACACTTGAAATACATATGGTGTTGCTATTATTTCAGTTGTATGGAGCTCTCAAGATGCTATTTTTTTGGTCCATCAGTTGTATGAAGTTGAGAGGATCATTTTTATGGTCTCTACACTAAAAACACCAAATTGGCACACCTTGATATTAAAAATCTTGCATAGTTTAAAACTGTGCCAAATTTTTGCCACGGTTTAATGACAATCTGGCACACTTTTAAGCAGTGCCAAATTTTGGCACTGTTTAAAAGTTTGCCAAAATTGAGAACACTAGGTTAAAATATAAATACCCTAAAAAAACATTAATCCCCTCAATTATTTTTGGTCTCCCGCTCTCTCTCCTCTCTCGATTTCAGCCTCCCGCCCTCTTTCTCTCCCGCTCTTGAAAATCCTCTCTCCTCTATCGATGCCTCCAATCGAAACCATCAGGTCATTACGATATGCAGAGACGTTGGCAATACGAGGAGAACAGGGTGAGTTTTAGAGGGCAAATCTTGTCCAAATCAACTCGACGTCGATCTCAGTCTCTCTCGACGTCGATCTCAGTGGGTTTTTGGATGTTGGAGTTTTTCAAATCATACATTCAGTTCAAATATAGGTATGTCTTATACAAACCCTATATAAATGTTTATTTGTTTCAATCATCTGTAAAGTTATTCAAATGTCTTTGATTACATTTGATTTTTCTTCATTCGGTGATGAAATTGACCTTCATCGTGTGTTTATTTTGTTGAGTAAATTACAAATTTAGTAGGCCCAGTTTTAAAATGGTCCCTAAACTTTATTTTGTCTCTATTAATTATTTTGGTTCAATATGATCCTTCCGTTATATTAGTCAGCTAACTTTAATTAACAAACTATGTTATTTTCTAAATCAATTCACATTTCTAAATTAAACCAATCTACAAATCAACCTAGTAAACTGTCATCATTAAAATTTTGAGTTAATCAGCAAAGAACTTGGATTTTGAGTGTTCATCTTGCATCGATGGGAGTGATGTCCTGAGCTGGTGATGAAGTTGGTAATTGTTGTTTTAGGCTTGAAGTTGAAATGGAGGGGATTAGTTTTAGGAGTGGTAGTGCTAATTGCTGTTTTTATTTATTTTTTCTTGAGTTTTTAATTTTTCAGTTTGGTTGTAATTTTTAATTTGGGTTTATGAGTTTTGAAATTCTCGTTCTTAATATAGGGGTATGAGGCGTTGTGACTGTAATTGACTATGTAAATCTATGCCACGGATGTTGGGCTTTTGCTCTCGTTTTATCTTTCTTTTTCCTTAATGTTTTGATTATGTTCATCTTGGTTGGATTTTTCTTTCATTGCGAAAGTGATTTTTATTCACTTTCAGCAATCCAGTTACCTAATCGAATCATCATACTATCTAATTCAGGAGACATTATGACTCATCATTTAATTTGAAGCAGGGATATTGAGGGAAGTTATTCAAATAGCGTACCTAGTATGGAATTATCTAGGGTGAGTGTTGAGGACATATTGTTAACTCATTCAGGTTCCACAAGAAAACAATCTTTTTTTCTGATTTTAACATGGATGGAACTGTGTAAGCAAGTGCGTTGCTATTTACTTGCTTGGATTTTAATACCTCAAATTTTTCATTTTGCAGGGTCCGTCTTTAACGTAAAATAATGAGTTCCTTTCAATTTCTTTTGTTTATGACTTGAGTTGAAAAGAAAAGAAATGGAATGTGTTAATACAAGTAATAATGTCTATAAATAAGTGTGTATCTTGAAATGTTAAAATTTGATTCTAAAATTAAATGGTAAGTCTTTTAGTGAGAGTGAAATAAAGTCACCATAATAAGGTCAAGTCTTCCTATGAGTGTGAGAATGCAATGTGAACAAAATTACCCACAACTCTTGAAGTGTAACACCCAAGAACTCCCTTAGAAAATCTATGAGTTTCCCCGAGAGGTCAGGTCTAGGTTATCCCTTAGGCAACATAGCACCTGGTAGGACGTCTCCCATCCACCACACTTAGAGTACTTGGAAAATGGTTATAGGACCTTTTTGCCAAGGTTTTAATTTAATCTTAGTACTTTATACTTGAATAAACACACCACATGGATGGATGATATGAACCACTCGGGATCCCGGGGATCAAGTTTTGGGTATTCTCAAATGTCTTAAGTAGGGAAATTTAGAGAAACATTAGGAAATCCTAGGTTCCCTACTTATCCTATAAATTGAAATTTGGTTACACTTTCCAAAGTTAATACCGAATTTGAGAGAGAGAGAGAGAGAGAGAGAGAGAGAGAGAGAGAGAGAGAGAGAGGTTATGATGATGATGATGATGATGATAATGATGATGATGTAAGGGGGACACGACCATTGAGAAGCAGGAGTGAGTAAGGGTAGAGCGAGGTGGTCGAAGTCGTCTTGGAAGTTAAAAATTACACCTTGTTAAATCAAACTTTAGACTTGATCTATTTTGGTAAGGATGTATCCTCATCATATACTCTGTCTCTTTCATTTGATCCATATTTTCCATTTTCCCGTTGAAAGATTGAATGGAAGTTATTATTAGGATAAACCTATCATTTAAAAATTTTACCCATTGAAGTTTGTTGAAAAGTATTTCTAACTCCATCACCGAGGTTGCAAGCTAATGCAGTATAAAGTTATGACTAAGTTTCATTGAGTGACTCATTGTACTCTTATGGTTGTCGTGGACATGACATTGAATTATTGGGCCACAACATCTAGGCTTGACTCTAAACTCAGGTTTGGAGCTTAGTGTTGGGGAAAGGGCTAATGCGTTAGTTCAGTATTGTTGTAGTCATTGGAATTTGGATGACATGTTGGGCTAGCATGGGTCTTGACTCATGAGCAGAGATTAAATAGGATAAGAGGGTTGATGACATGACGTAGAGGGCTTATCCAGGAAGTGGACATGAGAGAAGGTTGCAGACTATGGCATGACTAACCGTAGATCCTGAAATAATCCTATTATGGTTAAAGGTCCTATAAAGACTATGATATGATACATAGGGAGGATGGTTTGTATGCCCTAGAAAACCTTGGGAAAGGCAAAGATCTTGATTGTAATGTAATTTCTGGGCTAAAAGTTTCCCATTTCCCGTGGATTCTGGATACTTTGAGATTTTGGGTTTGAGGGTTAGGAAGTTACTTCTCTTACATTGAGTAACTTTATATCATTTTGCCCATATCGTTGTGTTGTAATAAGTTGTTATTACTCCATTAAG
Organism: Sambucus nigra; assembly: GCA_949130495.1. Taxonomy (NCBI): domain Eukaryota; kingdom Viridiplantae; phylum Streptophyta; class Magnoliopsida; order Dipsacales; family Adoxaceae; genus Sambucus; species Sambucus nigra. The sequence goes on along the minus strand of OX422213.1, from coordinate 554,526,121 downwards.
CTATATATATATATGATTTTACAAAGATACTTACTTATGAGGTTCTGTATGAGGATTTTTTTGCTCATCCCTTATTGAGAGATTTGAATGCTCATACCTTTATATTGTATGATTACTTAAGTTTGGAGTTGGGGAGTCCTTTGATGCTAAGGTCTAGTTGTTTTGTATCTTTAGTTTCATTTTGTTCTAAGGCTAATTGTTAGGGCACTGGAATTTTATAATTATATGTTTACTTAATTAAAAATTATTAGTTAATATAGTTATGTACTTGGCGAAGGAGGATTGGGATGTTTTTATTTAACCCTCTATATGTTATGGATGGATGTTAGACGCCTAATTACTCCTATGTGGTTATTTTTAAATGAACACTTTAGCGATTGTTTATATTTTGACTTATGATATTTGGTCGAGGACCCCTAGGGGCCTATCCCATCTAAGAGTTACCCTAATTTGTAGCTTAAAAATTTGTCTATATGTTTATGCATTGTGAGAAAGCCTCGTTGTGGACTAATAAAGCAAGTCTAGGGATTCACATTAAGGACATTTATGTTACAAAATCAGGGGATTGAATTTCCATTATTAAGGGTAACTGCAACACCCCTAATTTTGGAGAATTTTGGGTAACTTATATTCTATAATTTATTTCTATCTTATTTCATGGTTATGCGTATGTTTTAGGGTTTGTAAGTAACTAGTTTTAATGAACAACTGTGTAGGACTAAAATATATGCATATGTGTTTCAATGTTTGGATTATTCGTTCCACTTACTAGTAAATACCATGGTTACAAAATTAACCAATCTTTTGAGGACACGTCTCCTTGCTCCCTTGGCCCGTACCTATCTTTCAAACAGCTATATAGCTGTTATAGTTGTTATATGTATATAACAGGGTGGTTATATATATAACAAGGCTGTTATATATATACATATTGCCTATATATATATATATATAGCTGTTATAGTTGTTATATATATATATAAAACAGCTATAACAACTATATAGCTGTTATATATATGGAGCTATATAGTTATATATGCAACTATATATATATATATATATATATATATATATATATATATAAAGTATATGTGGATCTATATATGAAGTTATATAGCTATAATCAGTGCCAAGTGACATACAGAGAATGTTATTCTATTTTATTTAATCAGTGCCAAGTGATATATAGAGCTATATAGTTATATATGCAGCTATATATATATATATATATATATATATATATAACAAGTATATATGGAGCTATATGCTTGAATGATATTTTTTTTCCTTTTTTCTTTAATCCTCATCAATGTGTCAGGTTTAAATTTACTAGCACTCTTAATACTCATTTGGTTTGAGTTTCGGTGCTTTCCAGGATTTCAAAAATGGTAAATCTCACCAATAAATTTCTTTAGTTAGCTTTATTTTTCAAAAACATAGTTTGAAGTGTATTTTCACGTATTTGCAGTTGGTCGACCGCGTTACAACTGATACAATCAAAGATGTTGTTGGTCGACCGCGTCCAAATTTTTTTTGGCGTTGTTTTCTCGATGGCAAAGGGGTGAGTTACTCATCAACTCCCTTTAATTTTTACTCCCAAAATAGTTCCCTAAAACTGTTCCAAACAGTCCCAAAATAATGCTGAAAAAAGTCCCAAAGAAAAGCTGTAAATAATTCCAAAGTAAAGGTCTCTGTCTCTTCTAACGGAGAGTGTAGAACAAATGTATTGTACGAAATAATTTTGAGGATTATGTGCCCAAAGCTATAATGCACTTTTTAGTGAGCACTACAAATCCGTTTAGATCTGCTGACTGTATATCTATCGTTCTAAGGTCTGCATTGATAAGACTTTATCCTTCTTTCACTTCAATGGATACGGCTATACAAGTTCAAGTTCAAATTGCTCGAGGCTTAAGGCGTTCATGTCAAGCTGTCCTGCATATAAGTTCAAATGGCTCACACTATAAGTTGATTCCAATTAACAAGTTTTAATCCTAATGAGGTGAGGGTTTAGTTTTAGTGTTTTACTTTATTCTTTTGATATCTCCTATCGCTTTCTCTAATACAGTATATATCTTCAAATTTTCCCAGGTGAAAGATTAAAAATTTCCCTACCATTTCTCACTTGAAATATTTTTACATTGTAGGTTGGTTTAATAATAGGCAAGGGTAGGGAAACTATTAATAATCTACATACGAGACCAGGGGCACGGATTTAGGTAGTTGATATCATATTACCTTGCTCTAAATTCAATAAAAGAACAAAGTATACAATATAAAAGAATATATGGACACTAAATGAGGACAATTTGCCATAATATTTGGCAAATCAACTATATTATTTAACAATTTTCCATAATTAACAAAGTATTCCTCCCTTAATTTCTCTTTTTTTTCATAATGATGATGATTTATACATTTCTTCTGTAATTACTTTTAAAATGAATATCATAGGCACCTTAGTTTATAGTAGTGCCAAGCTTAAGCTACTTCTCTTAGATTAACATCAATTTGGATTCGCTTCAAAGGATTCTTTAAAGAAACATACCACCTACAATCACTACTAAAGGGTGAAAACCCAAACCAGCACCTAAACGGCCCCTTAAGAGGCACGAACATCTCGCACGTGACCAATGTAACTTGTACGAACTGACAGCCTAGTCGCGGGTCTCCCCGTTTGAGAATATGATGATAATTTCAAAATATATCGATTAAGCTTAAAAACAAGCCGTTCTAGAGTAAAAACCCAAACCAGCCCCCAAACGGCCCCGTAAAAGGCACGAACAGCTCGCACAACACCAATGTAACTTGTACAAACTTACAATGTAGTCCCAGGCCTCCCGATTTGAGAATATGACGATAATTTCAAAATATATCGATTAAGCTTAAAAACAATCCCTTAAAGGGTGAAAACGCAAACCAGCCCCGAAATGGTCCCATAAGAGGCACGGACACCTCGCACGGGACCAATATAACTTGTACGAACTCACCGCGTAGTCGCATGTCTCCCCATTTGAGAATATGATGATAATTTCAAAATATATCGATTAAGATTAAAAACAAGCCGTTTGAGGGTGAAAACCCAAACCAGCCCCCAAACGGCCCTGTAAGAGACACGAACACCTCGCACAGGACCAATGTAACTTGTACGAACTAACAGCATAGTCTCGGGCCTCTGCGTTTGAGAATATGATGATAATTTGGAAATATATCTATTAAGCTTAAAAATAATCCCTTAAAGGGTGAAAACCCAAATCAGCCCCCAAACGGCCCCGTAAGAGGCACGAACACCTCCCACGGGACCAATGTAACTTGTACGAGATGATCGCGTAGTCGCAGGTCTCCACATTTGAGAATATAATGATAATTTCAAAATACGTAGATTTGGATTGAAAACAACCCGTTTGAAGGTGAAAACTCAAACCAGCCCCCAAACGGCTCCGTTAGAGGCACGAACACCTCGCACGGGACCAATGCAAGTTGTACGAACTGACAGCGTAGCCACGGGCCTCTCGATTTGAGAATATGATGATAATTTCAAAATATATCGATTAAACTTAAAAACAAGCCGTTTAAGGGTGAAAACCCAAACCAACCCCCAAACGGCCCCTTAAGAGGCACGAACACCTCGTAGGGACCAATGTAACTTCTACGAACTGACCGAGTAGTCACGGGTCTCCCGGTTTGAGACTATGATGATAATTTCAAAATACGTAGATTATACTTTAAAACAACCCGTTTGAGGGTTAAAACCCAAACCAGTCCCCTAACGGCCCCGTAAGAAGCACGAACACCTCGCATGGGACCAATGTAACTTGTACGAACTGATCACGTAGTCACGAGTCTCCCCATTTGACAATATGATGATAATTTCAAAATACATAGATTAGGCTTAAAAATAAGCCGTTTTAGGGTGAAAATCCAAACCAACCCCCAAACGGCCCCGTAAGAGGCACGAACACCTCGCACGGGACCAATGTGACTTGTACGACTTGACAGCGTAGTCCCGAGCCTCTCGGTTTGAGAATATTACGATAATTTGAAAATATACCGATTAAGCTTAAAAATAATCCCTTAAAGGGTGAAAACCTAAACCAGCCCCCAAACGACCCCGTAAGAGGTATGAACACCTCGCACAGGACCAATGTAACTTGTACGAACTGATCGTGTAGTCACGGGTCTCCCGGTTTGAGAATACGATGATAATTTCAAAATACATATATTAGGCTTAAAAACAAGACGTTTGAGGGTGAAAACCCAAACCAACCCCCAAACGACCTAGTAAGAGGCATGAACAGCTCGCAACGAACCAATGTAACTTGTACAAACTGATCGCGTAGTCGCGGATCTCCCATTTGAGAATATGATGATAACTTTAAAACATATCGATTAAGCTTAAAAACAAGCCGTTTGAGGGTAAAAACCCAAACCAGCCCCCAAACGGCCCCGTAAGAGGCACGAACAGCTCGCACGACACCAATGTAACTTGTACGAACTTACAATGTAGTCATGGGCCTCCCGATTTGAGAATATGATGATAATTTCAAAATATATCGATTAAGCTTAAAAATAATCCCTTAAAGGGTGAAAACTCAAACCATCCCCGAAACGGTCCCATAAGAGGCACGAACACCTCGCACGGGACCAATATAACTTGTACGAACTGACCGCGTAGTCGCATGTCTCCCCATTTGAGAATATGACGCTAATTTCAAAATACATAGATTAGGCTTAAAAATAAGGCGTTTGAGGGTGAAAACCCAAACCAACCCCCAAACGACCCCGTAAGAGGCACGAACACCTCGCACGAGACCAATGTAACTTGTATGACTTGATAGCGTAGTCACGGGCCTCTCGATTTGAGAATATTACGATAATTTGAAAATATATCGATTAAGCTTAAAAACAATCCCTTAAAGGGTGAAAACCCAAACCAGCCCCCAAACAGACACGTAAGAGGTATGAACACCTCGCATGGGACCAGTGTAACTTGTACGAACTGATCGTGTAGTCACGGGTCTCCCGGTTTGAGAATATGATGATAATTTCAAAATACGTAGATTAGGCTTAAAAACAAGACGTTTGAGGGTGAAAACCCAAACCAACCCCTAAATGGCCCCGTAAGAGGCAGGAACACTTCACACGGGACCAATGTAAGTTGTACGAACTAACCGTGTAGTCACGGGCCTGTCAGTTTGAGAATATGATGATAGTTTGAAAATATATCGATTAAGCTTAAAAATAAACACTTAAATGGTTAAAACCCAAACCATCCCCCAAACGACCCCGTAAGAGGCACGAACAGCTCGCACGGAACCAATTTAACTTGTGCAAACTGATTGCGTTATCGCGGGTCTTCCCATTTGAGAATATGATGATAATTTCAAAATACATAGATTAGGCTTGAAAACAACCCGTTTGTGGTTGAAAACCCAAACGAGCCTCCTAACGACCTCGTAAGAGGTATGGACATCTCGCACGGGACCAATGTAAGTTGTACGAACTGATAGTGTAGTCATGGGCCTCTTGATTTTAGAATATGATGATAATGTCAAAATACGTAGATTAGGCTTGAAAACAAGTCGTTTAAGGGTGAAAACCCAAACTAGAACCTAAATGGCCCCGTAAGAGGCACGAACACCTTGTACGGGACCAATGTAAGTTGTACGAACTGACAGCGTAGTCCCGGGCCTCTGGGTTTGATAATATGATGATAATTTCAAAATATATCGATTAGGCTAAAAAATAAGCCCTTAAAGGGTGAAAACCCAAACTAGCCCCCAAACGGCCCCGTTAGAGGTACGAACACCTCGTATGGGACCAATGTAACTTATATGAGCTGATCACGTAGTTGCGGGTCTCCCCATTTGAGAATATGATGATAATTTCAAAATAGGTAGATTAGGCTTGAAAATAACCCATTTGAGGGTGAAAACCCAAACTAGTCCCCAAGCGGCTCCGTAAGAGTCACGAACACCTTGCACGGGACCAATGTAAGTTGTACGAACAGATAGTATAGTCACGGGCCTCTCGATTTGATAATATGACAATAATTTGAAAATATATTGATTAAGCTTAAAAATAAGCCATTTGAGGGTGAAAACCCAAACTGGCCCCCAAATGGCCCCGTAAGAGGTACGAACACCTCGCACGGGACCAATGTAACTTGTACGAACTGACCGCGTAGTCACGAGTATCCCGATTGAGAATATGACGATAATTTCTAAATACGTAGATTATGCTTGAAAACAACCCGTTTGAGGGTGAAACCCCAAACCAGCCCCCTAATGGCCCCGTAAGAGGCACGAACACCTCGCAAGGACTAGTGTAACTTGTACGGACTGATCGCGTAGTCACGGGTCTCCCGGTTTGAGAATATGATTATAATTTCAAAATATGTAGATTAGGCTTAAAAATAAGTTGTTTTAGGATGGAAACCTAAACCAGCCCCCAAACGGCCCCGTAAGAGGCACGAACACCTCGCCTGAGACCAATGTAACTTGTACGAACTGACAGCATAGTCACGGACCTCTCAATTTGTGAATATGATGATAATTTCAAAATATATTGATTAACTTAAAAATAAGCCCTTAAAGGGTGAAAATAGAAACCAGCCCCCAAACGGCCCACTAAGAGGCACAAACACCTCGCACGGGACCAATATAACTTGTACGAACTGACCGCGTAGTCACGGGTCTCCCAGTTTGAGAATAAGGTGATAATTTAAAAATACGTAGATTAGGCTTAAAAATAAGTAGTTTGAGGGTGAAAACTCAAAGCTACCCAAAACGGCCTCCTAAGAGGCACGAACACCTCGCATGGGACCAATGTAAGTTGTACGAACTGACAGCGTAGTCACGGGTCTCTCGGTTTGAGAATTTGACCAGAATTTGAAAATATATCGATTAAACTTAAAAACAAGTCCCTAAAGGGTGAAAACCCAAACCAGCCCCCAAACGGCCCCATAAGAGGCACGAACACCTCGCACAGGACCAATGTAACTTGTACGAACTGATCGGATAGTTGCGGGTCTCCCCATTTGAGAATATGACGATAATTTCAAAATAGGTAGATTAGGCTTGAAAACAACCCGTTTGAGGGGAAAACCCAAACCAGCCCCTAAATGGCTCCGTAAGAGGCACGAACACCTCGCAATGGACCAATGTAACTTGTACGAACTAACTGCGTAGTCACAAGTCTCCTGGTTTGATAATATGATAATAATTTCAAAATATGTAGATTATGCTTTAAAATAACCCATTTGAGGGTGAAAACCCAAAACAGCCCCCTAACGGCCCCGTAAGAGGCACGAACACCTCGCACGGGACCAATGTAACTTGTACGAACTGACTGTACAGTCACGGATCTCCCAGTTTGAAAATAAGACGTGATACGACGCAAATATTGCGTATTTCACCCGTTAACCTACGCGTTATTTTCCCCCTCGGGTATCTTAATCCCTATATTTATGCTCGTTAACCAGACAACCTCGGATTTCTATGTTAACATGTTTTGCAGGGGTTAATTGAGCTTTTGTAGGTATTTGGATGCTTAGTGTGAAGTTCGGATGCATTCCGGCGAAGTTACGTACACAACCGCACGCGCAAGGACATTTTAGTCTTTTCACAGCTTGGATACCTGGTCCGACATCTCACGGAAGTTGTATCCCTCCTCGCTAGCTTCGCGTGGCCGTGAACGGTGGGCGATTCCGATTCATAACGAAGAAGTTACGGCGATTTCAGCGGAGGAAAAACAAGGAAGCAAAAGAGGAGAAGGGAGAAGAAGAAAGGAGGAATGCAGTATGCTGCTGCTGCAATCTGCCCTGTTTGATCGATCGATCGACACTTCTGGTCGATCGATCGACCATTCTGGATTGTCGAAATTTTGCCTAGGTCGATCGATCGACCACAGGGGTCGATCGATCGATGCTCTGTTTTCTGCAGATATTTTGCCTTCTTTTCTTTCTTCTTTATTTTTATTCCAACTTACTATATAAGCCAATTTTGTTGTAATAAAACAAAAGATCAGTACATACACGTTTTTAGGTTAGTTTTAGTTAGGGTTTTGTGGGATTTGCTTGGTTCTTCTCCAATTCTCCTTGGATTGACACACTTTTAGGCTTGGATGTTGACTATTCATCTCCCCTACCATTAATATAGTTTGTATTTCTTCATTTCCATGCTTTCTAGATAAATTACATGCTTTGTTAATTAGGTTTTCTTGCTTTAATTCTTTCTTTCTTAGTTTGATTAGTGTAAATTAGTTTATTTTTATGTATTGTCCGTAGATAAATAGGTTCGGGATTGCGTTTCCGCCATTTACGGGTTTGAACCTCGAAAATTAGGTTTTGTGTAAAATTGCATTTAATTGAAACCTCGCGTATTAAAGTCGGATTATTATGCGTTTAACTTTCTTTGTCATGCAACGTTAGTGTTTATAGCGATTATCCGAATTTAATCCGCGTGTGACCATTTTTCCGTTAAATGTTTAATCTCGCAACTTTGGATTGAATTCCTTATTGCGTGATGTTTATGCTTAATTGAAAATGATCGATTAAATGTTTTCGAATCAAAATTATAATTAGTAGTTGTTTAGCCCGTGAATGCGTGTATGCGATCCCGATCCTCGCCTTCCTTTAATTTAGCGTTAACTTCTCTTTTGTTTTTCCACGATAACCACACATCACCTTTTCTTATTTCTTTTACACCATTTTTATTCCTGAAGTAGTTAAACAATTAACATCTAAAATTCAATCACTCCCTGTAGATTTTCGATACCCGACTTACCGCTGTGCTTGCTTGTCAAGTGTAGTAGTATATTAGGTTCTTTTGTATCGCGGCGGCGAAACACACGACGATTGTGCACTTTACACGCGCACACTTTTTCCGCCCGGTCACAAAATGGCGTCGTTGCCGGGGAGTGTGTTTTAGATAGTAATTGTTTTATTATTTCGTAGTATTTTTCCTTTTGTATTTGTATTCTTTGTTTTAACCTTTTTTGCAGGATAGCATATTTGAGCGCTAAGAAACTTTGATTCGCGGTTGCTCACTTTCTTGCTCGGATTCTCCATCTACAAACAACGAGGTAATCATGTCCTACTATCATAGTTATTACGGTTATTCTAATGATTCTTACTTTGGGGATAGTTTTCAAGTTTTCCATTTTCAAGATTTTCTTGAAAATGAAAGATTTGAAAACATTTATCGGAATGAAAATCGTTATTGGGAGCTTGAGTTGGATTCATTATTCGAATCCAATGACGATTTTCATTTCATTACTTTTGAAGACGAGTTTCAACCAAATGAGGAGTCCGAGGCTCTTGAGCCGAGGAATCCTACTTTGGAAGAGACTTTGCTTCTTTACTCCCAAGGTTTGGAAAGCTTAAATGATGCTGGAATGAGACTTGGGGCTCTTTGCGATGAGATGAATTCTTATGCACAAAACAACGAGGAGGTGGAAACTTGTGTTTCACCTAAATTTTTCGAAGAATTTCTCATCGAGTGTGCATCTTTCTCCCCCGAAATTCAATCTCCTTCCGACGATGAGTCGATTGAGATTGAATTTGTTTCATCACCATATTCGTTTTCCATCATTGAACCATTAGAATTACCGGTTGATTCCTATGAGTCGGTAGAAATTAAAATTTCTACACAATTTGCTGACGAGGACTCTTTGCCGACTTTGTTTGCTACGATGGAACCTATCCCCATGTGTGCACTATCTCCCATTCCACTTGAAAAACCTTTGGGAGATGAGTCGATTTTTCTTGGACCTCTAGTGTACCTTTCCCCCTTGTTATCCAAATCCCCCATCGTCCGCCCAAAATTTCAAATTAGCGATGGTTCACATTTTCCACCACCCACATGCCTTCCGTTTTTCAAACGGAATTCTTATTTTTCAGGAGGCATGTTCCTTTTGGAGGGTCCACCGTTGATCTTTCAAAGTCAAATCCCTTTTTGGGTGGACCCTGAACTATTTTGACTTCTAGTGTATAGTTAGTGTGTAGTCTAAATAGTAGGTTGTAAATAGTTAGCTTTTAAATTTTTATTTTTCTTTCTTTAGATTTTTCTTTCCTTTTTAATTTAGTCTAGTGTAATTAGTTAACTTTTTGTTATTTGTTTTTTCTATGCTCGGTACTAACTTGTTTTGTAGATTCGTTTGGACTCGTGCTCATGGAGATCGCTCCAATTTTGGGTAATATCGTTTTTTTCCTCTCTTTATGTTGTATTCTTAATGTGCATTGAGGACAATGCAACATTTAAGTTAGGGGGTGTAGAATATTCTATCCATTTCATGTGTAGTCCATTGATTTGCTTACTTTTAGTTACAAAGTATGCCTTTTTGCGAAAAATTTGAAAATTTCAAAAATATTTTCTTTCTTTTTTCTCCTTTGTTGGGCATTTTGCCTTGTTTCCAGTGATAAATTTCAATAATTGCCCGATCCAATAGACAACTCAATGATGCATGTTCTCGATTTTAGAAGTTATTAGACTTTAGTCCTTAAATCATTGATATTGTGAATAACTTCATGAATTAAACTTTATCCCATGAGCATATGCACTTTCCTGGTTCTATTGATTTGGTTTAAGATTTTTATAACTCGGTAATCTTTTGTTGCATTGTATATACTTACACCGAGTAAGCTTTGTACCTTTCGTCGTTTGTGAGTGTTATACACTATTCTTTTCTCATTGAAAACGTTGAATTCGTTGGTAATCTCACTAATCTTGCATTTGACCGTTCATTAATTGAGTTCATACTTGAAATGTGTTACTTGATCATGATTTTCATATATTGTTTTGACTCGATAATTGCGTAAACTTTGTGAAATGATCATAGACCCTCTTTGTTACATCACCCATATTGACCTTGACCTCACCCTTATATGCTTTCCCTAGTTAACCCCTTGAGCCTAAATATAGCCTTTCGTTTCATAACCCCAATCCCATAACCAACTCTAAATTGGAGTTATAAACCATACATACACTTTCCATACCTTTGTTTGGAATGTTACTTGGGATTGAATGATGTTTTTATGATGTCGGTTGCAATTTAGGCATATGAGAGTTTGATAAGTAAAGAAAAGAAAGTAGTGAAAAAGTTAAGAAAAAGAGAAAGCAAAAAGAAAAAGAAAACAAAAAAAGAAAACATGAGAAAAAGAAGAAAAGAAAAGAAAGAGAAAGTTGTAAATGTTGTATATAGTTCAATAAGCTTTGATTACTCTCCCCGATGATATATCTAATGCTTGTTTTGGAACTTGTTTTCCAATTTTTGATATTGCCCGCATTTTTCCATTATCCCGAGTTTTCATCCCGAACACTTTGAATCCGTACATACATTCCTTCATTTCGTACCCTAGCCTATCCTACATTACAACCCTATTACAAGTCCTATGTGATCTTAGGTTGATGTAATTCAAAAGTTTAAATAGTTTTGATAATCTGTGAAAATGCATTTCGCCTCTTTTAGTGTGCGGTATCCTTTCATTGAGATTACAAGTTTTTCATTTCCTATATAGCGTTCTTCATTTGTGACATGTGTGCGGCCTAGTTTCCCTTTACATTTACTCTTTAGCCCGCATGTCCCGTGTGTTACCTCCCTGTTTTGAGTGAATTCGCTTGATGAGCGTAATGCCCATGAGGATTGAATATATGCTTGCTTTATGTTTATCCGGATTATTTAAGTTTTTGCCAAATCATATTTTTCATTTGCTCTCCCCCTCCCACATTTTAAAGTTTCAATTCTATGAGGTGCATTCAACTTGTTAATAACAACGGACTTTTGTGTGAATTCTTTCACTTTGCTAATAACGCGTTTGAAATCCTTTTCATTGTTGTTGAGTTTGTCGTATGTTGGGTTGGGCATATTTTGAGGAAACCATATGATGTTTGTGGGTATCATCCCTGAAAACCCTCACGAGACAACACTCGTCCACTAGGGTAACCTAGGGGTTTAACGGCTTATTGCATACGCTAAATGCAATCGAATCGCCCGCGAAAGTGGCCTTATCATTTTATACCATACTTTTGTACTTCTCCTGCTTTTGGTTTGCTTGTAGTTCTTGTTGTTTCCTATTTCATTGCTAGGGACTAGCAATGTGTAAGTTAGGGGGTGTGATACGACGCAAATATTGCGTATTTCACCCGTTAACCTATGCGTTATTTGCCCCCTCGGGTATCTTAATCCCTATATTTATGCTCGTTAACCAGACAACCTCGGATTTCTATGTTAACATGTTTTGCAGGGGTTAATTGAGCTTTTGTAGGTATTTGGATGCTTAGTGTGAAGTTCGGATGCATTTCGGCGAAGTTCCGTACACAACCGCACGCGCAAGGGAATTTTAGTCTTTTCACAGCTTGGGTACCTGGCCCGACATCTCACGAAAGTTGTAGCCCTCCTTGCTAGCTTTGCGTGGCCGTGAACGGTGGGTGATTTTGATTCATAACTAAGAAGTTACGGCGATTTCGGCGGAGGAAAAACAATGAAGCAAAAGAGGAGAAGGGAGAAGAAGAAAGGAGGAATGCAGTATGCTGCTACTGCAATCTGCCCTGTTTGATCGATCGATCGACGCTTCTGGTCGATCGATCGACCATTCTGTATTGTCGAAATTTTGCCTAGGTTGATCGATCGACCACAGGGGTCGATCGATCGATGCTCTGTTGTCTGCAGATATTTTGCCTTCTTTTCTTTCTTCTTTATTTTTATTCCAACTTACTATATAAGCCAATTTTGTTGTAATAAAACAAAAGATCAGTACATACACGTTTTTAGGTTAGTTTTAGTTAGGGTTTTATGGGATTTTCTTGGTTCTTCTCCAATTCTTCTTGGATTGACACACTTTTAGGCTTGGATGTTGACTATTCATCTCCCCTACCATTAATATAGTTTGTATTTCTTCATTTCCATGCTTTCTAGATAAATTACATGCTTTGTTAATTAGGTTTTCTTGCTTTAATTCTTGATTTCTTAGTTTAATTAGTGTAAATTAGTTTATTTTTATGTATTGTCCGTAGATAAATAGGTTCGGGATTGCGTTTCTGCCATTTACGGGTTTGAACCTCGAAAATTAGGTTTTGTGTAAAATTGCATTTAATTGAAACCTCGCGTATTAAAGTCGGATTATTATGCGTTTAACTTTCTTTGTCATGCAACGTTAGTGTTTATAGCGATTATCCGAATTTAATCCGCGTGTGACCATTTTTCCGTTAAATGTTTAATCTCGCAACTTTGGATTGAATTCCTTATTGCGTGATGTTTATGCTTAATTGAAAATGATCGATTAAATGTTTTCGAATCGAAATTATAATTAGTAGTTGTTTAGCCCGTGAATGCCTGTATGCGATTCCGATCCTCGCCTTCCTTTAATTTAGCGTTAACTTCTCTTTTGTTTTTCCACGATAACCACATATCACCTTTTCTTATTTCTTTTACACCATTTTTATTCCTGAAGTAGTTAAACAACTAGCATCTAAAATTCAATCACTCCCTGTGGATTTTCGATACCCGACTTACCGCTGTGCTTGCTTGTCAAGTGTAGTAGTATATTAGGTTCTTTTGTATCGCGGCGGCGAAACACACGACGATTGTGCACTTTACACGCGCACACTTTTTCCGCCCGGTCATGACGATAATTTCAAAATACATAGATTAGGCTTAAAAACACGCCATTTGAAGGTGAAAACCCAAACCAGCCCCCAAATGGCCCCGTAAGAGGCACAAACATCTCGCATGGGACCAATGTAAGTTGTACGAACTGACAGCATAATCACGGGCCTCTCGTTTCGAGAATTTTACGATAATTTGAAAATATATCAATTAAGCTTAAAAAATGCCCTTAAATGGTGAAAACCCAAACCAGCTCCCAAACGGCCCCGTAAGAGGCACGAACAGCTCGCACGGGACCAATGTAACTTGTACGAAGTCACCGTGCAGTCACGGGTCTCCCAGTTTGAAAATATGATGATAATTTCGAAATACATATATCAGGCTTAAAAACACGCCATTTCAAGGTGAAAACCCAAACTAGCCCCCAAAAGGCCCCGTAAGAGGCACGAACACCTCGCACGGGACCAATGTAAGATGTACGAACTGACAGCATAGTCACGGGCCTCTCATTTTGAGAATATGGTGACAATTTAAAAATATATCGATTAAGCTTGAAAAAAGCCCTTAAAGGGTGAAAACCCAAACCAGCCCCCAAACGGCCCCGTAAGAGGCACGAACACCTCGCACGGGATCAATGTAACTTGTAGGAACTCACCGCATTGTCACGGGTCTCCCGGTTTAAGAATATGATGATAATTTTAAAATACGTATATTAGGCTTCAAAACAACCCGTTTGAGGTGAAAACCCAAACCAGCCCCAAATGGCCCCGTAAGAGGCACAAACACCTCGCACGGGACCAATGTAAGTTGTAAGAACTGATAGCATAGTCACGGGCCTCTTGGTTTGAGAATATGACGATAATTTCAAAATACGTAGATTAGGCTTTAACACAAGCCGTTTAAGAGTGAAAACCCAAATCAGCCCCGTAAGAAGCACAGACACATAGCACGAGACCATTGTAAGTTGTACAAACTGACAGCGTGGTCATGGGCCTCTCGGTTTGTGAATATGACGATTATTTGAAAATATATAGATTAAGCTTAAAAACAAGCCCTTAAGGGGTGAAAACCCAAAATAGCCCCCAAACGGCCCCGTAAGAGGCACGAACATCTCAGATTGGGACCAATGTAACTTATACGAACTGACAGCGTAGTCACAGGCCTCTCGATTTGAGAGTATGGCGATGATCTGAAAATATATTGATTAAGCTTAAAAACAATCCTTTAAAGGGTGAAAACCCAAACCAGCCCCCAAACGGCCCCGTAAGAGGCACGAACACCTCTTACGGGACCGGTAAAACTTGTACAAACTGACCGTGTAGTCACAGGTCTCTTAGTTTGAGAATATGATGATAATCTCAAAATACGTAGATTAGGCTTAAAAATAACCCGTTTGAGGGTGAAAACCCAAACCAGCCACCAAAGGGCCCCGTAAGAGGCACGAACACCTCGCACGGGACTAATGTAACTTGTACGAACTGACAGCATAGTCTCGGGCCTTTGGATTTGAGAATATGATGATAATTTTAAAATATATCGATTAAGCTTAAAAACAAGCCCCTAAACGGTGAAAACCCAAACCAGCCCCCAAACGGCCCCATAAGAGGCACAAACACCTCTCACATGACCAATGTAACTTGTACGAGATGATCGCGGGTCTCCCCATTTGATAATATGATGATAATTTCAAAATACGTAGATTAGGCTTGAAAACAACCTGTTTGAGGGTGAAAACCATAACCAGCCCCCAAATGGCTCCGTAAGAGGCACGAACACCTCGCACGGGACCAATGTAAGTTGTACGAATTGATAGCATAGTCACGAGCCTCTCAATTTCAGAATATGATGATAATTTGAAAATATATCGATTAAGCTTAAAAATAAGTCGTTCGGGGATGAAAACCCAAATCAGCCCCCAAACAGCCCCGTAAGAGGCAGGAACACCTCGCACGGGACCAATGTAACTTGTACGAAATAACTGCGTAGTCACGGGTCTCTCGGTTTGAGAATATAATTATAATTTCAAAATATGTAGATTTTGCTTGAAAACAACCCGTTTGAGGGTGAAAACTGAAACCAGCCTTCTAACGCCCCCGTAAGAGGAACAAACACCTCCCATGGGACCAATGTAACTTGTATGAACTGACAGCGTAGTCACGGGTCTTCTGGTTTGAGAATATGATGATCATTTCAAAATACGTAGATTAGGCTTAAAAATAAGCCGTTTGAAGGTGAAAACCCAAACCAGCCCCCAAATGGCCCCGTAAGAGGTACGAACACCACGCACGGGACCAATGTAAGTTTTACGAATTGACAGTGTAGTCACGAGCCTCTCGGTTTGAGAATATGCTGATAATTTGAAAATATATCGATTAAGGTTAAAAAAAACCCTTAAAGGGTGAAAACCCAAACCAACCCCCAAACGGCCCCGTAAGAGGCACGAACACCTTGCACGGTACCAATGTAACTTGTACGAACTAACCGCATAGTCACGGATCTCCCGATTTGAGAATATGACGATAATTTCAAAATACATAGATTAGGCTTGAAAATAGTCCGTTTGAGGGTGAAAACCTAAACCAGCCCCCAAATGGCCCCGTAAGAGGCACAAGCACCTCGCACGGGACCAATGTAAGTTGTACGAACTGACAGCGTAGTCAACGACCTCTCGATTTTAGAATATGACGATAATTTCAAAATATGTAGATTAGGCTTGAAAACAAGTCGTTTAAGGGCGAAAACCCAAACCAACCCCTAAATGGCCCCGTAAGAGGCACGAACACCTCGCACAGGACCAATGTAACTTGTACGAACTGACCGCATAGTCACGGGCCTCTAGATTTGAGAATATGGAGATAATTTGAAAATATATCGATTAAGCTTAAAAACAAGCCCTTAAAGGATGAAAACCTAAACTAGCCCCCAAATGGCCCCGTAAGAGGCACGAACACCTTACATGGGACCAATGTAACTTGTACGAGCTAATCGTGTAGTCGCGGGACTCCCCATTTGAGAATATGATGATAATTTCAAAATAGGTAGATTAGGCTTGAAAATAACCCATTTGAGTGTGAAAACCCAAACCAGCCTCCAAACGGCTCCGTAAGAGGCACGGACACCTTGCACGGGACCAATGTAAGTTGTACGAACTGATAGTGTAGTCACGGTCCTCTCGATTTGAGAATATGATGATAATTTGAGAATATATTGATTAAGTTTAAAAACAAACCGTTTGAGGGTGAAAATCCAAACCAACCCCCAAACGGCCCCGTAAGAGGCACGAACACCTCGTACGGGACCAATGTAACTTGTACGAACTGGCCCCATAGTCACGGGTCTCCTGGTTGAGAATATGACGATAATTTCTAAATATGTAGATTATGCTTGAAAACAACCCGTTTGAGGGTGAAAACCCAAACCATCCCCCTAACGGTCCGATATGAGGCACGAACACCTCGCATGGACTAATGTAACTTGTACGGACTGATCACGTAGTCACGGGTCTCCCGATTTGAGAATATGACGATAATTTCAAAATACATAGATTAGGCTTAAAAATAAGCCATTTTAGGGTGAAAACCCAAACCATCCCCTAAACTGCCCCTTAAGAGGCACGAACACCTCGCACGAGACCAATGTAACTTGTATGAACTGACAGCGTAGTCACGGACCTCTCGATTTAGGAATATGATGATAATTTCAAAATATATCGCTTAAGCTTAAAAACAAGCCCTTAAAGGGTGAAAATAGAAACCAGCCCCCAAACTGCCCCGCAAGAGGCACGCATACCTCACACAGGACCAATGTAACTTGGACGAACTGACCGCATTGTCACGGGTCCCCTGGCTTGAGAATATGATGATAATTTCAACATACGTAGATTAGGATTAAAAACAAGTAGTTTGAGGGTGAAAACCCAAACCAAACCAAAACGGCCCTGTAAGAGGCACGGACACCTCGCATGGGTCTATTGTAAGTTGTACGAACTGACAGCGTAGTCACGGGGCTCTCGGTTTGAGAATATGACGAGAATTTGAAAATATATTGATTAAGCTTAAAAATAAGTCCTTAAAGGGTGAAAACCCAAACCAACCCCCAAACGACCCCATAAGAGGCACGAACACCTCGCACTGGACCAATGTAACTTGTACGAACTTACCACGTAGTCACGAGTCTCCCGGTTTGAGAATATGACAATAATTTCAAAATACGTAGATTCTGCTTGAAAACAACCCGTTTGAGGGTAAAAACCCAAACCAGCCCCCTAATGGCCCCGTAAGAGGCACGAACACCTCGCACGGGACCAATGTAACCTGTACGAACTGACCGCATAGTCACGGGTCTCCCAGTTTGAAAATATGACGATAATTTCAAAATATATAGATTAGGCTTAAAAACATGCCGTTTGAAGGTGAAAACCCAAACCACCCCACAAATGGCTCCGTAAGAGGCACGAACACGTCGCATGGGACCAATGTAAGTTGTACGAACTGACAGCGTAGTCACGGGCCTCGCGGTTTGAGAATATGGAAATAATATGAAAATATATCGATTAAGCTTAGAAACAAGCCCTTAAAGGGTGGAAACCCAAACCAACCCCCAAACGGCCCCTTAAGAGGCACGAACATCTTGCACGGGGCTTATGTAACTTGTACGAACTGACCATGCAGTCACGTGTCTCCCTGTTTGAGAATATGTCGATAATTTCAAAATACATAGATTAGGCTTAAAAACAACCCGTTTGAGGTGAAAACCCAAACCATCCCCCAAATGGCCCCCTAAGAGGCATGAACACCTCGCACGGGAGCAATGTAAGTTGTACGAACTGACAGTGTAGTCATGAGCCTCTCGTTTTGAGAATATGATGATAATTTCAAAATACGTAGATTAGGCTTGAAAAGAAGCCATTTAAGGGTGAAAACCCAAACCAGCCCCCTAATGGCCCCGTAAGAGGCACGAACAC
Source organism: Sambucus nigra (assembly GCA_949130495.1). Classification (NCBI taxonomy): domain Eukaryota; kingdom Viridiplantae; phylum Streptophyta; class Magnoliopsida; order Dipsacales; family Adoxaceae; genus Sambucus; species Sambucus nigra. The sequence goes on along the minus strand of OX422213.1, from coordinate 554,507,553 downwards.
CTCGCACGGAACCAATGTAAGTTGTACAAACTGACAGTGTAGTCATGGGCCTCTCAGTTTGAGAATATGACGATAATTTTAAAATATATAGATTAAGCTTAAAAACAAGCCCTTAAAGGGTGAAAACTCAAACTAGCCCCCAAACGGCCCCGTAAGAGGCACGAACACCTCTGACGGGGTCAATGTAACTTGTACGAACTCACAACGTAGTCAAAGGCTCTCGATTTGAGAATATGACGATAATTTGAAAATATATCGATTAAGCTTAAAAACGAGCCCTTAACGGGTGAAAACCCAAACCCGCCCCTAAACGACCCCATAAGAGGCACGAACACCTTGCACGGGACCATTGTAACTTGTACGAACTGACCGTGTAGTCACGGGTCTCCCAGTTTGAGAATATGATGATAATTTCAAAATACGTAGATTTTGCTTGAAAATAACCCGTTAACAACCCCATAAGAGGCACGAACACCTTACACGGGACCAATGTAACTTGTACGAACTGATCGCGAAGCCACGGGTCTCCCGGTTTGATAATATGATAATAATTTCAAAATATGTAGATTAGGCTTAAAAACTAGCCGTTTGAGGGTGAAAACCAAAATCAGCCTCCAAACGGCCCCGTAAGAGGCACGGACACCTCGCACGGGACCAATGTAACTTGTACGAACTGACCGCGTAGTCACGGACCTCTCAGGTAGTCATAACTTGCGTAAGATTTTTAGTTTTGGAGTATAATAATAATTATCACTCCTATATTTAATTTTTTAGCTTGAGTAAGCTTTTTTTATAAATTACTTGGTTACTAATATCGTATCTTTTTTGTGTCCTATTTTGTTGCAGGATAACATTTTATCATTAGCATTTATTCACGGGTAACACACGGAGAACTCAATGGTTTACAACATGGGGTTTATTCATGATTCTATTTTTTTGTGCTATGGTCGTGCGGGCTTTTGTAGTTTTATTATAAACTTTTATTGTCGTGCGGACTTTTGTAAGTTTATTTTTTATATTTTGTGGCCGTGCGGGCTTTATGTTTTCCAGGTTTTATATTAGCAGGTTTTAGAATGTTCGAAAAATAGAGGAAACTCTGCCCAATTATTTTTTGGTCTGTGAACTACTAAAGACTTGTAATATTTTGAATTTTGTATGTACATTAGTTTATCAGTAACGTGCAAGATTTTCAATTTGTGAATTTTCTAGTTTTCAAAAAATTAATTTTTTTTTCTTTTATCTAAAAATTTGGCACACTTCAAAACTGTGCCAAAAGTGTATCAAATTTTGACACGGTTTTGAATTGTGCCAAAAGTTTATCAAAATGTGCTCAACCTGGCAGAGTTCAAAACTGTGCCAAAAGTATGCCAGATATATCAAATTCTGGAACAGTTTAAAAGTGTGACAGAAGTGTTCCTGTTTGGTCAAATCTAGCTAAAAGTGCGAAAACCCCCAATTTTTAGATTCAAATATAATGAAATGGTTCAAATTTTAATTTTCTAAAAGTTATTTAAAATTTTCTTTTCTTAAAGAGAACAAACCAACTTATGAAAAAAAATAAAACTAAACTAAAAGTGAAATTAAAACTAGACACACAATTTTCATTTCGACTTAAGAACACATTAATCCAATTCAAGTTAAACTTGCATGTTATCTAGATAAAGTAATTTTGCACTTGAATTAAATTGAACATACCCAAACATTAAATTTGCACCAAATTAAATAGATTGTGATTTTGAACTAATTTTATCTTTTAGTCCTAAGCATGCATCTAGGTGATATAGCAAGATAAAATTAAACAATATCACACGACGCGCCGATGTACGAGGAAAACCCAAATGGAAAAAATCTCGGACGGCCCTAGCCACGAATTCACTAAGTATGGTAGTTTTTACAAAGACTCGACACAAGAGGACTTACACAAACTGACTTGAGTCCGTCCAAGCCTTGACGCGCTACTTCGGTCTTCAACCTCCGCCTAGTGAATAACCGTGGACTCCTCCATAGTCTCGTACTCCACCGATGGGGCTATGGTCACCGTCAATCCGCACGCGAAGCCTTTCTTCGAGTGAGAACACTGCAACAAACTTTTCTCCTTTTTAGGGTAGAGAAGAACCCAAACTCTCTTCTTGTTGGTCTAGAGAAAACCAGGTTCCAAAACTCTCCAAGCAATGATATATCAATAGGTACTTGGAATAAACTAAACAAATGGGTGTGTATGTATTTTTTTGGTGAATTTAATCCATAAAAATCAAACACAAAACATGGAACTTTTTCTTAAAAGTTTTTCTCTCAAAAGACTCTTAGAATGTGAAAATTGTCTTCAAAAAGTTAGTTCCCGCACTTAAGAAGTATGCTAAAAAGGAAGTGGGGTAAAGTAGTGGAAAAGTGGAAAAACTTGCTTAAAACTGTTCCCGCATTATTTTCGTTAGAAATCTCGTTCGAACGAGACTTCTAACGAAGAGATAGAAAGGAAAAAAAAATCTCGTTTGAAAACTCGTTCGAACGAGAAGTCGTTCGAACGACCTATCTAACGAGATCTCAGGCCATGTTTCTAGATAATTTCGATACGAACGCGGCCAGTTTCGTATTTTTCTGATTTTTTTTGGATTTGATATGATTTTTCAACTAAAAGGTGTCCGAGAACAAAATATTTAGAACTATGAATTCAAAAAAAAGTTTAACAAAAAATTCTAACACCCAAAATAAATTTCTAACATACACCCAATAAATAATGTTCCAAGCTCCTATATATATATATATATATTAAAATGCACTCATACCTTAGGAGCAATGGAACCATGTTGATGACGTAGAAACGAGGCACAACACACACGACATTTGATGAAGCTTTAATATCTTGGCCGCTACGTCTTGAACAAACACGTCATAGGCTTGAATGGATAAACCTGAACTCTATCTTATGACTCAAATGTTTTTGTCCGGAATTGATCCAAAACTACAAAGGACTCAATTGAAAATTTGTGTCCTTACACTGGCATACTTTTAAACCGTATTAGAAAAAAATGGCCATTTTGGAATACCTGATTCTGGCACAGTTCAGAACTGTGCCAGATTTGATCTGGCACAGTGTTATACCGTGTCAGATTCCTATTTTTGGTGTAGTGGGTGTTGTTAGTATTTCATTTGTATGGTGAAATTATTATTTAGTCGTCCGCGATTATTAACGGTACTTTTTTTTTGCCAAAGATAAGGTGTACACGTGAATGGATCAGTTGTGTTACACATTCAGTTGGGTTGAAGTTATTGAATAAATCAATTACCAAAGATAAGGTGTACTGGTCGTTTTGCCAAAGATATTGAATGGATCATTTAGGTTGAAAGTCCGGTCTTTTTGTCCACTTGTTACCCTCTCTCTCTCTCTCTCTTTATATATATATATATATATATATATATATATATATATATATATATATATATATATATATATATATATATATATATATATATATTTGTGTGCTTTATAAATATTGGTGTGAATAATATTTATAGGAATACATACCCCTCTAGTGCTATCACATGAGGTTGAGCGATGTGGGTGAATCCCCTGGTTTCAGGAGCAGGACGAGTATAATTCTCAGGTCATAGTCGTCAAGGATTTTATTGTGTGATTTATTTTCAGGGGTGAACCGCTTTAGGGTATAATTCAGTTTCACTTTCGATGAAGGAACTATGGCCACCTCCGCTACGTTTATTTTTGGTTCACTAATTTGGGGAGCTAATCAAGTCGGGGTATCCGGGTGGATGAGTGTACCTGGGGTGATAGCATTTGTAGATAACATCCGGTGGGTGTCTACTCGAGAGGATGGTTATATATCTACGACATTTATGTGAATGTTGTAATATGACAATACATACATATATATATATATATATATATATATATATATATATATATATATATATATATATATATATATATATATATATATATATATATATATATATATATTTGTGTGCTTTATAAATATTGGTGTGAATAATATTTATAGGAATACATACCCCTCTAGTGCTATCACATGAGGTTGAGCGATGTGGGTGAATCCCCTGGTTTCAGGATATATATATATATATATATATATATATATATATATATATATATATATTTGTGTGCTTTATAAATATTGGTGTGAATAATATTTATAGGAATACATACCCCTCTAGTGCTATCACATGAGGTTGAGCGATGTGGGTGAATCCCCTGGTTTCAGGAGCAGGGCGAGTATAATTCTTAGGTCATAGTCGTCCAGGATTTTATTGTGTGATTTATTTTCAGGGGTGAACCGCTTTAGGGTATAATTCAGTTTCACTTTCGGTGAAGGAACTATGGACACCTCCGCTACATTTATTTTTGGTTCACTGATTTGGGGAGCTAACCAAGTCGGGGTATCCGGGTGGATGAGTGTACCTGGGGTGATAGCATTTGTAGATAACATCCGGTGGGTGTCTACTCGAGAGGATGGTTATATATCTACGACATTTATGTGAATGTTGTAATATGACAATACGTATTTGTGGTACAGATAATTATATACGGGTAAAATACATATAGTGAACTGTATTAATTATATGTAACTAGAGAGAATGTTACATGGACTTAAATGAAAAATGATTAGTTAAGTTAATGTGATAAATTACTTATAAATTATATATTAAACATACTCGGGCTAGAGTAGTGTGATAGGAAGGTATTATAACAAGGACTATTTACGAAGTAGATGACTAGGTGGGTTATAAAGAAAAGCGTTAGGTGTGCACAATAGTTGAGGGGTGAGCAGGTCCTTAAGAGAGTGCGACACTAGCTTAAATATGAAGAGCATTCATGCAATTTAAATTGTTGCATTTTAATCACTTGCTAAATATTTTCAAAATGTTTTTGGTTCTAACCCTTTTTATAAAATATTTTCAAAACCTGTTAGGTGTCAATCCACAGGGACACCAGTTTTGATTCTATTCCAGGGTTACGCAACAACGGCATATGTGGATGTTGCATGAGTTAGAGTAGATGCCTCTTTCATTTATTCCTCATTTAGGAATTCTATCTCAGTTTTATTCCGAGCATGTTTCTGTCAGTATTTATTCAAATTATTTAGTTCAGATGTATGGGATTTATTTACGATTTGTTAGATTTATTTGGTTTTGGATTTTTGCCGATGATTAATTCGGAAAGACTTTATTTCAGTTTTGTTTGGATGTTTAGACTCTATTATTATGTGATGGTTTTGTTTAGTTTTCGTTTTATTTAATGACTTGGTTATTAAAAGAGAACATTTGGCCTCAGCTTTTTGGAATAATAGGTGGTTAGTGAGTTTCAAAAAGTTTTTCGATAGTGATGCTAAGAATGAACCAAATGAGTTTCCTGTTTTGATTTGATATAGGACTGATAGCCTGGTATTTTATTAGGCGGGGTGTCACATGTTTTAAAATGTATTTATCTATTTTTTTATTAGTAGAAATATTTTTTCTGGACTTCGTTAGAACGAATTTGGGAATTCGTTGGAACAATATATGGTACCTCGTTAGCAATTATTCGAACAAACTTTGAACGAGATTTTTTTCACCCTACACTAAAATCTCGTTGGATGTATCATTGGAACTATGTTCGAATGAGATGCTACACTTGGTCAAAACGTGGTTCCATATCGTTTGAAAGAGTACTCAACGTTTTATTTTATTCGAGATTTATCCTTATCTCATTTTCAACAAACCTCCTATAAATAGGAGTATCGAGCAACATTTATCTTAGAGACTTTTTCATTATTTTATAGTTCCCAAACTCTTTCAAAAATCTCTCTGAAGCCCTTATTTTCACCTAAGTAGTTTATGATCCAAGCTTCATCTTACATATGCTTTAAAGATCCTGTTTGGGAACCAAGTTTGTTCTCCACGTTCGTTGTACTGGACTCCATATTTGTTATTTACATATGATGGACTCTGTGTTTGTTATGTTGCTGTGAAAAAACAGTGCATTCCATGTTCCTATTCATAGAAGGTAGTTAAGCCTCGATTGATGGGTACTGATAAGCACCCAAAAGTGTTTAAATAAAATCCCAAATAGATTATTTTTAATTGTTAATTCTCGACAAAATGGGTCTTATGCGCGTATTTGTTTATTTTGTAGGCTTGCTTGCACTTGCGAATTTAAAAGCTATATTTTGAGAAAGATGCGCATTAAAAGGAGCTAAAACCCCAATGTCTATGCCTATTACCCTGTCCCCAAACCTAAATCTAGCCAACACTGAGTCCAAACTATCTCGAGCCTCGTGTGTGTTTAGTTTATACTTTTTAGACTTTTATTTTAGTCATTTTTAATTTTTAAAATTTATTTTATATTTTGTTTTGAGTATAGTATATTTTTAGGATTTATTAGTGCGTGTCGTATATATTTAGGAGTGAGTTTTTTTTTTGATTTTTTTTTTCACTTTCGTTATATTTTAGTAGGTTTATTAGTATTATTTTATTTTGATTCTTTTATTTTTAGGAGAAGAAATTTATTTTTTAGTTTTAATACAATTTTTATTGTTTATTTTTATTTGATAGATTTATAAATATTTATTTTTCATATAGGTTAGAATTTTAATTCTTAGTTTTAGTAGATTTTATTTTTATTTTAAGTTATAAATATTTAATTAGTTTTAATTTTTTATTAGGCACATTCTAAACACACACGCATAAACTCACTCACACACACCATTGTATGTACCTTACCACACCAAACACACACCCAACCCATTTCCTACCTTCACCCTTCTCTCTCTCCATAAAATGCCATAGCTGCTACTCCCATCTCCATCTCGTCTCGCCAAACCAGTTCCCAAATCCAAACCTCCGATGCATTTCCCACCTCCGGCCATACTGAACCAAAGCCGGCAGCCAATCGACTTCCAGAAAATCCTCATCGGCGACTTGCCCATTCCCAACCCATGATCGCTGCTCCAAACCCAACATACCCCTCAATCCGAAACCTAAAGTTGTTCAACTCGAACCCAACTTGGCAGCCCCCGATTTAACCTGCAACCTCGAAACCCACGAACCTGGGTCTGCCTAGCCTTAACCCGAGACCCATCTGTAGCCACTATTGAACCTGCTGGCAAACCTGGATCGATCCATCTCAGTACCCAAGATGCCCATACCCCATTTAAAGTCAAAACCCATTTTATTTTTTTAATACCCATTCCATTCTTCCCATATCTGTTAATGTCCCAACTAAAAAAACAAAGCCAAAATAAACCACATGTGTTTTATCCCATTTCCAAAGCTACCCTTATCGCCTCACCAAACCCTTGAACTTGTGTGCAATGCATATCCTACCCTCACACCCCATTCCACATGCACACTCAAACCTTTCCATGCTCAATTTTCCCTTTAGCTCCTTATGCCACACGATAAATAGAAGACCAAGGCCCATTTCAAGAGAGTTTTTAGTGAGAGAAGATAACTAGTAGGGAGAGAAATTTTAGTTTAGTTTTTTTCAGTTTTTAGTTTAGAAAAAAATAAATAAAGTGAGTGATTGTAATTCTATTGAGAGATTATTGATGTAATTGAAGAAGTCTATTGCAATTCAACGATAAATTTGGATTTGATCAACTCTTCTCTAATTACTCATTTCATGATTTTAATTGTTTATAATTATTTTTGAATCCAATTGATTTAGTTTGTTAATTTTAATTTTGTTGATTTCCGTTGATTAGTAAATTTTATTTCTACTCTTATTTTCACATTGAGAAATGGAAAATCATCCTTGAGAAATGATTGAAAATTATTTTATCATTTTATCATTTGATTCAAACTAGAGATAGGCTTATCAAATTGATTAAAATATTAATATAATTTTCTTCTACTCTTATTTTATTTTGTCTAATTAAAATTAGTTGGGTGAATCTATCCTAGCGGGTGATTCATTTGATTAATTTTAATTCATCTTGAGTAGTGTGGTGGGAATTAAAATTGCTTTTCTAAAAGAATATTTAATTAATTCATTAGTGTAATGATAATTATCTTTTCAATTAAATCAATCAAATTAAAATACTTCAAGTTAGATTAATTTGTGTGAAGTGGGGGTGGATTTACATCCTTTGATCTTTCTCTCTCATTTAGTTATCTTTTACTCATTTTTTCATCACACTTTTTAGTATGTCTTCATACTTTCCCTTTAATTTATTTACTTATTCTCATTTAGTTTAATTCATCATTATCACAAAATTGTTTTAATATTAAAAAATCATAAAAAATAGAAAAGGTAAAAAAAAAATCTAAAAAGAAAACAAATAAAAAAATGAATTACATTACTTCTCATTTGTTTCACTCCTTTGAGATGGATTGACATCGTTACTTACCTCTATTCTAGTTTGTTATTATTTTCTTGTAGGTGAGGAATTGATTAGATTGGCTTGATAACAACGACAAACATACAAAAGTCTAAGTTATCAGATACCGAGGCATGTGAACTCACACGTTGTGGCACTTGCGTGGGCGGATTCCTGGGTTGTCGCTATAGAGGAGCGTTTGAAGATTGAAGAAAATTCAATTCTTTTAGTAAGTTGAGTCGTTGAGTAGGTCATTTATCAACTTGTGAAAATCTGTATCATTGTGAATTGAGTGATTAGCTCATTCGAGGGTTTTTTCGTTGTGAATTTTTCTCGTACATCAGTGTATTGTGTGATTGATCTATTTTATTATGATATCACCTAGATGCATGCATTAGGATAAAGATAAAATTGGTAAATTTATTTTATCATAATAATTGGCTTAAAATTGGTGGAAATCTTTGAGTTGGGTTAACTTATTTAAGTTTCATATTTAATTAGGAGAAAATAAAAATTGGCTTTGTTGTTCAGACACTACATATTCTAAAATTTTCTTTTCCAAGAATTTTAATTCTTTTGTAAACTTCAAATTTCCAAGAGATGTCCATCTTGAGAAGCTCATAGATATGAATCGTGATTTTAAAACTTTAGAAGTATTTAGAAATAGAGTGAGGATAGAGTTAGGTTTTTAAAGAAATAATTTAGAGGATTCTAAAACTTCTAGGGTTAATTATCGTACCATTTTGGATATTATTAAATTAATTAATAATTTGAGGGCAAGCGAGAAGACTCTTAGAGATAAGTTCGCTTGCATTGAGGGGGAACGAGATAACCTTATAAGAATGATTGAAAAGTTAAAGACGGAGTCCCTAATGCTTGAGGAGTCTAAATTTTTACTTGAGTCTAGGGTTCTGAAGTTAAAAGATGATCTAAAAGACACAAGTAGTGCTAGTAATGATGGTACTGTCTTCCATGATTCTAATGCTTCTTTTGCTAAAGCCAAGACCATTGTTTATTTTAGAGGGTCAACTATATCCCAAGGTGTTAGAAAAGTTAAACCCAAGGGTCTCTTTACTCATCACGTCTACACGTATATACACCGTCATAGGAAATGACACCTTAGGAGTTTTTTTCTATGATCTTAGAAAAGACCCTAGGAAGTTGGAGTTTAGTGTCCCCATTTTTTACAAAATTCGACGCGTTAAGTATATATCCATTTGAGTTAGGCAATCAATTTTGGAGGTGCTAAATGTTAAATTGGTTGATTCTCGCATGCTTGCTCATGACTCTTCACATGCTACATCTTACGAGTAATTTCTTGCATGTTTGTATACAGTAGATTTTGTACTTCATGTTATATGTGCCTTCTAGTTTTATGTGATTTGAGTCTTTTGTATTTTGATTTTTCATTTATTGGGTCTTATTGAAAAGTACAAAAATAATTTATTTGTCTTTTGAGTTATTTTTTTGAAACTGGTATCATTTTGAAAAATGCTTACAACTCAAAAAGATTTTTTTTATGTGTAGTTTAGTTTTACACATTTTGTGTATCATGTTGGTGTGTTTTAATCCACTTCATTCCATATTTTCATGTGCCTAGGACACTGATTATGATTTTCAATGATTTAGATTGTTCTTTATCATGCTTGCATGGAGATATTCGACTTTGATTTGCTTAATGCATTCACTTTGTATATGCCTCCACACACACATGCATGAGATTTTTTGAACACTAACTTCACATGTTATGTTTGAGTTATGTGAGATGTTCTCCCATCAATCTCGTCATCTTCATATCTATTGACTATGGGAGATTGGTGCATGTAAGAACCATTGCACATAAGTTTATTTAATTTTTTCTTTAAGCACGAGAAAGCTCTACGAATGGAGCAAATATTCTTTGCGAAAAAGCCACCGTTTACAAGAGCCTAAAAAATGAGAGGCAAAAAGGAATGATTAAGGCCAACACGTTTGTTTGTCTCATTTTCAAATATGGTATCATCAAAAGAATTTAGTGAAAAAATTTATTCAATTTTTTTTATTCAAGATAGTCTCAGTGACAGCCATCCACGTCAAATCTATCCATTAACAAAACAAAATAATTAAACATACCATTTTAGATAACCTGGCACGCTGCTCAACAAAAGTATGAGAGGCAGTGTCATCTTTTCATTACCTAAAAGAGTCATAGGTGGAATAATGCTAGGCAGTTAAGAGGTTCGAATACTCATTAACATTATACCTGAAAGGATAGAAGGGTTTGATTGATAGTAACCAAGTTTAATGCCCCTTAAGTTCATGATTGAATGAAGGGTATTCAGCTTGGGGAAAATACGCAAGAGGAAATTGAGGGCATATGACAGCACGATAAATGCTCTGCTCATCAAGAGGAGGAGCTAATAGAGAGAAACAATCAAACAAAATAGGATGATGACTTTCGTCAATAGGTTTCTTAAGACCCTATTTAGTTTCCCTAACCTCAACTACTTCAAGGTCTTGAACCCCATCAGATTGAGGTTTCTTGATCACAAAAAATAAATTAGTTTTTCCACAAGCAACAAAATCAAAGACACGATCATCAAGCCTTTGAAAGCCTAAAAATGGAGGTTTTATCATATATAGTGACATGCTCAGGAGAGACCTTCGAAGATGGAGTCACAGCGAGAAACCCAGTCAATATGGGTAAAGAAGGACTAGTAGGCTCTGGGGTTCAATCACACTCAGTATGCATAGTTTTATCGTAAGAGACCCAACCATCAACAATTGTTTAATGTAAATAATTAGACGAATGAGAAGCAACGACTAGGGCCTAATGGTCTTCAATAATGTTGGTCAAGTTGGATGTGGAACTAGGATCGTAGTTGCTCTTGAAACCACCATTGTTTTTCACTAAAGGAGCCATTTTTGTGAAGAAGAAAGAGAAGACAAAGAGACAAATGGCTCAAATGGAAAGACCAGAGTGTTGATTAATTGAACTATAAATGTTATCACTGCCTTAAAACACACAGGTCTTGTAGATTAATGATGATCATATATGGAGTGGTGTATGAGAAGCTTAATAGTCCACTAATTGGATTTTTTCAAAAATCATTCAGTGCGGGGTATATATGTACACCATATTATCACGGACTAATCAGGCATTGTGATGTGGGATTAAAAACCGGTAACAATAGTCGAACTATGATACACAAGCTCAAGATGATTGGAAGCACCCATGTGTTACACTGTGTCACAGTTATGTACGTGGTGTAGAAAATAGAGGAAAATAATCTACGTTGGGGGTGCTAGTGCACCTAGGCAAGAAATATTTGAATGAATAATCACCCAGTAGTTATAGGCAGTTATGTTTCATGGAAAGAAACTTTACAAATAAGCAATGGGCAGATTAAGGAAAAAAGGACTCTCACACCAAAAAACTACATTTACTAATTTCTTTTTCTTTCTTTTCTTTTCCTTTAGCTTATTTAATGATTTTCATTTATTCGAAGTATATTGTGAGGTAGATTGTAAATTTCTCGCAAGTTTATTAAAAGTTTCTTGCCTTTATATTTTGATTTATTTTTCTTTTTTGCTTTAAGTTCCATTATGTAATCCTTTACTTTATCGCACTTACTTTCTTTAATTTCAAAGATTTACTTTTGTTTTAGTCCATACGATTTGCATTTTCTTTTGTTCTAGTTATTTGTAGTTATTTAGCACTCACGCCAAAGTTTTTCCTAAATGAAACGCAAGTCTTCTTAATAAAATCATCGAATGGTACACAATTATCTGATATTATCACAAGGCTAAGATACTTTGGTAGGAAAGACCACAACCTTGCCTGGCACGCTCGCGGTTATATTTAAACCTATTAACCAAGCCAAGTGAAAAACACACAAATATTTATTTTAACAAATTTAAAATTAATTTGAGTATAATCCGATAACCTTACTGCATTATCTTTTTTGTATAAAAGTGGAACAAGTTTTAAAACAAAATATGTGTTAAAAAATCACTAATAACCTAAGTGGTGTTTTATTTATAAAAACTCTTACTAAGTGTTAATCACTTTAAAACTTAACTTTGCTAGTGAGTTTTGTATGAGAGGTATCGAGATATATATAAGCAGAATATAAAAGGCATGAGAATTTTTTATGTAGTAGAACCCATAAGAGGGGGGGGCGAACATCTACGATGTCCTCTATGGAATGAACAAAAATCCACTAAAATTAACATAAGGTTGCAAGTACAACAAAACAAGATCAAACTAAAATCAAACATAAAAAAACTGATATCCCCTCTAGGTTTTGATTTCTGCTCTCTTGCTGCAAATCATTAATCCTTCAACCTTCAATCATCGGTCGACTGGAGTATGTCCCTCTCTAAAAAATATCAACCAAAACAAGATGAAGTGATTTGTAGTGTGTGACGTGTAGCGTAGTGTCCTGTGACTAATGTGCACATACCAAACTCACTAAAATTAAAATAGTTAGAGGGAATCCTAGAATCAAATTACAAGAATTTCATATGTGATTTACAATGGGATAAATTAGTATCTCTTTAAGAGATTTTTATTTTTATTTTTATTTTTAGATCTTTAAAAAAATAACAATCAAATCTTCAATAAAAAAATTTGTTCCGAAAACTTTCAAATATTAAAAAAAATTCTTTATTGACAAAATCATATCTAAAAACGTTTATGTCAAGAAGTTCTGATTTAACAAGAAAGTATGGATCAACAAGATATACAAACTTGCAATACAAAATCCAAACAATAATAACAAGGTTTTTAAATATTTTATAATCTGAAAGTATGTTTTTAAAAAACGAGTTTCAAACATCCTTTATTCTAAACCCTAAGAGTGTAAATTGTGTGAAAAATATATAAATACAAGTGTTTCTCTAAAAGTTTATATAAAAACTAAAGATAAACTCAAAGTCCAAACTGATATAATGGAGAGAAAACAACTCGGAAGTTATATTGACAAAATGGTGTAAAGACATACTCTTTCTTCTTCCTCGTTGTTCTCCCACATTCTCCTCTCTCTCTCTCTCTCTCTCTATATATATATATATATATATATCAAGGTTCTAAAAAACGTGGGGCGTGATTGAGGCGTGGAGGCCAAGCCTTAAGCCTTAGAAGTCTAGGCGAGCCTAAGCGTAAAAAGGCGTGAAAAGGCATTTAGGCCTTCTTAATATATTTTAATATTTTTTAACCATAGCAAGGCTATTAAAATACAAAAATTGCACATATCATAAAAATATGTCTAAATATATGCAAATTAAAATACTATTTGATTATTTTGGATGAGATAATGGTCCGATTTGTAAACAAATTCTTTAAAAGGCGACATCGTTTCACTAAATCATTGTTGTTTTTAGAAAAAAATGCGCCTTAAGGGTTTTACCAAGAATAAGGCGTGAAAAGCGTAAGGCGAGGCGTTTCTCCCAAGCCTCAAGCCTAGGCGTGCCTAGGCAGAGCCTAGGCGGGTTTTTTAGAACAGTGATATATATATATATATATATATATATATATATATATATATATATATATATATATATATATATATATATATAGGGGTGGACAAAAAAAAGACCGACCCGAATGGACCGATTGGATCGAACCGGACCGAACCAAAAATTAAGGCTATTTTGAAACCGGTCCGAAAATCGGTTCACAAAAACTAAAAACCGATTAATCCGGTCCGGTCCGCGGTCCACTATATTAAAAGACCGATTTGGACCGGACCGAACCGATTCCCATATATATATAATAAAAATAATGTTATTGTGTTTCTTATGTATAGTTTTTGAATTAATGTATATAACTTATGAATTTAATTTGGAACATTTTATATATGTATAGACATTTTTATAATTTGGGTTAAAAAAACCTATGTAAATATCACTTGGAGTTTCGAGTATTATTTTTTTGTATATATATTTGTGAGATAAATAGATAAAAATATTCATAAAATGTACATATATATATAATAGGGTCAGGACCGAATTTTACCCCGGACCGGACCGAAAAAAGCCTGGACCGAATTAGTAGGTTAACCGAATTAATCGGTCCGGTCTCGGTCCAAAAAAATTGAGGACCGAATATTCGGTCCAGTCTAAAAAATAGGCAAAACCCGAATCGGACCGAACCGTGCCCACCCCTATATATATATATATATATAATAATGCTCTTGTGCGGACTAGTCTGCATTTTAAGAATGCGAACCTGACATGTGTCACCTAACGGCGCACCTAGAAATTATCGCCTAAATTATAGGCACTCTCTCTCTCTTTTCTGGACTCACCGCCAGGTGACACATGTTTGGTCCGCATTCTTAAAATGCGGACTAATCCGCACAAGAGAAGAACTGTATATATATATATATCCCTCCCTCCCTCTCTACACCCTCTTCTCTCTCATACATTTCTCTTTTAAGATGTGAAGTATGAAGCTCTAAAAATGGGTTGGTCAAACGAGAAAAGAGTAAAATGGGGTTTATATAGTATGCTAAAAAGAACAATCAGTTGTCGATTTTTGATTTATGAAATACATAAAAGAAATGAAAAAGGTCGTGGGTATAAAAATTTTATCTGATGGCTACTAATGTTTTAAACATGGGCATCTACTGGTCTAACAGTTGGGTTGGAATAAATTATCCTAGAATAATGCTTTTGGTACCGGTTGAAAGCAACCGGATTAGTGCACCGGCTTAGGTGGCTACTGAGGTGGCGGCTGAGTAGGAATGATGAGGAGTTTTTTTGGTGGGTTGTTACATGTGTTAATTGTTTTATCCTTTTTTTTTTTTTGAAAAACTGTTTTTTAAAACTATATTCTAAAAATATTTTTTTTTGTTATAAACTCTTTTTATTGTTAAAATTATTTTTTTAGAAACTATTTTTTTAATAACCATTTTGTGGTAAGTTTTTTTTTTTATTAAAAAATAATTTTTATATATCAGTTTGTTAACAATTGAGATATCAACGATCGTTTATTGTCGCTGGCACGGATCTGCATCATTTAATGGATGTGGGTCCGCGTCAGCGGCACTAACAAATCGATTTTAAAAATATTAATTTTTTTTTGTTGCTAAAATCTATATGTTAAATACAAGCTATATATAAATATATAAATATATGAAAAAATATACGACAAAATTGTACGTCAAAATATACATCAGTAATCGATTATTGTTGCTGGCGCGGATCTGCATCATTTAATGGATGTGAGTCTGTGCCAGCGGCACTAACAAATCGATTTTAAAAATTTATATATATATATATATATTTGCAAAAATCTATACGTTAAATACACGCTATATAGAAATATATGTAGAAAAATATGTCAAATATTCTCTTATTTTTGTATTTCTCCCAATTCTCATGTTTTTTTAACTTAACACAAACCAATTAAAAAACAACACAATGCGATTATGAATCTTTTATTTTTTAACAAACACGATCACGATCGAAATAAAAACGCTACGTGACATTGAGTCGTACTTTTTTTTTATTACGTTGGCGCGGATCATTTTTACTATTTTAAAAATAGTAATTTTTTTTTTGTGAAATAGTAAAAAATAATAAAAACAATAGCATTGCGCTTTTGTGTGGCCAATAGCACTGCATAAAAACGTTGATATCTTTAATCGATGTGGTTATTTAATATATAAGACATTTTTATAAAAAAAAGTTTTCTTGTAAAACAACATAGTTTTTAAAACAGGTCTTTTATAAAAAAAAAATATTAAAAAACTCTTTTTTTAATAGTTATAGCACTTTATTTTTATAAAAATAGTTTATTTTTTTTATAACACTTTAACATATTCTAGTTTTTTACCAAGCACGAACAGTGTTCATGTTAGGTAAAAAATGTCATGTCGCGTCGCGTCGCATTTTAATTCAACTATGTTCGTGTGAGGTAAAAAATATTTTTTTTGCTAAAATCGATTTTTTGTGTTATAAATATATGTAAAAAAATATTTATTAAAATTATATGTGTTAAAATACAAGAAGACGACACAAAGAATTTTTGTTCTAAAATCTTTTGTTTTTTTATTAAAAATGTCTTTTTGCTAAAAAAATGTTTTTCTTTTATTTTTATCGTGTCGTGTTATATGTGTCAGTTGACACTTCACTGTGTCGTTTTACTTTTTGTCATGTCGTTTTTTTTATCCAATAATTTATAATACTTTTTTTGGTGTGTTATAACTAGTTTAAAAAATATATTTTTTTTTGTTATAAACTCTTTATATTGATAAAACTATTTTTTAAGAACAATTTTTTTCCGTTATAAGTTGGTTTAGTTTAAGAATTATTTTTTTTGACACTATTTTTTTAATAATTATTTTGTGGTAAGATTTTTTTTTTGTTAAAAAACAATTTTTATATGTCAATTTGTTAACAATTGAGACATTTTTTTTTATTTATAAGTTTGGGAAAAAAATTGGTCTCTTAAACATCGAAACGTTGAAATCTTAAATTAGCGATCAATTATTGTCGTGGCGGGGATCCGCATCATTTAATGGATGTGGGTCCGCGCCAGCTGCTATCACCGATCGATTTGAAAACTTTTTTATTTTGATAACATTATTTTTTATGTTTTTTATTTTTTGGTAAAACTGTTTTTTATTTTTTGCTAAAAAAATATTTTTTTCATTAACAAAATCTTTTGTTTTTTAATGAATGTGGGTTCGCCCCAGCGGCATGTTGACATGAAGTGACGTGTTGCGATTGACACACTGGCATGACATGTTGCGATTGACACATCTCTTAATAAATGTGGGTCCGCGCCAGCGGCACTAACCAATTGCGATAAAAAACGGCACTAAAAATATATTTTTATAAAAAAAATCCTAATATTCTCTTATTTTTAAAACACCAATTTTTCCAATATTCTCTTATTTTTTAAGGTCCGTGACAACAGCGCACCTTATTTTTAAAGTAGCCCCAATTTTCTCTATATTTTTTCATTTTTAAAGGTCCATGCCACGCCAGCGGCACAACATATTTTTAAAACACACCTTATTTTTAAAACACCCATTTTCCCAATATTATCTTATTTCTTAATAATTATTTTTAACGCATTTAATCTCTCAAACACACATTTACCAAATATTCTTTTATTTTTAAAGGTCTGCGCTAGCGTCGTACATTATTTTTAAAACATCCAATTTTTCAATATTCTCTTATTTTTAAAGGGCCGCGCCAGCGTCGCACCTTATTTTTCATCAAACACCAATGTTTTGAGGTTTAAGAGACACCAAATTTTTTTCCCAAACTTATATATTAAAAAAATGTCTCAATTGTTAACATATTGATATATAAAAAATATTTTTTAACCAAAAAAAATCTTACCAAAAAATAATTTCTAAAAAAATAATTTTTACACTACAAGCATTCTTAGAAAATAGTTTTGAAAAACATTTTTGAAGAAAAAAAAACAGTAAAACAATTAAACACATGGAACAAGAAACAAAAAACACTCTCTCCTATTAAGCCACCTCAGCCGGTGTAACAAACTGGTGCATCTAAACCGGTACCATTAGCAATCCTCATTATCCTAATGGATATAGATGTAAGAAAATAAACGAAACAAAAGCTAATAAAAATAAGTGATTTCTTAAATAAAATGATCCAATGGTCAAGTACTTAGAAATGGGTAGCTTGAAAACAAATTGGACGGGTGGATCAAAATAGTTTATTCGGTCAAACACTCTTAATTGTCCAGTCAATTAGGAGTGTCGTAAGCCTAAGAAGCAAAATAAAAATAACTCTCAAGCAAATGTGACTTAGGGTGAGAATATCACCAATGATTTGGCGGATATGAATCTTTCTGCCGTTGTGTCTGAATGTAACTTGGTTGGAAATACCAAGGAATGGTGGGCGGACACTGGAGCCACATGACACATTTGTGCAAACAAATGGATGTTCTCCACCTATAAGCCTTTGGAAAATGAGGAGAACCTTTTTATGGGAAATTCTTCCACTTCTAAGGTGGTGGGACAAGGAAAGATTGCTTTGAAAATGACTTCTGGAAAGGAACTTACTCTCAACAATGTTCTTCACGTGCCTGATATCCGAAAGAATCTGATTTCTGGATCTATCCTTACTAAGAATGGTTTCAAGCTTGTGTTTGTGTCTGATCGCTTTGTGTTGTCTAAAAATGACATGTATGTAGAAAAGGGCTACCTAAATGAGGGGCTCTTTAAACTGAATGTTCTTACTGTAACCCCTAAAACATCTGTTTCAATGAATGAAGTTGCTAGTTCTTCTTACTTGATTGAGTCATCTAATATTTGGCATGCTAGATTGGGACATGTTAATTTTGATACATTGCGTAGATTAATTAACTTGGAATTTTTGCCAAAATTCAATATTGATAAAAATCATAAATGTGAAATTTGTGTAGAATCTAAATTAGCTAGATTACCTTTCCATTCTATTGAAAGGATAACTGAACCTTTAGATTTAATTCACACCGATATTTGTGATTTAAAATTTGTTCAAACTAGAGGTGGGAAAAAGTATTTTATTACTTTTATTGACGATTGCACAAAATATTGCTATGTATATTTGTTACATAGTAAAGATGAGGCTATTAATGCATTTAAACAATATAAAAATGAAGTTGAGAATCAATTAAGCAAAACGATAAAGGCTATTAGAAGTGATAGAGGAGGTGAATATGAATATCCATTTGAGGAATTTTGTTCTGAAAATGGGATTATTCATCAAACAACCGCTCCTTATTCTCCTCAATCGAATGGTGTTGCTGAACGCAAAAACCGTACTTTGAAAGAAATGATGAACTCAATGTTATTAAGTTCAGGAGCTCCACAAAATTTGTGGGGGGAAGCCTTACTTTCTGCTAATTACATTCTCAATAAAGTACCTCAAAAAAGACTCACAAGACACCTTATGAATTATGGAAAGGTCGAAGACCTTCCTATAAATATTTACGAGTGTGGGGGTGCTTAGCCAAAGTGATGGTTCCTAAACCTAAAAAGGTAAGAATAGGGCCAAAAACCGTGGATTGTGTATTCATCGGTTATGCTACTAATAGCAGTGCATATCGATTTCTAGTTTGTAAATCTGAGATTTCGGACATTCATGTAAATACGGTTATTGAATCGAGGGATGCTTCATTTTTTGAAAATGAATTTCCGTATAACATGACCCGTGAATCTGGTCCTTCTAAAAGGACAAATCAAGCTACTACAAGTGGTACTCATCAACCTATTGAATCAATAGAGGATGAACCAAGACGAAGTAAAAGAGCAAATACCTCGACTTCTTTCGGTCCAGATTTTCTAACATATTTGTTAGAAAATGAACCTCAATCGTATAAAGAACCTATATCCTTACCCGATGCTTCCAATTGGAAAGAAGAAATTAATAGTGAAATTGAATCCATATTACAAAATCATACATGGGAACTAGTGGATCTCCCACCAGGTTCAAAACCGTTAAGTTATAAATGGATCTTCAAAAAGAAATTGAACGCCGATGGATCAATTGATAAATATAAATCTAGACTTGTAGCTAAAGGCTATAGGAAAAAGGAAGGGTTGGATTACTTCGACACATATTCACCGGTAACAAGAATAACGTCCATTCGGATGTTAATAGCAATAGCTGCTATTAATGGACTTGAAATACATCAAATGGATGTAAAAACTGCATTCTTAAACGGTGAACTAGATGAGGAAATTTATATGGAGAAACCTGAAGGGTTCAAAGCTCCCGGACAAGAAGGAAAAGTATGTAAGCTTGTTAAATCACTATATGGATTAAAACAAGCACCTAAACAATGGCATGAAAAATTTGATAATGCAATGTTATCAAATGGTTTCAAAATTAATGAATGTGATAAATGTGTTTACTTTAAATACATTCATAATGGATATGCCATTGTATGCCTCTATGTTGATGATATGCTTATCATGGGTAGTAATTTGGAAATTGTCAAAACTACAAAACAAATGTTGAGTAGTAGATTTGACATGAAAGATATGGGAATCGCCGATGTTATATTAGGAATTAAAATTTCTAGAACATCGGATGGACTTATATTATCTCAATCTCATTACATTAAGAAAGTACTTGAAAAATTGAAGAAGTATGATATTAGTCCTACCAAGACACCTGTAGATGTAAATTTACATCTAGCAAGAAATAATGGTGAAAGCATATCTCAACTAGAATATTCTCGTATTATCGGCAGTTTAATGTATATCATGAACTGTATGCGACCGGACATAGCATACTCAATAAGTAAGCTAAGTCGATTTACGAGTAATCCCGTAAGAGATCACTGGAAAGCAATATTGAGAGTTTTGGGTTATTTAAAATATACTCAAAACTATGGATTGCATTACTCAAAATATCCAGCTGTTCTTGAAGGACATTGCGATGCAAATTGGATATCTGATACAAAAGACTCTAAGTCTACGAGTGGGTATGTGTTTACCCTCGGAGGTGCAGCCGTATCTTGGAAATCCTCAAAACAAACGTGCATTGCTAGATCGACAATGGAATCTGAATTCATTGCACTAGACAAAGCTGGAGAAGAAGCGGAATGGCTTCGAAATTTCTTAGAGGATGTTCCAAATTGGTCTAAACCTGTGCCCGCAATATGTATACATTGCGATAGCCAATCAGCGATTGGAAGGGCACAAAATCACATGTATAACGGAAAGTCACGACATATTCGTCGTAGACACAATACCGTTAGACAACTTCTCTCAAACCGAATTATCTCAATTGACTATGTAAAGTCAAAAGATAATATATCGGATCCACTAACGAAAGGTTTTAACCGAGCGCAAGTTGAAAGATCATCGAGAGGAATGGGTCTAAAGCCTATAAATAAATAAGAATCAATATAGTGGCAACCCAACCTAGCTGACTGGAGATCCCAAGATCTAGGTTCAATGGGCAAACCGAAGTACGTTGTATTCAGTAAGCACTGGAGGATATATCATCCTATCCATTCCAAAGATGAGACAGTGCATATCTGCCGCAAAATTAGGATAAGTTATGCTTTTAATGACATCTATATCTTAGTACGTCTAAGTGGGGTATTGCAGAATACTCTTTATGGAAGTCACCTACGTAAGTAAGAAGGGGGCCACTTCTATGAGAATAATGAAAGGCATATTCTCTAAAATACTTGCGGAACCAAGTGGTGTTCATGGCCAAAATGAACACAAACGTGAGAACCAACTGTATTGAAGAATTGTTGTGTGAATACTGTTGTCTGGGTTTACAAAAACGGTTGACGGTTCAAGGACGTGAAGTCTACTGATTAACCAAGTAAATCCGATAATATATCACTAAGGAAAGTTCAAGGCCACTAGGCTACTTCTCACGATGCAATAAGTCTTCAGTTTTACTCAACTTGTGTCTGCATCTGCATCAGCATCTGTTTTGTTTTATTTATAGCGATATATCATTCATGTGGGGGATTGTTGGAAAATTGGACTTAAATGGGTATTATAAAGCTGTCCAGATTTTTCTGGACAGATTTTTGAGCAACTTTGAGCTCAAATTTAGGTGGGACCCACACTACGGAAATTGTGGGACCATATACGAACGCGTTCACCTCCGCAAGGAGATTAACGTAGTATATTCATATGTCCAATTTCAATAAGTTATGAATGATAATTATGTCCCCAAAGTGACTCACAAAGCAATGAAAGTTAATGAATTGGGTGTGTTTTTACTCTTGTCCCACA
Organism: Sambucus nigra; assembly: GCA_949130495.1. NCBI lineage: Eukaryota > Viridiplantae > Streptophyta > Magnoliopsida > Dipsacales > Adoxaceae > Sambucus > Sambucus nigra. The sequence continues at coordinate 554,485,505 of OX422213.1, read as the reverse complement.
TTGGAAGAGTAGTGGAATTTTGAAGAGTTAATAACACCCCAAGTATGGACTAAGGCTTGGATGCCTTGGGGGTATCCCAACTCTTTGAACGGGAGATGACCTAAGCTATGCACGGGTTGACTTTCGGTCAAAAGTCCACACGCGCGCGCGCGCGTCCGGCCGGCTGGCCGGCTCGGCTCGGTTCGGGATCGGGTTTGGGCTTGGGCTTGGGCTTGTAAAAAATATCCTACTTTTTTTGGCCGAATTTATTTAACTTTCTGGGCTTTAATTATTAATTAATTACGAAATTAATTAATTAATTAATAAACTGTTGGCAGTTATTGCCAACAGTCAACAGTTAATTCGTTTAACTGTTTTTGACAGTTGTACCAACCGTCAATTACTTTGCTATAAATACAGATGCCTCCCTCCGTTTTTAGATAATGAAATTTTCCCTCCTCCAGAATTGCTGTCATTTTTGTCCCAGAAAATTCCTGTCATATCTGTTCCGAAATTTCTTTCTCCTGCATAACATATGGTGTAGTGTTGTTGAGTAAAGGCCACAGAATTTGAGTTCGTTGAAATTAATTATTGTTGTGCTACATAATTAATTGGGGAAATCCGTTCTATCTTGGGAGACAATATTCATCAACCTCGGAGCACATTGGAGGGAATAATTTATCTTAAGGAAACTGTTCATAAGAGGGCTCGGATTTATCTTTAATTCTTTTATTATTTCTGCAAATTCAAGTAAGTGTTTCATTTATGTAATTCTGTTTTAATTCTGTCATTATATTAAATTCATAATTCTGTAAAATTGTTATTTATAAATAGTAGACATAACAATTTTAAGACAAATTATAGTTCTACTGTTTTTAGTGTACAGAATTTTTTTATTACAGAAATTTATTTGTTGAAAATAAATATGTTTTGATAGAATAAAATGAATTAATTTACTGCTTTATTGTAGAAATTAGTAAAACAGTTTTGATATAGAAATTAATTTCTATACTGTTTTTATATTCTGTTTTAGAAAATAAAATTTAATTGTGTACTCTTGTTAAAATCTGTTTATCTAAATTTTTTTTAATCTTAAATTATAATTTTGTTTTTTACGGAATTCTTTTTAATATTAAAAATTAGTGTGACACAAATTTTAAAAATTTAATTCTTTTTTATACGGAATTCTGTTTATATTATATTTTAATTCTGAATTATTATTTGAATTCTTTTGGAATTCATTTATTGTGAATTATATTTGGAGGAAATTGGTGCACAGAATTTTGTATTCTGTTTTGATTAATTCATTATATATGAATTTTATCATTGGTAAAAATTCTGTTTTTGTAACAGAAATGGAATCACAAAGTACGAACACTACTCCTACGAAACTGATTGTCACCAACACAAATGTGACTGCACCCGTATCTATGCCACAGGGGGAGAAACCGGAAAAGTTCATTGGGGCTGACTTCAAACATTGGCAAGGACAAATGTACTTCTATCTCACTACCTGCCAACTGGGCAGGTTTGTATATGAAGATTGCCCCTCTATTCAAGAGGGAGATGACGCTGAAAAGGTTGTTGCTATCGATGCCTGGAAGCACTCGGACTACCTATGCCGAAATTATATTTTGGCCTACTTGGACAAGACTTTGTACCATGTCTATTGCACTATCAAAACTTCCAAGGAATTATGGAATTCTTTGGAAAAGAAGTATAAAACTGAAGATGCTGGGATGAAGAAATTTATCGTTGGGCGTTTTCTGGACTTCAAAATGGTTGATTCTAAATCTGTGATCTCGCAAGTGCAAGAATTCCAAGTGATCCTCCACGACATTCATGCTGAAGGAATGTCAATTAGTGAAACTTTCCAAGTTGCTGCAATTGTTGAAAAGTTGCCACCTTCTTGGACTTTGTTCAAAAATTATCTCAAGCACAAGCGTAAGGAGATGAATGTGGAGGAGTTGGTAGTCCGGCTAAGAATCGAAGAAGACAACCGTGAGTCTCAAAAGAAAAGTGGGAAGAATCCGATGGAAACAAAGGTCCATATCGTTGAAGGTCCTAAAAATAACAAACGAAAGTATGATGGGGAAGGCACTTCCAAACATAATAAGAAAAAGTTCAAAGGAAAATGCTACAATTGTGGTAAACCGGGACACCGCTCAAGTGAGTGTCGTAAGCCTAAGAAGCAAAATAAAAATAACTCTCAAGCAAATGTGACTGAGGGTGAGAATATCACCAATGATTTGGCGGATATGAGTATTTCTGCCGTTGTCTCTGAATGTAACTTGGTTGGAAATACTAAGGAATGGTGGGTGGACACTGGAGCCACACGACACATTTGTGCAAACAAATGGATGTTCTCCACCTATAAGCCTTTGGAAAATGAGGAGAACCTTTTTATGGGAAATTCGTCCACTTCTAAGGTTGTGGGACAAGGAAAGATTGCTTTGAAAATGACTTCTGGAAAGGAACTTACTCTCAACAATGTTCTTCACGTGCCTGATATCCGAAAGAATCTGATTTCTGGATCTATCCTTACTAAGAATGGTTTCAAGCTTGTGTTTGTGTCTGATCGCTTTGTGTTGTCTAAAAATGACATGTATGTAGGAAAGGGCTACCTAAATGAGGGGATCTTTAAACTGAATGTTCTTACTGTAACCCCTAAAACATCTGTTTCAATGAATGAAGTTGCTAGTTCTTCTTACTTGATTGAGTCATCTAATATTTGGCATGCTAGATTGGGACATGTTAATTTTGATACATTGTGTAGATTAATTAACTTGGAATTTTTGCCAAAATTCAATATTGATAAAAATCATAAATGTGAAATTTATGTAGAATCTAAATTAGCTAGATTACCTTTCCATTCTATTGAAAGGATAACTGAACCTTTAGATTTAATTCACACCGATATTTTTGATTTAAAATTTGTTCAAACTAGAGGTGGGAAAAAGTATTTTATTACTTTTATTGACGATTGCACAAAATATTGCTATGTATATTTGTTACATAGTAAAGATGAGGCTATTAATGCATTTAAACAATATAAAAATGAAGTTGAGAATCAATTAAGCAAAACGATAAAGGCTATTAGAAGTGATAGAGGAGGTGAATATGAATATCCATTTGAGGAATTTTGTTCTGAAAATGCGATTATTCATCAAACAACCGCTCCTTATTCTCCTCAATCGAATGGTGTTGCTGAACGCAAAAACCGTACTTTGAAAGAAATGATGAACTCAATGTTATTAAGTTTAGGAGCTCCACAAAATTTGTGGGGGGAAGCCTTACTTTCTGCTAATTACATTCTCAATAAAGTACCTCACAAAAAGACTCACAAGACACCTTATGAATTATGGAAAGGTCGAAGACCTTCCTATAAATATTTACGAGTGTGGGGGTGCATAGCCAAAGTGATGGTTCCTAAACCTAAAAAGGTAAGAATAGGGCCAAAAACCGTGGATTGTGTATTCATCGGTTATGCTACTAATAGCAGTGCATATCGATTTCTAGTTTGTAAATCTGAGATTTCGGACATTCATGTAAATACGGTTATTGAATCGAGGGATGCTTCATTTTTTGAAAATGAATTTCCGTATAACATGACCCGAGAATCTGGTCCTTCTAAAAGGACAAATCAAGCTACTACAAGTGGTACTCATCAACCTATTGAATCAATAGAGGATGAACCAAGACGTAGTAAAAGAGCAAAAACCACGAATTCTTTCGGTCCAGATTTTCTAACATATTTGTTAGAAAATGAACCTTAATCGTATAAAGAAGCTATATCCTTACCCGATGCTTCCAATTGGAAAGAAGCAATTAATAGTGAAATTGAATCCATATTACAAAATCATACATGGGAACTAGTGGATCTTCCACCAGGTTCAAAACCGTTAGGTTATAAATGGATCTTCAAAAAGAAATTGAAGGCCGATGGATCAATTGATAAATATAAAGATAGACTTATAGCTAAAGGCTATAGCCAAAAGGAAGGGTTGGATTACTTCGACACATATTCACCGGTAACAACAATAACGTCCATTCGGATGTTAATAGCAATAGCTGCTATTAATGGACTTGAAATACATCAAATGGATGTAAAAACTGCATTCTTAAACGGTGAACTAGATGAGGAAATTTAAATGGAGCAACCTGAAGGGTTCAAAGCTCCTGGACAAGAAGAAAAAGTATGTAAGCTTGTTAAATCACTATATGGATTAAAACAAGCACCTAAACAATGGCATGAAAAATTTGATAATGCAATGTTATCAAATGGTTTCAAAATTAATGAATGCGATAAATGTGTTTACTCTAAATACATTCATAATGGATATGTCATTGTATGCCTCTATGTTGATGATATGCTTATCATGGGTAGTAATTTGGAAATTGTCAAAACTACAAAATAAATGTTGAGTAGTAGATTTGACATGAAAGATATGGGAATCGCCGATGTTATATTAGGAATTAAAATTTTTAGAACATCGGATGGACTTATATTATCTCAATCTCATTACATTGAGAAAGTACTTGAAAAATTCAAGAAGTATGATATTAGTCCTACCAAGACACCTGTTGATGTAAATTTACATCTAGCAAGAAATAATGGTGAAAGCATATCTCAACTAGAATATTCTCGTATTATCGGCAGTTTAATGTATATCATGAACTGTACGCGACCGGACATAGCATACTCAATTAGTAAGCTAAGTCGATTTACGAGTAATCCAGGAAGAGATCACTAGAAAGCAATATTGAGAGTTTTGGGTTATTTAAAATATACTCAAAACTATGGATTGCATTACTCAAAATATCCAGCTGTTCTTGAAGGACATTGCGATGCAAATTGGATATCTGATACAAAAGACTCTAAGTCTACGAGTGGGTATGTGTTTACCCTCGGAGGTTCAGCCGTATCTTGGAAATCCTCAAAACAAACATGCATTGCTAGATCGACAATGGAATCTGAATTCATTGCACTAGACAAAGTTGGAGAAGAAGCGGAATGGCTTCAAAATTTCTTAGAGGATGTTCCAAATTGGTCTAAACCTGTGCCCGCAATATGTATACATTGCGATAGCCAATCAGCGATTGGAAGGGCACAAAATCACATGTATAACGGAAAGTCACGACATATTCGTCGTAGACACAATACCGTTAGACAACTTCCCTCAAACCGAATTATCTCAATTGACTATGTAAAGTCAAAAGATAATATATCGGATCCACTAACGAAAGGTTTAAACCGAGAGCAAGTTGAAAGATCATCGAGAGGAATGGGTCTAAAGCCTATAAATAAATAAGAATCAATATAGTGGCAACCCAACCTAGCTGACTGGAGATCCCAAGATCTAGGTTCAATGGGCAAACCGAACTACGTTGTATTCAGTAAGCACTGGAGGATATATCATCCTATCCATTCCAAAGATGAGACAGTGCATATCTGCCGCGAAATTAGGATAAGTTATGCTTTTAATGACATCTATATCTTAGTACGTCTAAGTGGGGTATTGCAGAATACTCTTTATGGAAGTCACCTACGTAAGTAAGAAGGGGGCCACTTCTATGAGAATAATGAAAGGCATATTCTCTAAAATACTTGCGGAACCAAGTGGTGTTCACGGCCAAAATGAACACAAACGTGAGAACCAACTGTGTTGAAGAATTGTTGTGTGAATACTGTTGTCTAGGTTTACAAAAACGGTTGACAGTTCAAGGACGTGAAGTCTACTGATTAACCAAGTAAATCCGATAGTATATCACTAAGGAAAGTTCAAGGCCACTAGGCTAATTCTCACGATGCAATAAGTCTTCAGTTTTACTCAACTTGTGTCTGCATCTGCATCAGCATCTGTTTTGTTTTATTTATAGTGATATATCATTCATGTGGAGGATTGTTGGAAAATTGGACTTAAATGGGTATTATAAAGCTGTCCAGATTTTTCTGGACAGATTTTTGAGCAACTTTGAGCTCAAATTTAGGTGGGACCCACACTACGGAAATTGTGGGACCATATACGAACGCGTTGACCTCCGCAAGGAGATTAACGTATTATATTCATATGTCCAATTTTAATAAGTTATGAATGATAATTATGTCCCCAAAGTGACTCACAAAGCAATAAAAGTTAATGAATTGGGTGTGTTTTTACTCTTGTCCCACATTGGAAGAGTAGTGGAATTTTGATGAGTTAATAACACCCCAAGTATGGACTAAGGCTTGGATGCCATGGGGGTATCCCAACTCTTTGAAGGGGAGATGACCTAAGCTATGCACGGGTTGACTTTCGGTCAAAAGTCCACACGCGCACGCGCGTCCGTCCGTCCGGCCGGCTCGGTTCGGGCTCGGGTTTGGGCTTGGGCTTGTAAAAAATCTCCTACTTTTTTGGGCCGAATTTATTTAACTTTCTGGGCTTTAATTATTAATTAATTACGAAATAAATTAATTAATTAATAAACTGTTGGCAGTTATTGCCAACAGTCAACAGTTAATTCGTTAAACTGTTTTTGACAGTTGTGCCAACCGTCAATTACTTTGCTATAAATACAGATGCCTCTCTCCGTTTTTAGATAATGAAATTTTCCCTCCTCCAGAATTGCTGTCATTTTTGTCCCAGAAAATTCATGTCATATCTGTTCCGAAATTTCTTTCTCCTGCATAACATATGTTGTAGTGTTGTTGAGTAAAGGCCACAGAATTTGAGTTCGTTGAAATTAATTATTGTTGTGCTACATAATTAATTGGGGAAATCCGTTCTATCTTGGGAGACAATATTCATCAACCTCGGAGCACATTGGAGGGAATAATTTATCTTAAGGAAACTGTTCATAAGAGGGCTCGGATTTATCTTTAATTCTTTTATTATTTCTGCAAATTCAAGTAAGTGTTTCATTTATGTAATTCTGTTTTAATTCCGTCATTATATTAAATTCATAATTCTGTACAATTGTTATTTATAAATAGTAGACATAACAATCTTAAGACAAATTATAGTTCTACTGTTTTTAGTGTACAGAATTTTTTTATTACAGAAATTTATTTGTTGAAAATAAATCTGTTTTGACAGAATAAAATGAATTAATTTACTGCTTTATTGTAGAAATTAGTAAAACAGTTTTGATATAGAAATTAATTTCTATACTGTTTTTATATTCTGTTTTAGAAAATAAAATTTAATTGTGTACTCTTGTTAAAATCTGTTTATCAAAATTTTTTTTAATCTTAAATTATAATTTTGTTTTTTACGGAATTCTTTTTAATATTAAAAATTAGTGTGATACAAATTTTAAAAATTTAATTCTTTTTTGTACGGAATTCTGTTTATATTATATTTTAATTCTGAATTATTATTTGAATTCTTTTGGAATTCATTTATTGTGAATTATATTTGGAGGAAATTGGTGCACAGAATTTTGTATTCTGTTTTGATTAATTCATTATATATGAATTTTATCATTGATAAAAATTCTGTTTTTGTAACAGAAATGGAATCACAAAGTACGAACACTACTCCTACGAAACTGATTGTCACCAACACAAATGTGACTGCACCCGTATCTATGCCACACGGGGAGAAACCGGAAAAGTTCATTGGGGCTGACTTCAAACATTGGCAAGGACAAATGTACTTCTATCTCACTACCTGCCAACTGGGCAGGTTTGTATATGAAGATTGCCCCTCTATTCAAGAGGGAGATGACGCTGAAAAGGTTGCTGCTATCGATGCCTGGAAGCACTCGGACTACCTATGCCGAAATTATATTTTGGCCTACTTGGATAAGACTTTGTACCATGTCTATTGCACTATCAAAACTTCCAAGGAATTATGGAATTCTTTGGAAAAGAAGTATAAAACTGAAGATGCTGGGATGAAGAAATTTATCGTTGGGCGTTTTCTGGACTTCAAAATGGTTGATTCTAAATCTGTGATCTCGCAAGTGCAAGAATTCCAAGTGATCCTCCACGACATTCATGCTGAAGGAATGTCAATTAGTGAAACTTTCCAAGTTGCTGCAATTGTTGAAAAGTTGCCACCTTCTTGGACTTTGTTCAAAAACTATCTCAAGCACAAGCGTAAGGAGATGAATGTGGAGGAGTTGGTAGTCCGGCTAAGAATCGAAGAAGACAACCGTGAGTCTCAAAAGAAAAGTGGGAAGAATCCGATGGAAACAAAGGTCCATGTCGTTGAAGGTCCTAAAAAGAACAAACGAAAGTATGATGGGCAAGGCACTTCCAAACATAATAAGAAAAAGTTCAAAGGAAAATGCTACAATTGTGGTAAACCGGGACACCGCTCAAGTGAGTGTCGTAAGCCTAAGAAGCAAAATAAAAATAACTCTCAAGCAAATGTGACTGAGGGTGAGAATATCACCAATGATTTGGCGGATATGAATATTTCTGCCGTTGTCTCTGGATGTAACTTGGTTGGAAATACTAAGGAATGGTGGGTGGACACTGGAGCCACACGACACATTTGTGCAAACAAATGGATGTTCTCCACCTATAAGCCTTTGGAAAATGAGGAGAACCTTTTTATGGGAAATTCGTCCACTTCTAAGCTGGTGGGACAAGGAAAGATTGCTTTGAAAATGACTTCTGGAAAGGAACTTACTCTCAACAATGTTCTTCACGTGCCTGATATCCGAAAGAATCTGATTTCTGGATCTATCCTTACTAAGAATGGTTTCAAGCTTGTGTTTGTGTCTGATCGCTTTGTGTTGTCTAAAAATGACATGTATGTAGGAAAGGGCTACCTAAATGAGGGGCTCTTTAAACTGAATGTTCTTACTGTAACCCCAAAAACATATGTTTCAATGAATGAAGTTGCTAGTTCTTCTTACTTGATTGAGTCATCTAATATTTGGCATGCTAGATTGGGACATGTTAATTTTGATACATTGTGTAGATTAATTAACTTGGAATTTTTGCCAAAATTCAATATTGATAAAAATCATAAATGTGAAATTTATGTAGAATCTAAATTAGCTAGATTACCTTTCCATTCTATTGAAAGGATAACTGAACCTTTAGATTTAATTCACACCGATATTTGTGATTTAAAATTTGTTCAAACTAGAGGTGGGAAAAAGTATTTTATTACTTTTATTGACGATTGCACAAAATATTGCTATGTATATTTGTTACATAGTAAAGATGAGGCTATTAATGCATTTAAACAATATAAAAATGAAGTTGAGAATCAATTAAGCAAAACGATAAAGGCTATTAGAAGTGATAGAGGAGGTGAATATGAATATCCATTTGAGGAATTTTGTTCTGAAAATGAGATTATTCATCAAACAACCGCTCCTTATTCTCCTCAATCGAATGGTGTTGCTGAATGCAAAAACCGTACTTTGAAAGAAATGATGAACTCAATGTTATTAAGTTTAGGAGCTCCACAAAATTTGTGGGGGGAAGCCTTACTTTCTGCTAATTACATTCTCAATAAAGTACCTCACAAAAAGACTCACAAGACACCTTATGAATTATGGAAAGGTCGAAGACCTTCCTATAAATATTTACGAGTGTGGGGGTGCTTAGCCAAAGTGATGGTTCCTAAACCTAAAAAGGTAAGAATAGGGCCAAAAACCGTGGATTGTGTATTCATCGGTTATGCTACTAATAACAGTGCATATTGATTTCTAGTTTGTAAATCTGAGATTTCGGACATTCATGTAAATACGGTTATTGAATCGAGGGATGCTTCATTTTTTGAAAATGAATTTCCGTATAACATGACCCGAGAATCTGATCCTTCTAAAAGGACAAATCAAGCTACTACAAGTGGTACTCATCAACCTATTGAATCAATAGAGGATGAACCAAGAAGTAGTAAAAGAGCAAAAACCTCGAATTCTTTCGGTCCAGATTTTCTAACATATTTGTTAGAAAATGAACCTCAATCGTATAAAGAAGCTATATCCTTACCCGATGCTTCCAATTGGAAAGAAGCCATTAATAGTGAAATTGAATCCATATTACAAAATCATACATGGGAACTAGTGGATCTTCCACCAGGTTCAAAACCGTTAGGTTATAAATGGATCTTCAAAAAGAAATTGAAGGCCGATGGATCAATTGATAAATATAAAGCTAGACTTGTACCTAAAGGCTATAGGCAAAAGGAAGGGTTGGATTACTTCGACACATATTCACCGGTAACAAGAATAACGTCCATTCGGATGTTAATAGCAATAGCTGCTATTAATGGACTTGAAATACATCAAATGGATGTAAAAACTGCATTCTTAAACGGTGAACTAGATGAGGAAATTTAAATGGAGCAACCTGAAGGGTTCAAAGCTCCCGGACAAGAAGGAAAAGTATGTAAGCTTGTTAAATCACTATATGGATTAAAACAAGCACCTAAACAATGGCATGAAAAGTTTGATAATGCAATGTTATCAAATGGTTTCAAAATTAATGAATGCGATAAATGTGTTTACTCTAAATACATTCATAATGGATATGTCATTGTATGCCTCTATGTTGATGATATGCTTATCATGGGTAGTAATTTGGAAATTGTCAAAACTACAAAACAAATGTTGAGTAGTAGATTTGACATGAAAGATATGGGAATCGCCGATGTTATATTAGGAATTAAAATTTCTAGAACATCGGATGGACTTATATTATCTCAATCTCATTACATTGAGAAAGTACTTGAAAAATTCAAGAAGTATGATATTAGTCCTACCAAGACACCTGTAGATGTAAATTTACATCTAGCAAGAAATAATGGTGAAAGCATATCTCAACTAGAATATTCTCGTATTATCGGCAGTTTAATGTATATCATGAACTGTACGCGACCGGACATAGCATACTCAATAAGTAAGCTAAGTCGATTTACGAGTAATCCAGGAAGAGATCACTAGAAAGCAATATTGAGAGTTTTGGGTTATTTAAAATATACTCAAAACTATGGATTGCATTACTCAAAATATCCAGCTGTTCTTGAAGGACATTGCGATGCAAATTGGATATCTGATACAAAAGACTCTAAGTCTACGAGTGGGTATGTGTTTACCCTCGGAGTTGCAGCCATATCTTGGAAATCCTCAAAACAAACGTGCATTGCTAGATCGACAATGGAATCTGAATTCATTGCACTAGACAAAGTTGGAGAAGAAGCAGAATGGCTTCGAAATTTCTTAGAGGATGTTCCAAATTGGTCTAAACCTGTGCCCGCAATATGTATACATTGCGATAGCCAATCAGCGATTGGAAGGGCACAAAATCACATGTATAACGGAAAGTCACGACATATTCGTCGTAGACACAATACCGTTAGACAACTTCTCTCAAACCGAATTATCTCAATTGACTATGTAAAGTCAAAAGATAATATATCGGATCCACTAACGAAAGGTTTAAACCGAGAGCAAGTTGAAAGATCATCGAGAGGAATGGGTCTAAAGCCTATAAATAAATAAGAATCAATATAGTGGCCACCCAACCTAGCTGAATGGAGATCCCGAGATCTAGGTTCAATGGGCAAACCGAACTACGTTGTATTCAGTAAGCACTGGAGGATATATCATCCTATCCATTCCAAAGATGAGACAGTGCATATCTGCCGCGAAATTAGGATAAGTTATGCTTTTAATGACATCTATATCTTAGTACGTCTAAGTGGGGTATTGCAGAATACTCTTTATGGAAGTCACCTACGTAAGTAAGAAGGGGGCCACTTCTATGAGAATAATGAAAGGCATATTCTCTAAAATACTTGCGGAACCAAGTGGTGTTCACGGCCAAAATGAACACAAACGTGAGAACCAACTGTGTTGAAGAATTGTTGTGTGAATACTGTTGTCTAGGTTTACAAAAACGGTTGACAGTTCAAGGACGTGAAGTCTACTGATTAACCAAGTAAATCTGATAGTATATCACTAAGGAAAGTTCAAGGCCACTAGGCTACTTCTCACGATGCAATAAGTCTTCAGTTTTACTCAACTTGTGTCTGCATCTGCATCAGCATCTGTTTTGTTTTATTTATAGCGATATATCATTCATGTGGGGTATTGTTGGAAAATTGGACTTAAATGGGTATTATAAAGCTGTCCAGATTTTTCTGGACAGATTTTTGAGCAACTTTGAGCTCAAATTTAGGTGGGACCCACACTACGGAAATTATGGGACCATATACGAACGCGTTGACCTCCGCAAGGAGATTAACGTAGTATATTCATATGCCCAATTTTAATAAGTTATGAATGATAATTATGTCCCCAAAGTGACTCACAAAGCAATGAAAGTTAATGAATTGGGTGTGTTTTTACTCTTGTCCCACATTGGAAGAGTAGTGGAATTTTGATGAGTTAATAACACCCCAAGTATGGACTAAGGCTTGGATGCCTTGGGGGTATCCCAACTCTTTGAAGGGGAGATGACCTAAGCTATGCACGGGTTGACTTTCGGTCAAAAGTCCACACGCGCGCGCGCGTCCGTCCGTCCGACCGGCTCGGTGGGCTAGGGTTTGGGCTTGGGCTTGGGCTTGTAAAAAATCTCCTACTTTTTTGGGCCGAATTTATTTAACTTTCTGGGCTTTAATTATTAATTAATTACGAAATTAATTAATTAATTAATAAACTGTTGGCAGTTATTGCCAACAGTCAACAGTTAATGCGTTTAACTGTTTTTGACACTTGTGCCAACCGTCAATTACTTTGCAATAAATACAGATGCCTCTCTCCGTTTTTAGATAATGAAATTTTCCCTCCTCCAGAATTGCTGTCATTTTTGTCCCAGAAAATTCCTGTCGTATCTGTTCCGAAATTTCTTTCTCCTACATAACATATGTTGTAGTGTTGTTGAGTAAAGGCCACAGAATTTGAGTTCGTTGAAATTAATTATTGTTGTGCTACATAATTAATTGGGGAAATCCGTTCTATCTTGGGAGACAATATTCATCAACCTCGGAGCACATTGGAGGGAATAATTTGTCTTAAGGAAACTGTTCATAAGAGGGCTCGGATTTATCTTTAATTCTTTTATTATTTCTGCAAATTCAAGTAAGTGTTTCATTTATGTAATTCTGTTTTAATTCTGTCATTATATTAAATTCATAATTCTGTACAATTGTTATTTATAAATAGTAGACATAACAATCTTAAGACAAATTATAGTTCTACTGTTTTTAGTGTACAAAATTTTTTTATTACAGAAATTTATTTGTTGAAAATAAATCTGTTTTGACAGAATAAAATGAATTAATTTACTGCTTTATTGTAGAAATTAGTAAAACAGTTTTGATATAGAAATTAATTTCTATACTGTTTTTATATTCTGTTTTAGAAAATAAAATTTAATTGTGTACTCTTGTTAAAATCTGTTTATCTAAATTTTTTTTAATCTTAAATTATAATTTTGTTTTTTACGGAATTCTTTTTATTATTAAAAATTAGTGTGACACAAATTTTAAAAATTTAATTCTTTTTTGTACGGAATTCTGTGTATATTATATTTTAATTCTGAATTATTATTTGAATTCTTTTGGAATTCATTTATTGTGAATTATATTTGGAGGAAATTGGTGCACAGAATTTTGTATTCTGTTTTGATTAATTCATTATATATGAATTTTATCATTGATAAAAATTCTGTTTTTGTAACAGAAATGGAATCACAAAGTACGAACACTACTCCTACGAAACTGATTGTCACCAACACAAATGTGACTGCACCCGTATCTATGCCACACGGGGAGAAACCGGAAAAGTTCATTGGGGCTGACTTCAAACGTTGGCAAGGACAAATGTACTTCTATCTCACTACCTGCCAACTGGGCAGGTTTGTATATGAAGATTGCCCCTCTATTCAAAAGGGAGATGACGCTGAAAAGGTTGCTGCTGTCGATGCCTGGAAGCACTCGGACTACCTATGCCGAAATTATATTTTGGCCTACTTGGACAAGACTTTGTACCATGTCTATTGCACTATCAAAACTTCCAAGGAATTATGGAATTCTTTGGAAAAGAAGTATAAAACTGAAGATGCTGGGATGAAGAAATTAATCGTTGGGCGTTTTCTGGACTTCAAAATGGTTGATTCTAAATCTGTGATCTCGCGAGTGCAAGAATTCCAAGTGATCCTCCACGACATTCATGCTGAAGGAATGTCAATTAGTGAAACTTTCCAAGTTGCTGCAATTGTTGAAAAGTTGCCACATTCTTGGACTTTGTTCAAAAACTATCTCAAGCACAAGCGTAAGGAGATGAATGTGGAGGAGTTGGTAGTCCGGCTAAGAATCGAAGAAGACAACCGTGAGTCTCAAAAGAAAAGTGGGAGGAATCCGATGGAAACAAAGGTCCATGTCGTTAAAGGTCCTAAAAAGAACAAACGAAAGTATGATGGGGAAGGCACTTCCAAACATAACAAGAAAAAGTTCAAAGGAAAATGCTACAATTGTGGTAAACCGGGACACCGCTCAAGTGAGTGTCGTAAGCCTAAGAAGCAAAATAAAAATAACTCTCAAGCAAATGTGACTGAGGGTGAGAATATCACCAATGATTTGGCGGATATGAATATTTCTGCCGTTGTCTCTGAATGTAACTTGGTTGGAAATACTAAGGAATGGTGGGTGGACACTGGAGCCACACGACACATTTGTGCAAACAAATGGATGTTCTCCACCTATAAGCCTTTGGAAAATGAGGAGAACCTTTTTATGGGAAATTCGTCCACTTCTAAGGTGGTGGGACAAGGAAAGATTGCTTTGAAAATGACTTCTGGAAAGGAACTTACTCTCAACAATGTTCTTCACGTGCCTGATATCCGAAAGAATCTGATTTCTGGATCTCTCCTTACTAAGAATGGTTTCAAGCTTGTGTTTGTGTCTGATCGCTTTGTGTTGTCTAAAAATGACATGTATGTAGGAAAGGGCTACCTAAATGAGGGGCTCTTTAAACTGAATGTTCTTACTGTAACCCCTAAAACATCTGTTTCAATGAATGAAGTTGCTAGTTCTTCTTACTTGATTGAGTCATCTAATATTTGGCAGGCTAGATTGGGACATGTTAATTTTGATACATTGCGTAGATTAATTAACTTTGAATTTTTGCCAAAATTCAATATTGATAAAAATCATAAATGTGAAATTTGTGTAGAATCTAAATTAGCTAGATTACCTTTGCATTCTATTGAAAGGATAACTGAACCTTTACATTTAATTCACACCGATATTTGTGATTTAAAATTTGTTCAAACTAGAGGTGGGAAAAAGTATTTTATTACTTTTATTGACGATTGCACAAAATATTGCTATGTATATTTGTTACATAGTAAAGATGAGGCTATTAATGCATTTAAACAATATAAAAATGAAGTTGAGAATCAATTAAGAAAAACGATAAAGGCTATTAGAAGTGATAGAGGAGGTGAATATGAATATCCATTTGAGGAATTTTGTTCTGAAAATGGGATTATTCATCAAACAACCGCTCCTTATTCTCCTCAATCGAATGGTGTTGCTGAACGCAAAAACCGTACTTTGAAAGAAATGATGAACTCAATGTTATTAAGTTCAGGAGCTCCACAAAATTTGTGGGGGGAAGCCTTACTTTCTGCTAATTACATTCTCAATAAAGTACCTCACAAAAAGACTCACAAGACACCTTATGAATTATGGAAAGGTCGAAGACCTTCCTATAAATATTTACGAGTGTGGGGGTGCTTAGCCAAAGTGATGGTTCCTAAACCTAAAAAGGTAAGAATAGGGCCAAAACCCGTGGATTGTGTATTCATCGGTTATGCTACTAATAGCAGTGCATATCGATTTCTAGTTTGTAAATCTGAGATTTCGAACATTCATGTAAATACGGTTATTGAATCGAGGGATGCTTCATTTTTTGAAAATGAATTTCCGTATAACATGACCCGAGAATCTGGTCCTTCTAAAAGGACAAATCAAGCTACTACAAGTGGTACTCATCAACCTATTGAATCAATAAAGGATGAACCAAGACGTAGTAAAAGAGCAAAAACCTCGACTTCTTTCGGTCCAGATTTTCTAACATATTTGTTAGAAAATGAACCTCAATCGTATAAAGAAGCTATATCCTTACCCGATGCTTCCAATTGGAAAGAAGCAATTAATAGTGAAATTGAATCCATATTACAAAATCATACATGGGAACTAGTGGATCTTCCACCAGGTTCAAAACCGTTAGGTTATAAATGGATCTTCAAAAAGAAATTGAAGGCCGATGGATCAATTGATAAATATAAAGCTAGACTTGTAGCTAAAGGCTATAGGCAAAAGGAAGGGTTGGATTACTTCGACACATATTCACCGGTAACAAGAATAACGTCCATTCGGATGTTAATAGCAATAGCTGCTATTAATGGACTTGAAATACATCAAATGGATGTAAAAACTGCATTCTTAAACGGTGAACTAGATGAGGAAATTTATATGGAGCAACCTGAAGGGTTCAAAGCTCCCGGACAAGAAGGAAAAGTATGTAAGCTTGTTAAATCACTATATGGATTAAAACAAGCACCTAAACAATGGCATGAAAAAATTGATAATGCAATGTTATCAAATGGTTTCAAAATTAATGAATGCGATAAATGTGTTTACTTTAAATACATTCATAATGGATATGTCATTGTATGCCTCTATGTTGATGATATGCTTATCATGGGTAGTAATTTGGAAATTGTCAAAACTACAAAACAAATGTTGAGTAGTAGATTTGACATGAAAGATATGGGAATCGCCGGTGTTATATTAGGAATTAAAATTTCTAGAACATCGGATGGACTTATATTATCTCAATCTCATTACATTGAGAAAGTACTTGAAAAATTCAAGAAGTATGATATTAGTCCTACCAAGACACCTGTAGATGTAAATTTACATCTAGCAAGAAATAATGGTGAAAGCATATCTCAACTAGAATATTCTCGTATTATCGGCAGTTTAATGTATATCATGAACTGTATGCGACCGGACATAGCATACTCAATAAGTAAGCTAAGTCGATTTACGAGTAATCCAGGAAGAGATCACTGGAAAGCAATATTGAGAGTTTTGGGTTATTTAAAATATACTCAAAACTATAGATTGCATTACTCAAAATATCCAGCTGTTCTTGAAGGACATTGCGATGCAAATTGGATATCTGATACAAAAGACTCTAAGTTTACGAGTGGGTATGTGTTTACCCTCGGAGGTGCAGCCGTATCTTGGAAATCCTCAAAACAAACGTGCATTGCTAGATCGACAATGGAATCTGAATTCATTGCACTAGACAAAGGTGGAGAAGAAGCGGAATGGCTTCGAAATTTCTTAAAGGATGTTCCAAATTGGTCTAAACCTGTGCCCGCAATATGTATACATTGCGATAGCCAATCAGCAATTGGAAGGGCACAAAATCACATGTATAACGGAAAGTCACGACATATTCGTCGTAGACACAATACCGTTAGACAACTTCTCTCAAACCGAATTATCTCAATTGACTATGTAAAGTCAAAAGATAATATATCGGATCCACTAACGAAAGGTTTAAACCGAGAGCAAGTTGAAAGATCATCGAGAGGAATGGGTCTAAAGCCTATAAATAAATAAGAATCAATATAGTGGCAACCCAACCTAGCTGACTGGAGATCCCAAGATCTAGGTTCAATGGGCAAACCGAACTACATTGTATTCAGTAAGCACTGGAGGATATATCATCCTATCCATTCCAAAGATGAGACAGTGCATATCTGCTGCGAAATTAGGATAAGTTATGCTTTTAATGACATCTATATCTTAGTACGTCTAAGTGGGGTATTACAGAATACTCTTTATGGAACTCACCTACGTAAGTAAGAAGGGGGCCACTTCTATGAGAATAATGAAAGGCATATTCTCTAAAATACTTGCGGAACCAAGTGGTGTTCACGGCCAAAATGAACACAAACGTGAGAACCAACTGTATTGAAGAATTGTTGTGTGAATACTGTTGTCTAGGTTTACAAAAACGGTTGACGGTTCAAGGACGTGAAGTCTACTGATTAACCAAGTAAATGCGATAGTATATCACTAAGGAAAGTTCAAGGCCACTAGGCTACTTCTCACGATGCAATAAGTCTTCAGTTTTACTCAACTTGTGTCTGCATCTGCATCAACATCTGTTTTGTTTTATTTATAGCGATATATCATTCATGTGGGGGATTGTTGGAAAATTGGACTTAAATGGGTATTATAATGCTATCCAGATTTTTCTGGACAGATTTTTGAGCAACTTTGAGCTCAAATTTAGGTGGGACCCACACTACGGAAATTGTGGGACCATATACGAACGCGTTCACCTCCGCAAGGAGATTAACGTAGTATATTCATATGTCCAATTTCAATAAGTTATGAATGATAATTATGTCCCCAAAGTGACTCACAAAGCAATGAAAGTTAATGAATTGGGTGTGTTTTTACTCTTGTCCCACATTGGAAGAGTAGTGGAATTTTGATGAGTTAATAACACCCCAAGTATGGACTAAGGCTTGGATGCCTTGGGGGTATCCCAACTCTTTGAAGGGGAGATTACCTAAGCTATGCACGAGTTGACTTTCGGTCAAAAGTCCACACATGCGCGCGCGTCCGTCCGTCCTGCCGCTCGGCTCGGCTCGGCTCGGGTCGGGTTTGGGCTTGGGCTTGGGCTTGTAAAAAATCTCCTACTTTTTTGGGCCGAATTTATTTAACTTTCTGGGCTTTAATTATTAATTAATTACGAAATTAATTAATTAATTAATAAACTGTTGGCAGTTATTGCCAACAGTCAACAGTTAATTCGTTTAACTGTTTTTGACAGTTGTGCCAACCGTCAATTACTTTGCTATAAATACAGATGCCTCCCTCCGTTTTTAGATAATGAAATTTTCCCTCCTCCAGAATTGCTGTCATTTTTGTCCCACAAAATTCCGCTCATATCTGTTCCGAAATTTCTTTCTCCTGCATAACATATGTTGTAGTGTTGCTGAGTAAAGGCCACATAATTTGAGTTCGTTGAAATTAATTATTGTTGTGCTACATAATTAATTGGGGAAATCCGTTCTATCTTGGGAGACAATATTCATCAACCTCGGAGCACATTGGAGGGAATAATTTGTCTTAAGGAAACTGTTCATAACAGGGCTCGGATTTATATTTAATTCTTTTATTATTTCGACAAATTCAAGTAAGTGTTTCATTTATGTAATTCTGTCATTATATTAAATTCATAATTATGTACAATTGTTATTTATAAATAGTAGACATAACAATAGTGAAAGCACATCTAAGGATATATTTTTTCACCACACTACATTATGTCAATCTACTTTTGCGATCTGTTTTCTAATATGGTTATACGTATATTTAAAATTAAAGATGCCAATACATGTAATCACCCAAGTAACCCAGTCTTCTTGTGAGGAATTAGGCTGCTTAACTATCTCAATTATTTCCCTAAGGGCATTTTGAATTCTATATCGGAAGGTTCCATTTACCATTATATATAAACTCCTAATATTTAATATATATATATATCTTAATTGCATCATTGTAAACAATTCTTGGACTAAACTTATCAATGACGAGCCCTAAATTATGCGAACTATCCACCCAAAATAAGCATTTGTATCATTCCCCACATGATGCTTTACTATATTTTTAGCAGTATATCTGAGTTTGCACATTTTCTTCCATGTCCATGAGTTATCTGTTTTAAATTTTCCATTCCATAAACTTCCAAATTTAATTACATACATATGTATCATCTTCAACTCCGCCTGTGTCGTGCTTAACTTCTTATTTTTTTGACACTACCAGTCCTAAGCCCGGATAAAGGAGGAGGGTTGCATTAGGTAGCTGACAGCTAGCGTAAAACTTTGTCAGATCCTTATAAACATAAACCCTCTTATAAGCACCCAAAAATGTACATTTTATACCCCGAATAGACTTATTTTAGTTGCTAATTCTCGACAAATTGGGTCTTATGCGCTTTATTGTTTATTGTGTAGGTCGAATGCACGTTACGACATTCAAACGCGTATTTCAAGGCAATTGTGCGAATTATGAAGCTAATTACCCTTGTCACGTTCCCTAGCCTACCCTAAATTGACCTAAACATGTCCCGAACCGTGT
This sequence comes from Sambucus nigra, assembly GCA_949130495.1. Taxonomy (NCBI): domain Eukaryota; kingdom Viridiplantae; phylum Streptophyta; class Magnoliopsida; order Dipsacales; family Adoxaceae; genus Sambucus; species Sambucus nigra. Next base: position 554,465,394 of record OX422213.1, on the reverse strand, counting down.
GTTTTTAGTTTGTCCCATTTTATTTTATTTGTGTCATTTTATTTTTAGGATTTACTTTATTATTTTATTTTATTGAGTCATGTATATATTTTTAGGATTTTTAACGCATCGTGTATTAGTTTTTATATTTTCTTAATTTTTAGATAGTTTATTATTATTTCATTTTTTATTTTATTTTATTAGTTTTTATTTTTATAGTTTTTATTTTTATAGTTTTTATTTTAGTTGTGTTTAGTTTTTTTTAGAGTTTGTATAGTGTGTCGTGTCATGTCATTTTTATTTTAGTTGATTTTTATTTTTTAAGTCTAGTTAAATTTTTATTTTGTTTTATTTTATTTTTAGTTTTAGTTTATTTTTTAGGGTCCATAAGTTAAACACACACACAACCCCTCACACCCCAATACCATACACACTCACACACACACTCCTAAACCAACTCACTCACACACACCTAATTACCCTACAGCTCACTCTACCTTACCCTCACCCTAACTTCCTACACCCCCACACACACAATCTAACCCTCTTTATCTTCAACCTCAAACCCACTCACTCTCTCTCCTACCTCCATTACAATGAAACCCACACCACCAATAACACCATTAATTCAATATCCAACCCCATGGCAACTACCCAAACACCCACCTTATACCACCTAAGAAACCACCAACCTACCTGCCTCATCCCAAAACCCAACGCGTAACCCAAATCCGGCCATGCCCCAATCCTCGAACTCGGATCCCCTACGCATATCCCATTCCCTTACCTGCGCCCGATCCCCCCTCCTCATCACCCAATCTCGTCTTACTCACCCTCCAGCCTCACCGTCGGCACCCCCTCGCCCAGCTCCCAGCTCCGGTCAGAGCTACCACGATCCTGCCCCTGCTCCGGCCACCACATCCTTGACCCGAACACCCATTTCCATCCCGAACCTACCCCGAATCCGACCCACCTCCCATTTCCCTTTTCAAAGCCACTTCCACCCAAGTCTTCCATGATTTGTTTCCACCTACTAAAAAACCCAAAAGAGAACCCAACAAAACAAAATAAAATAAAACCCACTTCACCCTTTTTCTATTAATACCCCAAAACCTTTTACCCAAATCTGATTTGTTTTTATCCTCACCACCCCACTTCCCACATGACCTCACACAACCCATGCACATTTATGAATTTTCCTATTTTGGCCCCAACTTATCCTCACACCCCTCATGTCCATTTAATCCCTACCCAATCTACCCCTTAATCCCATGTGTGCCATGCATCTCCTATTTAAAGAGATGAAGACCATTTGAAGAGGACTCTCCAAATTAGTTTTTAAGCTTTGTGTGATAAATTTCTCTCCACCCCTCTATGTTGAGTATTTGCATTTTTAGCAAATATCTCATTATAGAGGTATGTAGTAAAATTTATCTCTAGGATAAATTCAACCCCACCCCTCTATAATGATTTTTTGCATTTTTAGCAATTATTTCAAAATAGATTGATCTACTTGAATTCACCCCTTATGGGAGGTAAATTCTAATACATTCCTTTATGTTGAGATTTTGCATTTTTAGCAATTATCTCTATATAAATTAATGATCTAGAATTTATTTCTTTGGGTGAGTTCTAATGTACAATTTTATAATGTTAGGATTTTTATTTTTAACAAATCTCTTTTATTATTATGAATTAATCCACTATCCTTTTTATTTTTATTTTATAATTTTTATTTTAGATTCAATAAATACATGTGTGAGGGACTGTGATTGAGAGAATTTTGATGCATAATTGAGAGATTGTTGATGTAATTGAAGATTACATTCCAATTCAAGGCTTAAATGGGTTTGATCTCATCCTCTTGATTACTTTTAGTTTAATCCTCACATGCTCTTTTTTGTATACTTTTTTTTTTTTTTTTTTTTGGATGGTGATTATTGAGGGCTAATCTCCCATTTATGGGATGAAAATTTGAAGCCCTCATGAGTCCAATTTTGTTAGTTTACTTATTAGGACAATTTTGTTTACCTCACTTTTCTTAAATTAGCTTTTACTTCTTAATTAATAGTTATAAAAATTAGTATAGTTAGTCAGTTAAAAAAATCCCTTGAAAAATCCATAAAAAAATATAAATAGAAAAAAAAAAATATATATATATATATATAACAAAATGGAAATGAATCAATATATATGTCCTCACCAATTTTGTGTTTTATCCTTAGAAATGGATTGATACCTCACTTACTGCTATATTCTAGTTTTGTTCTATTTTTATAGGTTTGTGAAGATTTTTGATAGAAAAGAAGTTGCACAACGACGAAAATACAATAGAGATGCAATTTTCTCTTTATCAACTATGAATATACGTGCTAATGTTAGGCATTACCCTTAAGAGATGTGTTACACCTGCCACCAGGTGTCTCGAAAAATAAGCAAGGGGCATTGCGCCTTCCACCGAGTGTCTCGAAAAATAGGCAAGGGGCATCGCATTGGCTCCCGAATGCGATGATAAGTACGCAAGGGTTCCTGCAACAAGCTGGACGTGTGCGGGTAAAGAAGCTAGTCCAGGATACTAGACTTAGGTTAGCGACTTGAAAAATAGGGACTATGACAAGAAAAGGTATGGAGTTAGTAGATACCATGATAAGAAGAAAAGTTAACATAACTTGTTTATAAGAAACTAAATGGGTTAGTGAGAAAGCTAGGGAAATAGAAAATACAGGATTTAAATTATATTATATAGGAAAACATATAAATAAGAACGAAGTTGGAATAATAGTAGATAAGAACTTTAAGGACGATATCATAACTGTTATTAGAAAATGTGATAGACTTATACTTGTAAAATTGGTATTAGGTGAAAACATAACTAATATTGTTAGTGCTAATACACCCCAAGTAGGATTAGATGAGCACACTAAAGTACAATTTTGGGAACAAATTGATGAATTAATTCAAGAAATACCCATAGGTGATAAAATCTATATAGAGGGGATTTTAATGGCCATGTAGGAGAAGATCGTGTAGGGTATGAGATAGTACATGGAGGATATGATTTTGGAGATAGGAAAGACGGGGGAGACTCTATCTTAGATTTTGCGATGGCTTATAAGTTTTTACTAGTAAATACATATTTTAAAAAGAGGCTTGAACACGTAATAACTTATAAAAGTGGAACGCATAAGAGCCAAATAGATTTTTTTATTACTAGGAAAGGATACCGATTAACGTGTAAAGATTGTAAGGTTATCTCGGGAGAGAGCCTAACCTCACAACATAGGATAATGGTATAAATATTAAAAATCAATCACGAGTGTGAAAAGTGAAGATTAACCCAAAAACTAGGTGGTGGAACTTAAAAGGAGAGAAATTAGAACTATTTAAAGATAAAGTATTAAATGAAGTAACATGGAATACTCAAGAAGAGATTAACATAATGTGGAACAAGATGGTCACATGCATTAGGAGAATATCAAAAGAAATTCTTGGATAATCAAAAGGCAAGGGGACACAGTCTAAAGAAACTTGGTGGTGGAATGAAGAAGTACAAAATATAGTAAAAATTAAAAGGAATTGCTTTAAAACATGGCAAACAAATAGAAATGAAGAAAATTTTGAGAAATATAAATGGGCTAAAAAGGAAGTTGATAAAGTGGTAAGAGATGCTAAGTTAAAAGCGTATAGTGATCTTTATACAAAATTAGGAACACAAGAAGGGGAAAAAAATATTTATAAGCTTTATAAACTTAGGGACAAAAAAATAAAAAAGATTTTAATAACGTTAAGTGTATAAAAAGTGATGATTCGAGAGTCCTATTAAAAAATGATGAAATTATGGAAAGATGAAAAAACTACTTTGAGAGGTTATTAAATGGAGATAATGGGAGTAGATTAGATATAGCGGAACTTAGAGAGACTCGAGAAAATATATTTTTCCACAGAATTAGGACAACAGAGGTCAGGATTGCTCTAAAAAAATGAAAACATGGAAAGATTTAGGACCAGATGGTATCCCTATTAAGGTTTATAAATGCTTAGGGGAGGATGGAGTATCATGGCTTACAAAATTATTTAATAAAATTTCAATGACTAATAGGATGTCCGATGAATGGAGAAAAAGCATTTTGGTACCTATTTATAAAAATAAAGGGGACATATAAAGTTGGTCAAATTATTGTGATATTAAGTTAATGAGTCATACAATGAAACTTTGGGAGAGAGTGATTGAATATAGATTGAGATTGAAGATAATAGTATCTGAGAATCAATTTGAGTTTATGCCTGGGAGGTCAATAATGGAAGCAATCTATTTATTGAGGAGATTAATGGAAAGGTATAGGGAGAAAAAGAATGATCTTCATATGATTTTTATAGATTTGGATAAGGCGTATGATAGGATACCCAGAGATATAATATGGTGGGTTCTACATAAAAGAGGAGTGACTCGCAGATATACAGATGTGATCAAGGATATGTATGATGGTGCGATGACTATAGTAAGAATATCAACCAGAGAAAATAGTGAATTTACAATTACGGTAGGTCTACACCAAGGTTCATCATTAAGTCCTTATCTTTTTGCTCTTGTTATGGATGAGTTGACTGGACAAATACAAGATAAGGTGCCAAGGTGTATGCCATTTGCAGATGATATTGTTTTAGTGGATGAGACTAAGACGAGTATTAATACTAGGTTAAAATTGTGACGAGAAACTTTAGAAATAAGAGGATTTAAAATAAACATAACTAAAACAGAATATGTGGATGCAATTTTAGTAGTAATAGGAGGACAAATGGAAATGTGGTGAAATTGGAGGGTCAATAGATACCTAAAAATGATTATTTTCGTTATTTAGGATGGATTATACAAAAAAATGGAGATATTAGTGATGATGTTACTCATAGGATTAGAGCAGGTTGGGTTAAGTGGAGAAATGCTACTGGTGTTTTGTGTAATAGGCGAATACCTTTGAAGTTAAAAGAAATTTTTTATAGGACGGCCATTAGACCCGTCATGTTATATGGGACAAAGTGTGGGGCAACTAAGAAATAAAATGTGGAAAAAATTAGTGTGGCGGAGATGCTAATGCTAAGATGGATTTCTAGTCAAACTCGAAAGGATAAAATTAAAAATGAACAAATTCGTGAAATGCTAAAAGTAGATCCTATAGAAGATAAATTAAGAGAAAATCGACTTAGATGGTTTGGATACGTCAAGCGTAGACCAATGGATGCTCCTGTAAGGAAGAGTAATTTAGTTAGTATTGATGGTAACACAAGGGGTAGAGGTAGGCCTAAATTTACTTGGTGGAATATTATAAAAAAGGACATGATGTCATGTGGTTTAACCGAAGATATTGCACTTGATAGAATGGAATGGAAAAATAGAATTCATGTAGTTAACGCCAAATAATTGGGAAAAGGCTTTGTTGAGTCGAGTTGAGTATGTATCCGCTTCACTCGTGTATAATCATTTTTCCTCATAAGATCCCATAAGTGTTTATGCATACAAGCTTTGTTCTTGTATACTATGTTCTTCACGCCTAACCCAATTCATCTTTAGGGAATCAAATGTTCTCCCAAGAAAATTTATCTCTCGTTTTCTTCATATTTACACATGACCATAAGAACATAATGAAAATATGACTAATTTCTTTTACCACTTACTTGGGTAAGAAAAATAAGCCAATCCCATATGCCTGGATGAGACGAAGGACTGATATTACTAGTTGGATCATACATGCATAGGAAAGTCATCTCGTTACTGAATTCTTAACTTTCTTCATCATATTTTCCACAATACTTTTACAATCATTATCTTTCAATCTCGTAGATATTAGAGGAACTCCCAAATATCTGGCTAGGAGTTTTCCTTACTCAATACCATTTATTTCTCTTAATCTCTTTTTATCTTCTTCATTAGCACCTGCGTAGATTTCACATTTAGCTTTACTAGGATACAACACTAACATCTCACTATGCTATCTTAGGGATCTATCAATGGTTCATAGACATCCTTCGTTATGTTTAGCTACTATAAGGAGATCATCAACAAACATGGTGTGGGAAAGCTTCAATTTATCACATTTCGGGTGGTATGTAAAATTTCCTTTCTCCTCACCCTTGTCCAATAGCAATAAAAAAGATTCCATCACCGGGAGGAAGAGGTGTGGGGAAAGGAGATATCCTTACCTCAATCATCTCACAACTTTAGAATGGCCGACATATCCACCATTTACATTTATAGTATAGCTCGTAGTTTGCACACATTTAATAGTCCAATTCACCATTTTACATGGAAAATAAGTGCTCCGAGTTGATTGATTCGTAAGCCTTCATAATAAATATTTTTAATAACATATCTCGATTCTCTCTAATTCCGATTATAATCTCTCATTAGTTCCTGCATTAAAAGAACATTATTAACAATCCTCCTACCACAAATAAAGCTGAGTGTCTCCAACTAACCAGATCAGAATTAATTTTTTTAATCTTCTCACTATTACCTTATTTATGATTTTATAAATGGTATTAGAACAAGAAATTGGACGAAAGTCCTTCATAGTAATTGGATTAGGAACTTTAGGAATCAAACTTATAGTTGTGCTCATCCATTCCTTTAAAATCTTCCTTGTTATAAAAAGAACTAATTGCTTTCACCAAATCCTCACCAACTATATTCGAGTTATTTTAAAAAAACTAGCATTATAACCATCAATCCCTAGATCTCTTTTTGAATTAATGTCAAACAAAACATCTTTAATCAATTTCTGTGTGACTTGTCTTTCAAGGTTATCTTTTGATTGTCTTTAAACCACCTCTTCTTTACATTATTCAATTCTTCCCTCACATTCTAAGGATAGTAAGTTAATGACCCAAGGAGTCTTCTAAAAATCTAACTACTACACTGCCACTTGCCCCATACATATAATTCTATTACTATCTTTGATGAATACAAATTTTGTAACGACTAGTGTGACTCCTGACTTTTCTGTGAGATGAGGCAATATTTTTATGACCTTGCTCTAACCATAGAATCCGCAAATATTGACTGAATAAGATTTTTATCACCTTGCTCCAACCATAGAATTAGTGACTTTTGATTAAATAATTCTTCTTCCATATCTCTTAACTCTAGATACCTCTATTGGGAAACTTTCATACGCAATTATTTCCCCATCTCCCTTCATATCAACTAGTTTAGTAAGAATATAATCAAGCTCATACTTTTTACACTAGACCAAATACCGAAATTGGTCATGAAGAAGGGATCATGGCTGGAAGTCGTGACTAGCTGGTCACGGCCCAATACCGTGACCATAATCAAAATGGGCATGACCAAATCCATGACTCTATGTGGTCATGGGTTATCTTGTGTGTGGTCACGGCTCTAGACCCTGACTCCTTTAGGTCACGGCTTTAGACCCTGACTTAGGCGTATTATGGCGCTAAGTTTCCCTCCAATTTTAGTCAAGGAAGGAGTCACGGCCCTTATCCGTGACCAAAAACTTCATTACACAAGTATATGGTCACAACTTAAGTCCGTGACCAGTAAATTATCTGAGTCACGACTTTGGGCGTAACCATGGCCTTATTTCCATGCTGACGTGTAAAAAATAAAGGGGTCACGTCATATGGTCACGGCCCTAAGCCGTTACCATGGTATTTATACTTAAAAAACACAGAACAGTTTTTCATTTCCCTCAAAAACTTCTAACCCCTCATTTTCCCTCCCTATCTCAGGCGATTTCTCTCAATATCAAGCTCTCTCTCAATCTTAATCTCAAAGGTAAATGCATGTGTGTGCATATTTCTCTCTGTGTGTATTTCTCTATGTATGTATATTGTAAATACTTCTGTGTGTGTGTGTGTGTGTATAAGCGTATGTGTATGTATATATATGTGTGTATGTACGTCTATGTATACGTGTGCGTGTGCGTGTGTGTATACACGTGTGTGTTATGTATATGTATGTAGCTGTGTATACATTGTCATTGTGTGTATTGTGTATATGTATGTGTGCATGCTGTAAATGTGTACGTGTGTGTGTATTATAGAAAAAAATACATATATATGAATAATATTGGTTTAAGTTTCAAACTAGGGCAAATTTTAATTTAATGGATATTGTTCGTTTAAGTTTCAAACTAAGGCAAATTTTAATTTAATGAATATTGTTGGCTTAAGTTTCAAACTAGGGCAATTTTTAATTTAATGGATATTGTTCGTTTAAGTTTGGGGCTAAAATATAAAAATATACATCTCCATTAATATTAATGCTAAATTCGGGATTAATTTTAGGGGCTTTGCAAAATTAAGTCCTAAAAATGCATAAACTATTAATTATAGGGGTAATGTTTGTAAGGGTTAATTTTAAGGTTGATTTTAGGATTGTTGGCTTAAATGACAAAAGTAGGTATTCAAAACCTAATCAATTAACAGTTGATGATTCATTAGAACCATAATTTATAGGAATCATATTCACGCCCTCGTACATAATAACTCGTTAATGATTCATTAGACCCATTATTTATAGGAATTATAATCACGCCCCCATTTATTTTTCTCTGGAAAAATGAGTCGAGGTGATAATAAATGGCAACAAGAGCGGTAAAGGTTGAAATTGAACCGCACGCGTACATCTTTCATTAATGATTTTCATAAAGTGGGTACTCTGGTTTATTGGTATAGGAATAGGAAGATCGAACAATGTAACTCCCTTGTAAACCGTGGAGTTCATATTTATCAAGAGTACTTGTTCGATTGTATTATGTTTTCCCTACCACAATGTTGCGATGAAGATGTACAATATATATATATATATATATATATATCGCGTACATAATCCCGATAGACCATTGACCTTGCTTACGCTATTAGAGAAGGCGTTAAAAAAATTCACCCATTACGTACAAAGAGCATTGACGAAGACTGTGATGTCTCACGATATATGCACGTCACACTCAATCTTGCCAATAGGCTAAAAAGGATGATATTTCGAGTTCATGTCGCTGGCATCTATGCATACATTATAGATACGCTTCCTCCTAATTGGCCACGTGCAAAAATCCATAGATTTTTAAAAACAAATCCAGAATAGATGGAGATCAGACACATTAAACTTTTGTTAAAGTCTTACCATGAATAGGTAGATTATAATATATGGTAAAAAAAAATATTTTGTTAGTTATGTTTTTATATTGAACTTTGAAATTATGAATCTATTATTATCGATACACATTTAACGTTTATTATTTTTGTAGATAATATCACGCGGTAATGGAAGCAACGCTCCAACCAACAATGTGATACAACAATAAGGAGAATTCTCATCACCAATTCTTGAGCACTACTCAGCTCCACAAACTGTTCACTCCCCTACTCCAAATTTTGTTCACTCCCATACTCCACAAACCATTCACTCCCCTACTCTGAGTTACGGGAAGCAAGGCACTCCCACTAATCCAACAGACACGCCCAACGCTCCTGAAACTTTCGGGTCAGTTGAGAGGAAGCCTATTGGGTTCTGTTTATTGGGAAATAACCCCATAGTGGATAAGTACACGTTTAAAAGTTTAAAGCCCAATGTTTTTCCTTGGCACAAATGAATGTGGGAGTGGGAGGAGCTGACAATTGGAACCTCATAGATAAAGATATTAAAGATTGCATTTACGAGCAACTCATCAAAGGGTTTTCATTTTACCCTAAATCAAAAAATAAGGTGATTTCTCGAGTGGCTGAACAACGCCGAACATATCAGCGAAACCTTAGACAGAAGCATTTCCCTAAAGGAGCATCAAGCTCTGAAATTTTAGCGCTCAAAGATAAAGTCCCTAAGAATGTTGAGAAGCCAGTCTCTCAATGGAATTATTTTCTGGAGAATGAGGAGAAGGACTCCAAAATGTTGTATAGGGAGAAAAACAAGCAGAATAGGGTCAAAAAAATTGATGTCAATCGGCTTGGATCAAAATCTTATGAATATTTGAAGAACGAGTGGTCGACTGTTATGAAAGGAAGATCGAATAAAGTAAAGACACAGAATAGTGCCAACTTGTACGAGCATGCTAGTCGAGACAAAGATAATAAATTCCCTCGCCACTTCGCCAAGACTCTAGAAACAATAGAGCCTATCAGTAGTCAGTCAGATTCAAGACCGTTTGACGACATTGACAATGATGCCATCACATAAACCTTTTAGGAAGGACCACAAAGGGAGGACGAGAGGTTTGGGGTCGCATATGTCAAAAATAAGATTCAAACACACTGCACCTCTCGTGGACGAGATTTCTTCTGTTAATAACCATTTTGCGTCCAACGATGAACGTTAATCTAGGACTGAAGGGGATATAATCGGGATTCAAATGAATTGGTAGGTGTGAATGATAAACTTGCACAGATTGTGTCCCTTTTAACCGGGCGTATGCCCCTGCATCCCATTTTCCCTCCACAGATGCCAAGGATTCCTCAAAATTTTCCTCGTTCTCCATTCCCCCCCACATATTCTGGTTCCTCCTTCAACAATCCCTTTCTCATCGCCTCAACGTGGCACAGGTCTTGGATCATCGTCAATAACCCACGGTGACTATGGCGAGAAATACTATATACAGGACCTGAGTGGTAAATTTGTCGTTGGGATCTGCATGCTCATGTACACTATCATAGGAACTTTAATACATAATCGACCTTTGCAGTAGGGTGAGTGTCAGATCGTTTTTGATACAATATATGAGGGTTGTGAAACTATTCCAGTGCACGTCAATAGTGGAGAAGGAAATTTTTTGAAAAAATATGTAGACTCTGTTACCACTTGGCTAGTTTATCGCTCGATGAAGATGTAGTAATATTTTTCTTATGTTGTAATAATATCAGTAGACAAATTTATTTAATTTGATTTTAAGTGGTTGTGTAGTATCGTTGATTGGCGTGTTCTTGTATTTAAGTTATTGCATATTTTGATTGATTAGTGCGTTTTTGACTATATTAGTGCTTTGCTTTGATACTATATTAGTGCTTTACTATGCAACATGATATTTATTTTATCATGTTAACACATGACTGCAATTTGAAGATTATTAAATGGATTCTCCACAATACAAAGAGTGGATGGGGAGACTAGACGAATAGTTAATAGTTATGTTGTGTTCAAGAATTTATTAGATACGCTTTTAAGAACCTTAAAACTGAGAAGATTTTGTGTCCGTGCACCCATTGTATAAACGAAAAATATAAATCTTTAGAAGATGTTGAGTTACATTTAATAATGTGGGGAATTTTTCAAGATTATAACAAGTGGACATACCATGGTGAAAAACATGTACATTATGTTCCCGAAGAATTATCGATAACCAACCACGTAACAGAACACCAACGAGTGAAAGTGCTAAATGATTTGCCAATACATCATCCATTGACCGGCCTAATTGATGATGCTTACGGAGTCCACCACGACCAAAACCACCAACATATGGAGACAGATGATGTGCTTAATGAACAATTTGACACTGAACAACCCGGAGATCGAGAATATATACGGTTGAAAGTCGATGCGGCTAAACATTTGTATAAAGATTGCGATGAAGATCATTTAGTATTATATGCAATGATTGATTGATTTGCATAATTTAAAGAATCAATTTGGCTTGTCTGGGAACAGTGTAACCGCGGGTTAAAGAAATTATCCCAAAAGAGAACACATTACCAGACAATTATCCTACCATAAAGAAGAGCTTTAAGGGTTTGGGATTAAAATACAAATCTATTCATGCATGCAAGTATGGTTGCATATTGTATCACAACGAACACGGAGAGAAGGATGAATGTCCAGTATGCGGTGAGCCTAGATATGTCGTTTGTGAGAAGGTAAATGACAAACTTGCAAAATATCAAAAGAGATCACAAGCCCCATAAAAGGTTTTGAAGTATTTTCCACTTGGGTCACGGTCAAAATGATTTTTTAGTGCACCGTGGATAGTGGAGGCCATGATTTGGCACCCTCGATGCGAGGTGGGTGGGAATTTGATGCGTCATCTAGTTGATTCACTCGTCTGGAAAATTTTAAATGCACGACACCATGAATTTGTAAAAGAACTATGCAACGTTCGTCTTGCAATCTCAACTGATGGGTTTACATTTCAGCAATTTAACTACTAGTCAAAGTTATTGGACAGTTCTTATGGAGCCTTTAATTCTCCCTCCATCACTGTGCATAAGAAAGAAGTTCACATTATTGTCTTTATTAATACCCGGGCTGAAGGCTCCGGGTGATGATATTGATATATTCTTAGCCCCATTAATCAAAGAACTTAAAGATTTGTGGGATAAAAGCGTGACGGTGTTTGACTCTCACAAAGGTGAAGAGCTCACACTTAAAGCAATAGAGATATGGGCGATCCACGACCTTACTGCTTATGTTACCTTGTTTGGTTGTAATATTCATGGTTATTATGGATCTCCCATATGTGGGGAGGACACTGAAGCCATTTGGCTACAGCATAGTAGTAAGATGAGTTACATGGGTCATCATAGATTTCTGTCGACCAGTCACCCTTTCAGGAATGACAAGTATACATTTTACCCTATTGGTCATGAGCGTCGGATGCAACCTAATCGGCTTCTTGGTCAGCAGATCGAGGAGAAGTCGACGACTGCGACTGCGGGGAATAGGTACATAGGCAAATACCCTAAGTTTATAAACCTGAAGCATAAAGAAAGGGTAGATCCTAACAACCCTACTAAAGCAAAACCATTATCTAGGCGATCAATATTTTTTTATTTGCCATATTGGAAAGATCATCCTGTAAGGCATGTAATTGATGTGATTATCACAAAGAAGAATGTTGCAGAACATCTGATAGGAACATGTCTGGGTAGATTTCATTCCAAAGATGGAGAACAGGCCCGCCGAGATCTACAGGATATGAAGCTAAATAAGAAACTCTAGTTAAAAAATGATCCTACAACAGGAAGAAATTCTACCCCTCCGGCTGCTTTTACTTTGACTAATAGTGAGAAGAAGATCCTATTAGACACGTTGTTCAACTTGAAGACTCCAACTGGTAATTATGGTAATTTACGTAGGGTCGTAAACTACCAAGCAAATGACTTAAAATAGTGCAAGTCTCGCGATTGGCATGTAATCATCCAATTGATCCCTATGTTACTTCGGCATTGATTCTTTGAACACAAAGATCTCCGTCGGAAAATTATGCAAATCAGTTTGTGTTTTACCCTAGTTTGTGAAAAAGTGGTAAACATAAGACACATTAGATCTGCAAAATCAACTTTACTAAGGCAGTTTGTGTATTAGAGAAACTGCTTCCCCATCCTTTGTCTCCTGAGCATAAGTTGAGTTCCCTCTGAGACCACCTTTGAGTTCCTTGGATTTTCCTATATTGGTGGTTCTTGATGAAGGACACACTCCCCGTAATGAGAGGAGTCATATTTGGAATACTCTATCAAACTTCAAATGGAAAAACGCATCATATTATCCGAGACTCCTTTCCGGAACAATTTCAATGAGCTCTACAACACGCTGCATTTAGCAAGGCCATAAAAGGTAGATTTTCTTACCAAACATGCCTTTTGAGGGTTAAATCCTAAAGCACCTCCCAAATGGCCCCGTGAGAAGTGCAAACACCTCACACGAGATCAATGTAACTCGTAGGAACCAATTGTGCGATCACGGGACCCCTGCTTTGAGAAAATGATGATAATTTGAGAAAATCCACACTTAAGCTTGAAAACATGCCGTTAGAGGGCGAAACCCCTTAGCACCCCCTTTAGGGGAGCGATCACATCGCACGAGATCAATGTAACTCGTAGGAACCGATCACGCGATCACGGGACCCCTAGTTTGAGAAATTGACGATAATTTGAGAAAATCCACACTTAAGCTTGAAAACATGTCGTTAGAGGGGAAACCCCTTAGCGCCCCCCAAACACTCCTTTTAGGGGAGCGATCGTCGTGCATGGGTCCAATGTAGCTAGTAGGAGCCGATCGCAGGGTCACGGGACCCTCGGTTTGAGAGTACGGCCCAAAACAGAGAATATCCACACTTAGGGTTGAAAATGTGCCATTGGGGGTAAAACCACACAACGCCCCCCAAATGGCCGGTAGGAGGCACTAACACCTCTCTCGAGACCAATGTAACTCGTAAGAACCGACTGCATGGTCATGGGACCCCCAGTTTGAGGGCACGACCGAAAATAGAGAATATCCACACTTAGGCTTGAAAATGTGTCATCGGGGGGAGAAAACCCTTAGTGCCCCCCAAAGGGCCCTGTGAGTGGCGTCAATACCTCGCTCGAGACCAACATAGCCCGCACGAACTGATTGCGTGATCATGGGACCCTCGGCTTGAGAGCACGACTTAAAACAGAGAATATCCACACTTAGGCTTCAAAATGTGTCATTGGGGCGCGAAACCCCGCAACGCCCCCCAAATGGCCTTGTGGGCGATGCCAACACCTCGTTCGGGACCAGCGTAGCCCGCACGAACCAACCGCGTGTTCATGGGACCCTCGGCTTGAGAGCACGGCCCAAAATAGAGAATATCCACACTTAGGCTTGAAAACGTGATATTGGGGTGCGAAATCCCTTAGTCCCCCCCCCACGGCCCCGTGAACGACACCAATACCTCGCACTGGTCCAATATAACTCGCATGAATCGACTGCGTGGTCACGAGTCCCTCGGTTTGAGAGCATGACCCAAACTAGAGAATATCCACACTTTAGAAAACGTGCCCTTCGGGTGTGAATCCCCTTGCCCCCCCCCCCTCCCCCCGCGCACAGCCCTGTGAGAAGCGCCAACACCTCGCACGGGACCAATGTAACTCCTAGGAACCGATCGCGTGGTTACAGAACCCTCAGTTTGAGGGCATGACCCAAAATAGAGAATACCCACACAGGCTTGAAAATGTATCGTCGAGGGCCAAAACCCCTTAGTTCCCCCCAAATGGCCCCATGAGTGGCGTCAACACCTTGCACTGGATCAATGTAACTCGTAGGAACCGACCGCATGGCCACGGGACCCTTAATTTGAGAGCACAACCCAGATTTCATAATTCCTACACTTAGGCTTGAAAAGGTGCCATTAGACGGCAAAATCCCGCAACCCCCCCCCCCCCCCCCCAAACAGTCCCGTGGGCGGTGACAACACCTCGCTCGGGACCAACGTAGCTCGTACAAATCGATCGCATGGTCACAGGACCCCAATTTGAGAGCACAGTCCAAATTTCAGAATGCCTAAACGGGTCCCATGACCGCATGGTCAGGGACCCCCGATTTAAGAGCATGGGACCCCCACGAGGTCACCAATGAGCACTTGCAGCAACTAACCGATTAGCCTCCCTATTTGAGGATTTTTTTTAATTATTATTAAAGATGGTCATGGATAAATGCCATAACCATGTTATGTATACCATAAGTTTGGTCACGGCCCAAAACCGTGACTAAGTTTATTTCAACAGAAAATATAATCACGGCCTAAAGTCGTGACAAAGATTAATCATAAGAATAATAGTCACGACTTTAAGACATGACCAGGTTTGATTGTATAGAAAACATGGTCACGGCTATGGGCCCTGACCAAATGGTTTTTTAATCGGGTGATGGTCACGGGTTGGGTCCGTGACCAGGCTCGTAAATAGGGTCAGGGCTATGGGTCGTGACCAAATCCGTGACTATGGGAAGTCCGTGACCAGGCACTGGGTCAGGGATTTGGGTTGTGACCACCGAAATTGATCACACCCAATTTGGTCACGGACCAAATCTGGGACCCACACTGCCTGGTCAGGGATAAAGTCCGTGACCAATCACCCAATTTGGTGTAGTGTTATTAATGACTAAAAGATATATTAGAATAATACTTATCATTTAGTTTCCTAAAATCCTTCTCGAGAAGCTTTAACCGATTTGATACAATGTTTATTGAGTTTCCATCTAAATGTACTACTCATCCCTTTTGCAATATAGGAGTGAACTCTTTATTCATCATCCTGAAATTTCTCCCCTCTAAGTAATCTACGCACACTTCACTTTCCATATATTATTAAAGCCAACTATCGTTATGAATGACTCTATTCATTCTACTATGAATATCAGTTGTTCCTTATCTTCCATTGTCCCACGTGATCTCATCCTCTATAATCTTTGAATCAATCCCTATTCTATCAACCCGTTCATTATCAGATCTCAAAATTTTGAAGTCATCTATGATTAGCCCAAGATTCTGGGCCACAAATTAATAGATCTTTCAAGGTATCTCTAAAGGTCCTTTCTAGGACTCGTATCATTAGCACCATAAACTCTAGTGAGATAGAAAGTTTTCCTAGTACCTTTCACTTCTATTCTAGTGCTAAGGCCATCTCCAGTAGGAGATATAACTGTGTATTTCTTCATTATTTCCACCCACAGTGGGTAAGAAACAATGTATTTTTAGTGAGAAAAAATGAATCCGAAATGTAGAACACAACCGATATATAATGTGTAATGTGGATCCCACTGCTTGGCGATAAAAAGACACCCCCTCAGAACTGTGGGCATGCAACAGATACCCGCCCATCTCATTAAAAACAAAACAAAACAAAAAAAATATATTTTATCCTCCAACGACTATAAACCTTAATGCTAAGGTGGGACCTAATGCTGAGCGATAGAAGAACACATGCCCAACCCTTAATTCCTATTCTCTTCCATTGTCCCATTATGTATACGAAGCTCACAGTGTAAATCAAAAGGTGTAATTTTATAACTTTTTCCATTCTCCCCTTGAGATAGACTAAGGGCTTGAGTTATGCCATTAACCTCCTAAACTTTAAATACATTAAGCAGCCCAAAGCAAAAAATAGTAGGAAAATTCTTAATTAAAAAGTTCATAAAGTTCTTTACCAATTGTAAAATAGTAGGGGGCATATTTTTTTTTTAGGTTTTTACGGTCTAGTCCCTTGACCGGACATTTTAGACTTTTTAACCGGGTTAAGCAAATTTTAAATGATTGGGTCCATATAAATACATTTTCTGACATTTCATTCATTTTTTTATCATTGACCTAATCAACGATTGACAGCATTTTCAATAAGCCCATCCTTCTCTTTCTTCGTTCCGCTTCTGTCAAACAGGACTGTTCTCTCCAATAACTTAGGATCTTATGATTTTTTTTTTTACTTCTGTTCAACGAGCTTTATTCTATCAAAGAAAAAGTTATCAATTTGCTCGAAGAAATCAATCCTTTGCGCTTTGTTTAACCTAGATTTTCCTTTGCATTTATTCTATCATTTTTAAGTTTATACTGATTATCAAGAAATGTTTTACATGTCGATTAATTAAAATAGCTTGATGTATTTGTTTTCGTTTAATCAAATCATTGTAATTGTGTAAATCATATGCTGAATTAACTCGAATATTAAATGAATGATTTGGTTGTGTATTTTTATAATTGTATTTTAATTTTATATGAATATATTTTGACTTTGTGTTTTGATTTCGTAACTGGTTATGTATTTATATGTTTTGATTGTGTGTTCATGTGTGTGTGTACTTTATGTATATACAAGTTGTTCATGCATATACCTCAAATGATCATTGTAGTAAAGTACACGCAATTTGATGTAAATTACACGTGAATTTTGGACTTAATTATTTCTGATTTTTTCCTTTTGACATTAATTTGGAATAATGTTAATGTATATTTACTTTGTTAATTTTGACTCATTACATAATAGACTTTTCAATTGTTATATGGGCATGTGTTTGTTGGTCCGCACCAACGGAATTGACCAATTTTGATGTTTTACAATAGTAAAATACTTTGTATATACAATAGTTGAAAATTACAGTAAAGTACACGCAATTTGATCTAAAGTACACGTGACTTTCTATTGATTAATTTTCATTTGTTTTTTATATTAATTCTTCATGATGTTGATGTGCATTTACTTTGTTACTGTTGAGTCATGTTTAATAGTATAGTCATGTCTTTGTTGGCCATGTGTTTGTTGGTTCGCGCCAGCGGCATTATTTAAACTTTAACTTTAACAAAACTATTTTTCTATTTTAATATAGTGCAGGTGATAATGGGAAGTTGTCGGATTGCTAGGTGTTGTTATTTGGATAATACGGCTTGCATTGAAATTTTTTAAGACGGCTAATTGAAATACGGCTTTGGTGATGAAAGTCGATTCATGTTGCTTTGTGATAAAGATGTTCGTTGTATATTGTTGTCTCAAGTGATTATCAATGCTGATTTTATTTGGATATATGTCTTTGATTCAACAGCTTTTACACTAGTACAATTCATGAAACGGGTTGAATGCACGTATAAAATTTGTGAATGGGTCGACCACAGTTATAAGGGTTATGAGAGGGTTCAATGCAGTGGTACAAGTAGAGAAAGGGTAGACTATATATCATCATCCAATGCGATTGATATTAGTAGTGGAGTTGAAAATGATATTTATATTGGAGGTGTGGAGCCGAGTAATTCAAAAGTTTATCTCTCCAATGATTGGAATACATATATTAGTCATGAAGAGCAGTGTTTCAAAGGAGGTGTGGTTGAGTTTCGTGATAAGTTGCAAAAGTATGCTGTTGAAGTTGGTTTTAAGTATATATATTTGAAGAATGATAAAACCCGGGTGACAGCAGAGTGTTTTAAATGGAATACTGAGAATTGCATATGGTGAATTCATGCTTCATTATCAACATTAAATGGTTACTTTTATATAAAAAGTCTGAACAATGAGCATACTTGTATGGGTGTATATCGTAGTCCATTAAGCAAAATGATGGACTCCAAATTGGTTTCTACATTGCTTGTTGATGAGTTAAGGGATAAACCATTATTGATACCAATTGATGTAGTTAGAGATATGAAGAAGAACTACGGTCTTTATATAGGTTATCATCATGTATGACGTGGCAAAGAGATGATTGTTGCTGAGTTTCATAGTGATGAGAAAGTTTCGTGTGCGTTAATCAATGATTATAGGAAACTTCTATTGCACTATAATCCGGGATCGCATTGCATTGTTGACGTCGAACCGGAGAGCTAATTATTCAAAAGAATTTTTGTAATGTTTACAGGATCCATTAATGGATTTCAATACTGCAGGCCTGTTTTGTTTCTTAATGGTGCCTTTTTGAAGAGTAGGTACCGTGGAACGATTTTGTCGGCAACTGCAAGGAATGGGAACAATGGTAAATATGAAGCATTGCAGTTTACTTGACAGTATTATGCCTTTATTTTGTAATCCTTTGTATGTTCTTTCAACAGAAAATATAGTACATGCATGACATTCATAAAGTACACGTTAATATATAGGTGTACTTAGGGAATTACGCATGTACTTTGAGGTATGTTTTTGTTATTTGCATAGAATCCCAAAGTACACGCAATAGATAAAACAGTACGCATGAATTTATATTCTATGTCATGTGTACTTTGTAATGTGTTACGTGTACTTTTGTATTCCTTATTTTTTGGGACCAACATTGCAAAGTACACGCATTTCATTATTAAGTACACGTGATATTCTGTTTACACTTAATGTTTACATTGTAATATTTTGCGTGTACTTTGTGATTTTTTCTTTGTTATTGTCAAACTAAATAATAAATTAGACCCATATATATTAAAGTACAATCATAATATATTTATAATTTACATTTGTGTAACCTATCACTACAAATATATATTCTCTTGTATAGCCTACGTGTTTATTGGTCCGCGCCAGCGGTACCATTTTCAGAGTGAATCATAGAATCTGTATGTACTGATATATGTCATTATAATTTCATGCATTTATCCTCTTGAATATGCAGTTGTTGATTCAAGACGGAGGATAATTGGATGTGGTTTCTCATTAATTTTCATGGATCAATAGCTCATCAAGATCGTAACATCACATTCATATCTGATCGGAATAATGGTCTTATTAAAGGTATTTCTAAGGTTTTTCCAATGTCTGCACATTCCTACTGTATACATCATTTATAGGAAATATAAAGAAGAAAATATGGGGTAGTGCAAACTTCCAAAAGAAGCTCGTTCAATATTTCATGCGTTGTGCATATGCTGTAACAATTGATGAATATCAGAAGAGTATTTATACCCTGAAGAAGCAAGGTGGAGTTACTGTTGCTGATTTTCTTGGTAATTTGCCTCCGGATAATTGATCTTGTGCATATTTCACCGGTAATGGTGACATGGTATTAAGTGTTGCAAAATCATTCAACTCTTGGATCCTAGAGGAAAGGCATTTACCGATAATTAATATGATGGATAAAATGAGGATCAAAATTATGAATTTCAATGCAAATAAACTTGTTGAATCTGAAACATGGTCAAAGGAGTTGTGTCCTCATTTTGATATATTACTGACTAAAAATTGGAACAAAGGGATACATTGGAATATTAGATGCTCAAGTACACATGTATTCGAAGTTCATTCAAATGTGCAGGCCAAAGTTGACTTAAAAACATAAATTTGCTCTTGTAAGAGTTGGCAACTACGATGTTTTCTATATTCTCATGCTGATACTGTCGTAAGGAAGATAGGTGGAAGTATTTATGATCATATTAAGGATTTTTGTAAGTTTTTTTTCTACAAGAAATCATACTCATCACCTATAATTACTCATCCTGATTTGATGTCCCTTAAAATTCCATTATCTGAAAATCTAGTAATCCTTCCTCCATTAACAAAGAGACCGACAGGGAGGCCAATAAATAAGAGAATAAAATCTATTGTGTGACAACCCGCTCAAAATAATAACGGGTGGCCATCCTTATACTACATTAAATCAGGTATCTCAGATGGCACTGTCTCAACATCAACTGACAACACACCATAATATAAGGCTAACTACCCAAAACTATTAAAAGCGAATTGCCAAAAATTTAAAACTTTTATATAACAACAACAACAACAACAACAACAACAACAACAACAACAACAACAAAACCAATAATACAACCATAACCAACAATACACATCTAACTATGATGAGTGAAAAGTGCAAACTCCAATAATAAGAAAGGGTACAATACAATGTACAACAAAATCTCAACCATGAAATACCCGAATATGCTGTCGGGTAACAGACAATACAATAATCTGAGAAATGAAATATAAAAGTGTTAATCTACAACATTGGAGTCTAAACTCAAAATACAAACTGAATCCTAATCTAGATGTACAATAGATAGGAATCGACTAATTCCAAGTGTCGCAACAGTCCGCTACTGCTACAGTTCCACGAATACACTGGATGGATGAACATCGATGGCGTCCTTGCGGAGGAACACCTAAAGTAATACAATATATACATGGAGGGAGAGAATATAAACGGGTCAGAGCCCGAGTTGAAAAAAAACATTTTATAGCAAGTGTATTAAAATTCATAATAATTATAATGCATTATTACATGATTTAATGGAATCGAACTCTCCATAAAATTCAGCTCGTCCCTCCACTAAGGCGCGCACTAAGCGTATGCACGTGATCTCCAAATGGATACCCAAATCTAACTAGATAAAAGAATCTAGCTTAAACCTAATTAAAAATATGTAATTAAGATCATCTAACTTATTTCCAATTCTACACTTATTTGAATTCCATCTAAATCATATACTTTAATTTAAATGTTATAGTTATCTTTCTATTTGTTCATTTGTTGAACATATAAAGTTGCATAATCAACTTCATAATAACATCATCACTATACATCAACATTCTCATTTACTAGAATTTCATATATTCTAGTGATGCCCTTATTTGGCATGTAAACATAGATATATTATTATATATGAGTTATTAGCATCAAGAGTTAAGGACTAAACTCCTCCCGATTCTCAACACGGCACTGCATTTCGTGCGTGAGACGTCTCGCCGAGGCGAAATCCAAACAAGGAACCCCCCCATTACACTACTCCTGATCGTATTGATCCTCGAGGCTCATTATGCCCTCAATGCACGATGCATGTAACCCAAATTATTAACCAATTTTAATTAATTAATATTCCCAATTCTCAACAGTACACGGCGTTTCATGTGTGGGACGTCTCGCCGAAGCGAAATCCAAACAAGGATCCCCCCCCCCCCCCCCCCGTTACACTACTCCTGGCATTGTCGATTGTCGGAATATGTGATATATATATAAATATGAGCATTAAGGACTAACTTCTCCCCAATTTCCAACATTACACTACGGTTCATGCGTGGGACGTCTCGCCGAGGCGAAATCCAAACAAGGAACACCCTCGATACACTAATCCTGGAAATGTTAGTCGTTGATGTCCATTATGCCCTCGACACCCAAGTACAAGCACAATCAATAACCATACAACCGAGATATAACTCGAAGGATGCAAGCTCACATGCTAACATCTTCCAGTTGCCCATATACGTAGCAAACTGGGGCCACCTGGTGGGGTTTAACGACACCCACCTCGGGATCAACTCACGCACACAACGTCCGGGAAGCGGTAATAGTTCCTAACCGGCAAGTGAGAACGTCACATACCCCCGACTTCTCACCCCCAAAAGAATGCATATATATATCGCATAATAATCACAATGGACGACTATGACCTGGGGACTATCCACACCCTGCTCTTTAAGCCAGGATGCTCACCCTCAACGCACGCAACTTCTCAATGATAGCAAGGAGGGGGTATGATTCATTATATATATATATATATACCATCATATACGGTATACATACATCATCACATCATATAAATATATACCATCATATAAGGTATACTTGTCACATCATTTTCATATTTATTATACGCCATTAGGCGCAATACAATTAATGTCATTGTTTAGTATATTTCTCTCTTGATATACTAATCGTCAATTCTCACACTTGTTCCCCACTTAGTATACTCGATACTATTTCTCTCTTGAAGCTCACATGTCGCTTCTGATTATGAATTGTCTCTCAATTCTATTTAAGTTAAGGATATTCTATATCCGTATCCCCATCAAGTAACATTTGTAATTATCCATCCATAATAGGGTTCAATTCATTTTATGGACCTTTAAAGTTATCCCATTTGGGATTGGATCCTAAGATCCGGTATCTCTAAGTTTGTTCCATAATGTCATATGAATATAATTATTATCCCCAAGTAAAATCTCCAAATCAAGGTGGGCTTCGCCACTTAGAATATACCAAAATATATAATCGGTATTCCTTAAATTTAGTCAATATGACTCCAATAATTTCTTATAAGGGAAACTCTCTAAAAGTCTCCAAAACATACTCCAATTAACTCCTATAAAGGTTCCCAATCGATACCCTTAGGTTAAACGGGATGAAATTCCTCCTAGAAAAACATCTCCAAAAATCCCCTGTTTCCGAATCGATTCGGCCCCAAAAGAGAATCGATTCGGCCCATCCGAATCGATTCGGTCCTAAGGACCTGGGAGTCTGCTACATTCCGAATCGATTCGCAAAAGGGGCGAATCGATTCGGCCAAAGACCTCTGGGTTCTGCTTCCTACCAAATCGATTCGGAAAGGGCGAATCGATTCGGTTTGGTCATCAAGCTACGAATGGGTTGTTTTCTATATAAACCCAAAATACCCAAAAATCATTTTTATCATCTTACAACCATTTTTATCCAACTCAATCACAAATATAACATTAATATTCATCCAAGAACACATATAAACTAATTTCTAACCTTAAATTCATTTATACACTACAAATCTAAGGTTTTCCCTAAAGTTAGGTTTTGTCAATTTAAACCTAAAACCCACAAATTTAATCCAAAAATCATGCAATAAATGGTACACAATAATTATTTAGCAAGTTTAATCACTTGCCTTGGGTTCGTAGGGTCTGAATCCGCCTTGAGATCGCGTATGGGCCGGGAAAATCCACTTTCTCTCTCTTTTCTCGTTCTTTCTCTTCTTCTTTTCTTCTTCTATTTCTCTTTCTCTTTCTCTCTAAGGAGAATGAATCTCCCGTAGGCTTAATAAGCCCTAAATCCCAAGATACACATCTTTAAATGATAATACACACTTTAAATGACTCGGTATCTCTAATTCGAGTCAAACGGTCCTAAATTATTTCGGAACCTAAATAGACCCCAAGTACAGTCATTTCGACTTTCTCGACCCTTCTGGAAACAATGGCACCCTCAAAATTGTCATCCGAACAACTTTCTAACGACTTCAAATTTTGACCTCAATAGCCAATTTAATTATTCTCCAATAAAATAACATTTATTTCTCCCAAAATAAATAAATCAGCGTCTCTAAAGCCTTGGGTTGTTACATGTAGGAGAGGTCATAATAAGAGAAGTAACTTTCTCTAGGTGTAGTAAAACAGGTCATTACAGATCCACGTGTAAAGAACCAATTTGATTCCTCTTAATATTGTTCAATTCATTCATTGTAAGAGTAGTTTTAAATAAAATTAATGAACATTCACATTTGAATAAATTATTGTAATTTTATTGTTGAGTGTTCATTTCTGTATTATTTCTTTGGGAATTGAATCAACATAGAGTACAGGCATATTTTTATAAAGTACACGCATATTGTTATGACCAAAATCTAATTCAATATGCGTGTACTTTATGTATTATACATGTAATTTTATAAAGTACAAGTATATAAATGCGTGTACTATTTAAAAAAAAGTTTGGACATTACAATGTGCTTGTACTTAATAAAAAAAACTTAGGTCACTCATATTCTTAAATTTCTACGTGTATTATGGTCCGCGCCAACGGCATTATTATATGAGTATTTCAATATGCGTGTACTTTATGTATTAAGCGTGTACTTTATAAAGTACACATGTAATATATAAAGTACACGCATTAAAATAATGGTTTTGGAAAATACAATGTGCGTGTGCTTTATAAAAATATGCGCGTATTATAATTTAGAATATATACAATCATATTTTGACAATACAATCATATTTTGACATACCCATTTTTTTACAATAAATGAATGTAATATTAATGTTTACTGGTTAGTTCTTTTTTTTTGTGTGTGTAGTAGTTCAGCAAAGTACACGCATTTTTATTAAAATACACTTGATCATTTTTCCTAACGTTCACGTGTACTTTACTAAATTTGCATGTAATTTACATTTTTACACTATGTATGAGTCATAGTTAGAGATAGCACTATATTATATAGGTTTTGGTGTATGATATAAGTCACAATACATGCATGAAAGAAATAAATTTTTTATTAAAACAAATAAATAAAGTACAATTTTTGACATAACAAAAGCTGAAAAAATAAAGAAGTTTTCTAGTTGGTAAAACTGTTAAAGGCATCTGTGGGGTCAGGAAGAGAGTCGATTAAATTTGAGCATACTCGAATTTCTTCTTCTATGACAGCTATAAGGCCTTCATGGTGAGCCTTCTTCTCCTTCAGCTTCCCAATTTTCAATGGAACTTCTTGTGTATAGAAAGATATTAGGTCTTCATGTGTTTGAGGAGGGTCCTCATTAGAGGTGGACAAAAAAAAGACCGACTCGATTGACCCGATTGGATTGGATCGAATCGGACGGGACCCACATTTATAGACTTTTTTATAATTCGGTCCTAACTTAAGAGACCCGAATATATTCGGGTCGCTCTAAAATATTCTCTTTAAATTCGGTCTTAGGACCGGACTGCTTATTTTAATTATATATATAATATATATTAATTTTATTATAAATATATTATATATCATAACTAAACCCTAAATAAGACGTATCATATACGCTTGTCAAATCATCATAGTCCCTCATTCTCTCTTACCCTTCCCTCTCACACTCTCTCTTAAAGAAAGTTCCTCTATTATACATAAATAAAGATCTGGCAGTGTCCCTTCTACACAAAGTTCCCTTCTCTGGTAGAAAACCAAACCACACAAAAAAACCAAACGCAGCCTCAACCAAACCAAACAAAGCCTCACAATATTGGCGTCCCTTCTCGGCGATCGCAGCCTCTCACAATACCGAATCTATGGTATGAAAGATCCAGCATCCCTCACCTCAATGCATCCTCAAAAAATGGCCGGGAAATTAGATCCAGTGAACCTCAACTCCATAGCAGCTATACTGGATCCAACGGTGGACTTCTCTGTTCTTGATTTCTATTGTGAGTTCATTGAAAAAATCCATACTTCTTGTGGTATAAAATACATACTTCGTTTATTGTGGATTTCTTGAGTTCTCAGTTGTAATAACATGAATATCCCAAAGAAAAAATATGTTTTTTCTTGATTTCTATTGTGGATTTCTTGATTTCTCAACTGTTATTAAATTTCAAATGGGGGTTCCGAAAAAATACATTGAACAGTTGTGGAGGTTCATAAAAAATACACAGAACTGATTGTGGAGGTTCACAAAAAATACACTGAGCTGTTATTAAAGAACTGTTGTTCACAAAAAAATACACTTAACTGATTTTTTGTGATTTTATAAGTGCTATATTTTTTTTGTTAAATTATATTTTATAAATGTTTGATTTTTTGTGGATAGGGACGAATTATTAACCGAATCGGATTGAAAATAGACTAGACCGAATAAATAGGCTAAATCGATTATATCGGTCTGAATTCGGTCTTCTTAAATATATGATCGAATGATTTGGTCCGGCACCTAAGATGACCAAAAATCGGACCGGACCAGACCGCGCCCACCCCTAGTCCTCATACACATCAAATAAATATAAGGGATTGAGTGAAAGTCCAAAATAGTCTTCCCTCACATATGTTTGAAACTTCTCAAAGGCGGTTTCATATAAGGAAATATTTTCCTCAATTTTCCTTTTTTTTTTGTTTCTTTCATCCTTCTCAAGAGTAACTCGCAACTGTTCTGCTGGGATACTCATTATGTAATCTTTACCCTAGATTTAAGGGTTAATAATAAAATAAATATTACTCTTTTATAGAAAAATTTAAAACTATTTATTTCTTTAACCAGAAGTAGTTGGGATAGTGAGTAGTTGAGCTTAATAAATTATTTTTTGTTATTGTGTCCTGCTGAATAAATATATAAAGCAGTTTTCAATTAAAAATAAAAAATTATTACATTAACCAGTGCGTGTACATTGTTTATATTACGTATACTTTGTAAATAAATCGTTTACTTTTGATTAAAATTGGTGTATATTGTTTAATTACCTTTACTTTTTTGGTTTAGTCCAGTCGCCTAGAATTGTTTGGTCTAAATTGAAAAGTACACGCATATAAGTCTAAGGTACACCTGATATTATTCTTACATTTACATGTATTTATGGATTCTTTTTTTGTGATGGACAAACAAAGCAAAGTACAAGCATAATATTATAAAGTACACTTATCATACGCTTGTACTTTACATATTTTAATATATCCATTCCTACGTGTTGGATGGTCTGCGCCAGCGGCACCATTTTTTTACTAGAAATTATATGGAACTATATTGAATAAAAAAATTAAAATCATGTGTTATGAAAATATTTCAAAAAAAATCTTTACAATTATTTTTCTTCCTATTAACGACCATGGAATAAAAATTCATTAGCTATGTATGCTGTTTGTTAGAGGATTTCGTCATCTTCAAATGATGTTTTGAGAGGATTTTGTTTGGCAATTTGTTCCATGAAGTAAATACAGTACACCCCACAGTCAACACTGAAATTAAAATAAAGTAAATATATCAGTTAGCATGATGCGAATGAAATTTGTTGAAATGTAACTTGATGAATTATGCTTGTATTTATTCAAGATTGTTTTATCTTACCCATTATTTTGTCCCGCGCATTCATTATCTCTGAGTAGTTTAAATTTACAACATGAGCCAGTCTATTGTTATTTTTTTCTCGTTGGATAGTGCATCTTCCAATTCCATCCCTTCAAAGTATCTTTTTATTATACCTCTTTGACTAATTTGTGGTGTTTGGTCCTTCAATTTGTACAACTTTTCTCTGAGTAGTTTAAATTTACATCATGACTCAAGAGCCAGTCTATTATTATTTTTTCCTCCTTGGATAGTGCATCTTCCAATTCCATCCCTTCAAAGTATCTTTTTATTGTATCTCTTTGACTAATTTGTGGTGCTTGGTCCTTCAATTTGTACAACTTTTCTTTAAAAATAAAAAACTATTAAGAGGAAAAACCATGAGTATATATAAAATACAAAAGTGCATGTAAATTAAATAAATTTAGGGCATAACCATTTTATTGGCCTCATTGTAGGATAATGAGGATTGATTGATTTCCAACGGGCTGAGTGAGTCCATATGGACAACTTTATTTTTTTCTTTGTAGATAACTAACAATGTAAAATGTCCTGCATTATCTCCGATTGAATGTCTCATGGGAATGAATAGAATATCAGAAATTCCAAAAAAAAATCCAAAATGTGTTTTTCTGTTTGTTCTTTATGCATTTGACGATCATTATTTCGAACATATTCATGTTAAAAGTAATAGATTTGTTAGTAAGATAAGCATGATAACATATATTTCAAAATTATGGGCAATACTTTAGGTTTTATTCTCCTTACCCAAGCATATAAGTTAAAAGCGTGCGTAGGTCGAAGCCCATTTTTCTTTATTTTTATCTCCATTAAATGGGAGAAGCATTGAATTATTTATTTCACAGATTTAAAAATGTAAGGATATAAAGATGCAAATTTAATCATTGTACTATGTTTCGATTACATACATGGTTTGATATTTCTTCGCCTTTCAGCAATTCTTTACTATCGTCGGCGCAAACGAATGACGAGTCTTCTGTTGTAAAGAGACACCTGCTGAATTCCAACAAAGAAAATAATGTGAGAAGAATAATTGAAACATGTATATAATCCATGATCATTAAATAATATGGGTTTACTTTATCTTTATGCGTGTAATTAATAAAGTACACGCATAAAGTTCAATACAAAAATACGTGTACTACATAAAAATATGCGTGTACTTTATGTAATGTGTGTACTTAATAAAGTACATACATAAAGTTAGATACAAAAATGCGTATACTTTATGAAATATGTGTGTATTTTATAAAGTACACGCATAAAGTTAGATGCAAAAATATGTGTACTTCATAAAAAGATGCATGTACTTTATAAATAACACGCATAAAGTTCAATACAAAAATAAACAATTAGAAGATTTACCTTGAATCCGTCTCCTCCATCAAATATTCTTTCAATTTATTTTGGTCTTCTTTTTTAAGATGTTTTGTACACTTGTAGATTTGCAGGTCCACTTCATGTTCTTCCCTTTTTGTTCTATCATTTTTTCTTTTGAAGGTCACGGTAGAAGCCTTATTGTGTTGTGCATTTATTCCTTTCGGCTGCAATTTAGCAGGAGCATCATTCGAAGGATTTTTATTCCCATCTCTTTTTGACAAATCATAAATAGGATGTGAACATACAAAATCTTCATCAATCTTTTGCTTCCTGTCAACCTTTTCTTCAATTCTCACAATCATTGAGTTCTTAATTGAAATTATTTCTTCATCCTTTTTAGATATGGAGGACGATAAATCTTCTATCTTTTTATTGAGATTATTATTTTCTATTTCCTGGTGAAAAGAAAACATCATGTTTAAATATTAAACATGTCATAAACCTCAATGATAATAAACAAATGTCAAAAAATAAGAGCAGGTAAATATTAGTCTATAGAATATAAGTAAATGTAAACATAATTCCACGTGTACTTTGGGGTGATATGCGTGTACTTTGTAAAATACATGTGTATTTTATAAAATTACTGCTTGTACTCTATAGAATAATGATCTTTTGCATTTGAAAATTAATCAAAAGTACCTGCTCAGGTCTTTTCAATTATGACTCCTGAAGATTTAGCCTCAATGTCCTAATTTCTACGTCACCATCTCTCAATTTTTGCAGTACATCTTTATACTTATTTTTTGTATTTTCATTACTTTGAGACAGATATGTGTTTTTTTTTCCAAAATTCTTGATGCTTCAGTCTATTTTTTCAATGACTCATCCAATTCTTTAATTCTATCCGAGTCATTCATTGTGACTTGATCAAACTTTTTTTTCCAAAGAATTGTTTAACTCAACAAGTTGGGCATTTTTCACCTATTTAGCAACTCTTTTTCTTTCAAAAGTTGGGAATTTTTCACCTTCAACTTCTTAATTTCCTCTTGTGTTTCCAAAAGTACACGACTATTTACCTGCAATTGTACATTCATAATGGTAAGGTTGACACTCTCCACCTCCAAAGAGGTCACCTTCTTTTGTGCACTATCAAGGTCTCCAGCAGCTTTAGATAGTTGGTTATTTTTTTCCAATAATTCCTTTTTTAAAGTAGTAATTTGTTCCTCCAAATTCAACTTCTGAGCCTTTTCAGCATCTGTTGGTTCAAGATTCCTACTATCCTTTAGATGATCATTTTCCGTCTTTTTTCAAATTCAACTTCTCAGCCTTTTCAGCATCTGTTGGTTCAAGATTCCTACTATCGTTTTGATGATCATTTACCTTCTTTTTCAAAGGACTCACAATATTTTGAAGGGGAATATTCCAACCTGATGAAAGCTCATTCTCATTAAATTATTCAACAGCTTTTTTCAACGATGAATCAGCATGTATAGGACTTTCTTTAGAAATGTTCAAAGAGTAACTGGTCCCTTCAAACTGAGATTCACTTCCAACAGAATTGTCCTTACTAGATGGTTTATTTGTAATCTCCTTCAAATTTGCTGAAGCGATATCATTCACCGCAAACCAATCTTTTAAAGATGACAATTTTCACCTAATAATTTTTGGTGTCTTTTCTTCATATTTTCAACAGGAGGAATAATATTAAACTTCTCACATACCCAATACTGTGATCGTGCAAAAAATAAAATTATATTAATAATTGTATTACCTAGTTATTCATAATTGAAAGTACACGTGATATTTATAAAGTACACGCGATGTTACACAGGTACTTTATAAATATAACAATTGTATTTTGAAAGTACACGTGATTTTTACAAAGTACGCATGTACTTTATAAATATAAGTTCACGTGTACTTTATAAATATCACATGTACATTATAAAGTACACTTGTTATAATTACAAAACAAAGTACACATATACTTTGTAAAAAAAATATCACGTGTACTTTCAAAATACACGTTTAAATATCACTTCTTTTAAAATACACGTGATATTTATAAAGTACACGCTTGAATTGGTTTAAATATCAGTGATACTTTGAAAGTACAAGTGATATTACAACCATGGTAACTGTAATACTACTAAGGTTCATTTGTATTTTATAAATATCATGTGTACTTTATAAAAATCATGTGTACTATAAAAGTACACGTGATTTTTACAAAGTACACGTCTGAATTGGTGTGAATATTTATAAATATTACGATGTTGTTTTGCTCACCAGTAGGGAAATAACACATCTTGTTGTTGTGCTAGGTTTTGAACTTGTTGTTTTGTCAAGTGAATTTATGAGAAACTCATGCACAGTAGATGCCCAATCATAGCTATTCATTTCATCGATACTGTTGATGTATTTCGTTAAAAATTCTCCTAGTGTGAAGTTTGAGTTGGAGAAAAATAATATTGTCAAGAAGTGAAGGCAAACAAGTTTTACAAAATCGGCAATGCCCTCATCTGTGTCCAACTCGACCGATTTCTTCAACCCTTCAATATTTATGACTTTCCTATTTTACGAGTGAAGTATCGGAAACTAATTTAGGTTTTTGGGACGAAGTCAAACTTTTTTTCAATTCTATTGATTTTTACGCCTTTACTATCGGTATGCCAAATATTTCACTTATATCTGTTGGCCTTATTTCAATCATACTCTTCATATGAAAACTTCTTATTTTCTTATTGTATAGCTTGATAATGGATAAAATATTTTTATCAGTGTTCTTATGGTTCGCTTCTACTGCTTTCCCTCTGTAATAGGCATTGAAAAGCTCCCAGAATGGAGTCTTCTTAAGCAGTTCAATATGCCTATCGTTTATTTTCTCTTTAATACCACGATAATCATGAAAAAAACTAAGAACATTTAATCTATACTGATCATTCTTCTTAGCATCACGTGTGGATTCCAAAGCAACACTAGAACTAGAACATGTTGAAGAACTTCCTTCAGAACTGCTCTTTTTGTTTTGCTTTCATTTTCTTGCCTTCATATTCTTCCCCGTTCTTTTATCTATAAACAAAATTTAAATTACTCCCTATAATGATAATTTACATGTACAAAAAATAAAATACATGCGAATTAGAATAAAATATAGACTAAAACAATAAAATACAAGCGCACTCAACAAAAGTACATGCAATATTCTTGTAAGCAATTCATTCAAGTCTCAACAAAATACATGCTAAAGGTGGTAATATATATCGTCCGTTTCATGGTAATGCCTAACAGATGTCGTTCGACAAGTCAAAAACCAAGATTCTCTATTCCTAACATATTCAGAAAAGAAGTGATACAATAGCTCCATGCTAAAAGCGCCAACGTTTTCAAAACCTCTTAAGCAATACTGCTCAATTCGTTTAGCTAAATCATTCGCTTTCGATTCAGTTACTTGAAGCTGTTGCACATAAAAAATGCACTTAATGTCTTCATAGTAGTTGTAAAAACCAAGTAACCTTTTAGCTCTATCTTTCATGCGAAGAAGAAAACGAATTTCGTCATCATTAGAACTATTAACTGTCGATGTGAAAGGTTTTGTATTGTTATGATCTTCAAAAGATGCAAAGCAACAATTTTGTAGTTGAACATGTTTGATCGTATGATTCCTAAACAATAACACAATAAAACATAAAAGTACATTCATAATACATAATAGTACACGCATATTGGATTGAACAAATTCAATTTCAATGTGTGTGTACTTTGTAAATTTTGCTGGTACACGGAATAATCCCAAAGTACACGCAATATTACAAGGCTTTAAAATATAGAACCTAATATCAAAAAATACATGCAGCGTTAAATAAATGCCGCTGGCGCATACCACAATTAATATAGGAGATATACAAATACATCATGTCATGTGTAATGTTTACAAATTTATACATATGAGAACATAAAATACATAAGGACAAACATGTGATATCAGAAATAAAACGCTAAAAATACAACGTATACATAGTGTATGGTATAATCTTAAGTACAAAACTTAAGAACATATATATGAGAATGTATCCATACTTGTTAGTGGTGTTTGAAAGAATTTGATTGAGAATGTAAAATGCTCGATAGAACTTCAACGGTTAGGATTTAATCCCTTTAATTAATGTGAAGTGTGTTTGTATTGAAATTCAGGGTATTTTTATATTGTTGTTGATCAAATTTTGATAAAATCGATTTAGTGTTTTGATCGAAGAGACAGTACAGTTAGGATTTTGATCGAAGAGACAGTACGATTACGATTTTCATCAAAGAGTGTTTTTGCCACTTCGATTTCTGAAAATTGCATTTTTGTTTTAATTTCGAAGTATTTATATGTTGGACCTAATCGTTTAAAATTTGTAACCGATTTTTTGGTCCAAAATTACTACTCCGAGAACTAGACCATAAAAACTCCTTTATTTTTTAGCAAAATACTTTTAGATTCCTTACAAACAAATTTTAAACACTAACGGTCCATTTGACAATCCAATTTCATGGCTTGAAATTGAATTGTCAAACAAATCCTAAATTTTTTTTGATAAATTTTAAACACTGAAGCGCACTAATTCTCTTCTTATAGAAATTTATATTAGTAGCATAACAAATGAACCTAAGAGTAAATTATTATTAAATATTTAAAAATTATCAATAAAAAACCTAATAGTAAATTAGCCTTTATTTTTTAACTTTAGAAAAATATATACTTCTTTCGCTGCACTGTGTTAGACAAACACGTTCAACTTAGACAAGAAATTTAAATATGTAAACTAACTAACAAGAACATTATATTCATCGACCCAATTTTCTCGACAAACGTTTACAAGTCATGCGTAGATCTTGACGTTATGACTATTAAACAACATTATTGCTCGGCTTTATCCTTCTTAAAGCTTCTCCCCAACCATAGTCGCTCGCACCTATTAAATTTATAATATAAATGTAGGCCATACCGGGATTCTAATTCTAAATTTTAACAAGAAAGTGAGGAATTTTTTTCCTCTTCGAAATTAAAAGAAAAGCAAAAAGTCCAAGAAGCTTCTTAAAAGTTGGTCCCCCACAAAGGTTAGCTACACACGTGACTCGTTTCTCACGTGCCTCTCCAATTAATTACAAACCCTCTGATTCAGCCGTTGGCAGTTCATCATCCACGGTTCATCTTGTTTATCGCCACCATCGTCATGATCCAACGGCTCTGATTTGACCTCACCACCGAACTGTTGATTCTGATGAATCTGATCCGTTGGATCAGGTTCCTCTTCCCTGTTGCGTTTAGCACCAATTGCCACACCGAATAATCTTGGACTGGGACTCGTTTCCTCCTCCGGTCTAACATCCTGTTTTACCGGCAACAAATCCAGCGGTTTCACCGTGGATTGGTCTGCAACGTAATTGGACATCATAGTGTATATGTTGTTGCATAAATTCTTCATCTGAGATAACTCTTTGTTGAGTTGCAAATTCTCTCTCCTCAGCCTTTTATTCTCTCCAATTAGGTCAGCCGTAGAACTACAACTCGGTTCAAGAGATAAACCAACCGCCGGCGATGAGTTTGACGAAATAACTTGTTCCTCACCGGAGTCCGTTGGAGACACCGTCCTCGGCGGTGGAATTGCTAGCGTCGCCGGAGGACCCGCCGGAGAAGTTACCGCTATTTTCCGACGTTGTATATCACATAACAAACGTTTTTCTCCTCTACGAAAGCATTCGTTTGAGAATTCCCAACGATCCGGCACAACCTTCCGAAAGCCCTAAGAAAACAAAATCTAAGCTTAAAAAATAGATATGATTGAATTTTAATTGAAAGCATCGAGATTGATGAGTAGAGCAATTACATAGGTGTTGAGCTGGCGAACAAAGCTGGAGAAATTATTGTGTTTGAAGTACTTAGGAAGCAAATCTCTGGCGAATTCGGTTGGATTCCAGACTATGAAGGTCGATCCGTCGTTGTTCCACGAGATCACATCGTCGATTGCTTTATCATCAACGAGTTGATACGTTTTAGTTAAAAACGGGGTCGGAAGAGATCTTGGAGCATCGTTAGCCGTTGATTCAATGCCGTTTTGCTCCACCGGCACCGGCGGAGACATTTCAACCTGCCAAACCGAACTCATTAAATTCACAAAAACATAAAGAGTGCTAGATTTGAAGAATTTGAGAAAAAGATTACCTTTGATATTCTAGAGACGGAAGATCGAGATTAGAGAGAGATGCGATGGAAAGGGCGGTGTGTGCGTATTTGGTAATTCTAGAAGGTTCTTGCGGAACATATAAGACGTGGGAAAGTAACAGATAAAGGGGCAAATAAGCAATCGAAAAAACTAAAAAAGAAAGGGTAAAGGTGAAAACGAGGTGAGAAGAAATAAAGAACGAGAAGTTACGTTACGCCTTCATCCAGAAGTTTCCCTTAGATTCTTTCTGGCACACTTACTTATGAGCCTTCAAGGTTAGCGTATTTACGAACACATCCTTTCTTTCTGTTTTGGATTTTTTTTACTCTAATACTTTACCATTTTTTTTTTAAATTTTAGACATTAACACAAATCAAACAGTTTACTCTTTATTAGATTTTAGTATATTTTTTATCACTAAAAGCTAATAAATTTTGTTACTGAGGCTAAAAGCTAAAGGCTAATAATTTTCGTCAATAAAATATATGCTAAACGCTAATAAATTGATTAGTGTGTATTAAAATTTAAAATAAAAATAAAATAATGTATTAATGTAAAAAAATAATTTTTAAACGGTTTAAAGAGAGGTTTTATCTATACTAAAATAGTGTTACAAAGTATAGGTTTATCCACTAACCGACAAAAATAACCAGTGATCATATCTTTAAAAGGTGGTTTATAGATAAACCTCAAAGTTGTGTCAAAAAAATTATCAATGTATATACGTTCCTTTCTTTATTTTCACCAAAACATCAACCATTGTGTTAGCTCCTCTATAACAAAAAGAAATTCACACTTGCTTGAATTTAACCACTTTCGTAAGGTAATCCTAAAGTAGCTCCTCGATGTGGTGGTTGCAACATTGACCCCTACAAAACAGTTGAAAGATTGACATAAAATTTGTTTATACATAAATATTGCAAATACTTTTTGTTCTAGCAAGATAAAACCTTCTCTTATTGCTCATATTTCAGGGATATCATTAGTATCACATCCTATATTTTTTGCATAACCCAAATAAAACTACTTTACTGATCTCTAATAACCCTGCCAATGCCCGTAGTTTTATTTAAATTATTACTATAACCATCAATAATTAATGTAGAAAAAGTAACATCCGAAGGATTCCATTTAAAACAAAACATGGTAGTTTTCAAACCTATAAGCGCAGTCTTAGCGTTATATTTATTATAATTAAAAACATCTTCATCTATATAATACTCTAAAATGTTATACAAAGCATTTAGAGTCATATGCAAAGAAGCCATCCACGTCGTATGACCATTGATATCCCATTAACCATTATTCTGAGATTTATGTACTTGTCCACCGTCAGTTCCTTTCATCTTCAAAAATCCTTTATTTTTCCATCCATTCTTATTTTTTTCCTTCATTATATGTCTCCAGTACAATTGTTACAAGCACCGAATTCAATCTCATCGGAAATAAAAACCCCCACCTTCTTCCTTCACTTCAAACCTCAGTTTGGATATTTCACCATCAACAAGTCCTAATCATCGTTGTTTACGAAAGAGAATAAATCGGCAGATGTTGTAAACAAAATTCAAATTTTACTCCTGGAATCTCAGGTCACCAGGGTGATTAAGGGGTTTTTCTCTGGCGTAGAGGCGAATGCGAA
The DNA here is from genome assembly GCA_949130495.1 of Sambucus nigra. Classification (NCBI taxonomy): domain Eukaryota; kingdom Viridiplantae; phylum Streptophyta; class Magnoliopsida; order Dipsacales; family Adoxaceae; genus Sambucus; species Sambucus nigra. Next base: position 554,428,473 of record OX422213.1, on the reverse strand, counting down.
CACAACTGCACATGTTAGAAATCGTTTTCTGGTGAATTTTAGGTGGGGCGTGAGGTTGCCAAAGGAGGTGTAATACCCCGTATTTCTGAATATTCCAAATATTCCATTTAATTAGATTGGAGAATTAAATGAGAAAATATCGGCTTGATTTAAATTACGTAAGAGTAGTAATTTAAAGAGTTTTATTTAAAATTGTAATTATGGTATATTAATCGAAAGATAGATACCGGTATATATTGCATCATTTTATTTACTTAGTGCGAGTGGTAAATAGTTACTTAACGCGTATAGACCGCGTTGGGGTGAGAACGAGTAATATTTTTTTTAGTGACTCAAATGATAATTTAGAGGCCACCAAAGAGTCCGGAAGGGTCAAATTAGTCAAAATAGTATACCCGGGGGTACTAGTTGAGTCCCGGGATAATTTTGGGCCAAACCGAGACCGTTCGGGGGCATTTTGGTCTTTTAACATAAGAGGGTATGGAGACCTACGAAATTGAGAGTTTTATATCAGCCGTATGATAGATGAATTAGGGTTAGAACACCCATGACAACACCAATACCATTAGAGAGAAGAGAGGCACAACTTTCTAAAGCAAAAAGAAGATTTGGGAAGGATTCAAAGGGATTCCTACCATTAACTTGTTGGGGAAGAAGGATTGAAGGATGAAGATCATCAATCATCAACAAGAACCACGAAATCATACCCTACTGATCATAAGGCAAGTTGTTTATTGCAAATTATAAAGTTATAATACCAATGTGTAGGGTTTTTGAATAGTTTTGTTTAAATCAATATTTTGATTGGAGAAAGATGATATTTATGCATATTGGGATAGGAATCGCATATAGAATGATTTAAACTATGTAGAGAATTAATATTCAGATTAGACTTGATGATTTTCGAAATAAAAATCTGGATTTTGAATGATAATATGGGAAGAACACCATAACTAGGGTTTCAAGAAATTCTGGGTTTTAATTCATTAATTCTTTAAAGTAATTGGAGTTTTGATGTATTTGACACGTTAGAAACTGTCCTAGTATATATGGAAAAATGTTAGAATCATTGGGTTAAAGTTTGGTGGACTATAATGGAGTTTGAAGATTTGTTAATGGAGGAAAAATCTTAACGAATAAGAAGACTGCGTCTGCCCCTGTTCGATCGATCGATCGATTTCGGACTGTCGATCGATCGATCGATCTCGGACTGTCGATCGATCGACGAAAGCTGTTTTCCGAAAATTTTGTGTTTAATCCTTCGTTGAGTTCGGGAATGAATGAGTATTCTAGGATTTACATTATACTTATTTGGGAGTAAGAATAAGACCAGTAGGTATATTGTTGAGGTCCAATAAGGCCATTGGGTGTAGGGCTTGGATTACGGACCGAGGAGAATAATCCGATTTAGTAGAGTATTGGGGACTTCGAAAATTGAGTTACGGGGCGAAGTAAATTCAATTTAAGTAATAGACCAGTAGGGTAAGAAATAACTACTGAAATTATATGTAAGGGGTAACTAGGACCCTTAGAGTTGTGTGAATACTCAAATAAATACGATTAATGAGATAAATCGTAAAGCGAATATTGTACGGTAGATATATGAGATTAAAATATTACGTACGTATATGATTAATAGGTCGGGCGTGTACCTACTGAATTATGTGATCTTTTAGGTAGGGAGATTATACCTAAATTAATTATGTTAGGGTCGATGAGACATTCCGAACTAACATAAAGTTATTATGTGTTTGGGGTCGATGAGAAATGCCGAACCAAACTTTGAACTGGGGTCGCGATGAGAGAGTCCCGAACCAGAATATGTGTATATATATATATATTTTTAAAAATAATTGGGGTCGATGGATCATTCCGAACCAATTATTACTTGGGGTCGATGAATCATTCCGAACCAAGAGTCCTTTACGTGTATAAAAAGGGCAAAATAGTAATGACTGATATTTAGTATATATTATGTATGAACTATATATACTTGACGATATTTTACTTCCGTGTATTAGTAGATTGATATATAGTATGTATTTAAAGATACACACTGAAATGGTAAGTTAAGTAGTGAAACTTAATTACGAAATGCACCTTTAGATAGAGAAAATCTATTTAGTAATTCAAGTAGTGAAACTTAATTACATAAGTGGGAAAGTTAACAATTGTGAGAACTGTAGTAATTTTAGTAGTGAAACTAAATGAGAAGTCTTGAGAAATAACATAGATTAAATGTTACTTGGGAATTATTTAACATACGCGAGATGTTAGTAAAACGGTTGTACTGTATAGGCGGTACTGAAACTTGGGTACAAATAAGTTCAGTTCACTACTTTGGTTTTAGTTAGCTTGAGAAGTATGGCTAGATAAACTAAGTGTAGAACGTTAGGTGTGCACAAAAGATGAGGGTTGAGTTAACTCAAGAGAGTGTACGAGAACCTAACATGTGTAATCAATAACCGCATTTTTATTGTGATAAACGCTTGCTAAATATTTTCAAAATGTTTTGAGTACTAACTCTTGCTATAAAATATTTTTAAAACCTTTTAGGTTTCCATCCACAGGGACGCCATTTGTGATGATTCCATTCCAGACTCGGAGCTGTAGTGCTGTGGATGCTTACAGGATTTGACTAGACGATATATCTCATTCAGATATAGCACAGGATCTCGCACTCTTCTATGTATGGACTTGTTGTCCGGTATTAGTCTCAGATGTTAGATTCAGACTAGTGGTTATTCTATTGATTGTTTGGGATTTTTAGCCGATGGTTTATTCGGTAATACTTCTGTTCTGTTGTACTTTTACTTTGTTGCTTTAATTACAGTACATGATTATTTGTACTTTGTTCCGTTTGGTTGATTTATCTGTTTTAAAGAAAGATAAAATTTGGCACCGGTCTAATTTTTCTTAGGGGATTAGTAATTAAAAAGTTTTCGACAGTGATGCTAAGAATGAACCATTTGAGAAACCTGTTTTAATTTAATGAAGGCCTGATCACCCGATGTTTAATTAGGCGGGGTGTCACAGATGGTATCAGAGCATCAGGTTCTAGTGTCCATAGGATCTGTACGGCTTACTACGTTTTCAGCGTATCGTTTGATTGATATAGAGCCCTATCTTAGGATGATTGTACTCCTCTACGTACGTAGTTTACGTTCTCCTGCTATTTAGTAGACGTAGTGTTATATATACGAGTCCGATTGGGCACGGTACGTCGAATATGGTGGTAGGACCGGCATTGCCGTTAGAAGGACTACAGGAGGGAGGAGCTCGGCATAAAGCATGGGGTGTTCGAAGATGGCAATCGTAGGAGAGATGACCATGGTCGAGGTCACTCCTAGCGTGTAATGGAAGTAAATGCTGCAAGGGTTGTTGAGGCATAGCAGGCATTTTTTAAGTGTCGTGACGGCAAGAGGGATGCTAGTCTAGACCGCCCAATGCAGTGATAGTGGGAGTAGGTCTGAAGAAAATTTGATGAGAACGTGTTGTAAGTGTGATAAAACGGCGACTGTGCATGTTAACCAATGGAAGTAGTATGTCCAGAGGTTTTGGCATTTAGGACTGACTAGAAATACTCAGAAGTGAAAATTTGAGTAAATTTTCAGGCAACGTGGCGGGGATACCAGTCACTACATTCGGACCGAGGGTCCGTATATATAAATAGAAGAACTTTACGTATAATTTAACCGCAAAGTTCTCCAATGATAATTCGGAAGCGTAGTGAATGGGAATATATGAACCCCCACGTGAAAGCCTGGTAGAGGCCAATCGTGAGAGAGAAATTATCCGTTGAAGGGAACTTGTATCGATGAGATGGGTACGAGGGAAAAGAGCACTTGAGAGAATAGACTCTCGAGTTATGATTCACAATTTTGGTAAAACTCTTCTTGGACGACTTATGTATATGAAGGCAGTATGGTACTTCTTACAAGGTTGGGGTAAATGCTCCTAGGGGGCGAAGTTAAGAGAGTTTAAAGACTTAGTAAAAGAGTAAGACTGAATGTAATGGGGCTGGTGCAAGCTATAAGTGGAAACCCACTAGAGGATTTAATGATTAGATCCTAAGTCGGAACTGTTAAGCCCCATAGTGCGTTCCTATTGGTCGCAGAACTAAGGGAACCAGGATGATAGTGCGCAAAATCGAGGATACCAAGTCCGTGAGGAGGGAGACCCCAAAACGGTCAGGGTGGCCTGGAGTAAGGGGATTTTTGTAAAGATGTCTAGTGTGGCTGGCAGAGCCACGCCTTCTAATTTAGCTTGAAGTTATTTGAAGAAATAATAACTCCAATAAGTTTTGCATTCCGGAGAGGACAAGCGTGTTATGTCCGGAAACCATCTAAATCACCAAAGCGATGGTAAGGAAGTATATGAGTTTTATCCTCGAGTGAATGGGGTATATGACGACTCCTCACCTGAAAAAGGGTCGAGTTGTCATTATTCATCAAAATGTGAGAGACTTCGGAGATTATGAACATCTCTTAGTAATTGATTTCGGTGTGTGGGAACCTAAATGATGTGAGTCAATGTTTGTCGTATGACTGCTGAGCGGAGAGATAGAGCTCACTGTTGTAGTTAGTGCTAAAGACTTAGTGATAGTATTAGCGCGGTGCCACTTGACTCCGTTAGAAATATTGGAGTATGGTTGCACATATTGTCGAGGAATCGAATTTGAGTATCTTGACTATGTGTTGTTCCGACAATGCTCAGTAAGAATACATGGGGAGAAGTCCCTTGTTTAAGTTCGGTTGCGAAAGGGAATACGACTGAATTTTTGCACGTCAGGAGAAGTGGCATTGTTAGATGTTAGGGCATCAGTGGAGCCGGTAGTGTTGAGGAGAAACACTGAAAGGCTTACCTCACCAAGAAGGGATAAGTGGGACTTTGTGGGCAAGGATTTGATTTTTGGCCTATAGGGTATTGAGAATACCCACAAGATTGTAGTCACGTCGTGTAGACTAGGCAGGAGTTGAAGAAAAGCATGATACGGGTGCGACATTTGCAATGTTTTTACAAATGTGCATGGAGAAAAGGGTGTATGGGCGCCCTAGTCAATTGGATTCCTTAGACATCCGAGATCGAGGGATGCGAAATATTTCTGTACGACGGTGGGGAAAATAGGAGACAAGTCGTATCGATGAAATGGGTTGAACGTCATGGGAGATTGATGATAATCTAAGATTATATGTGCTGAGAGATCCAGCACACCCTATGGGATGAAAGTCGGTGGGAAATCGTTCAAAGGTTATCTCTTGATATGGGAGACCTAACTGTGGTGAAGAAGTAGCGCAAGGTGCTACTTGACTGAGTGTTGTGAGTGACTTACGAGTTACTAAAATGTTGATTCTTATAAAGTAACCAACCCAAAAAGGTGCGCCAATTGCGAAGAGTGCACAGATTGTAAAGTATAATAAACCGGAGAGAAAGGGGAATAGAGTACCACTTGAGGAAAGATGACGTAAGTGGGAAGAGATGTTGAGGAGAGACATAGTGATATTGCCTCGAGACACACCTCTAGTTAATAGAGCGAGATGGACTCGAAATGAGCAACTGGAATATGGTAGTGAACCTGCAATTCCAATGATGGAATGAGGAGACAGACTTATAAATTATTAATGGATTGTGAACATCATAATTAAGCCAACATTTCGTTGGGGGTAGCGAAATGGGGTGACCGGGATGGATTAGTATGTAGTTGAAAAGGGAGAGTGTACGGTGCCGCTCTACATGATTGTGAATCAGGATGAAATCCTAAAATTCCACCCTGTGAGAGAAGGTCAGGAAGGAATAGAGATAAAGTTTTATTTTTAGTACGTAGTACTACCTACGACTCAATGTTAGTGAGAAAGAATGATGATACACCCTTATGATAGTGAAATTTTGGAGAAGCCCTCTGATCAATTCATAGGTTGAATGTATGCCTATAAGAGCATATTTATAGGTAGAGTGAGTGCCTATATGAACTGTGCATGAGGATTAGGTTCGTGGGTTCCGATTACGAACAATACATGTACTTTGGGTGTGGTTCGAGGAGACATTTTGAACTTTTAGTCCTTGACGCGTGGTATGAGGACATTATATTGGAGTGTGACATTTTAAGGTATATGAAATGTGAAATATATGGCTCACAAATTGTCTACTCATGTGCAATGAGATATATATACATATATTGGTGCTCGAGATGTGATCCCGAGATAAGTAATTAATAACTATTGGTGATCGAGGTGGAATTCCTAGCCAATAACCCCAAAAGTGTTATAGAAGGGGGGTGATTATAAAACAAGTGTTTGTAGTATATGTTATGTGTAAGATATATATATTTATTGATTTTTCCTACTTATGTGCAATAGTAAGTGTGCTTAATCTCTGTATTGGGGTCGATGATATTCCGGACCAATACAGGGGGGATCGATTTGGAGTCGATAATTTTCCGAACCAAATCGATGATAAATATTGGGATCGATGGAAGGTCTGAACCGACATGTGCGTTACATTTACCTTAGGGTCGAATAATTCCTGGACCAATGTAAATGATAGGATTATTGGGGCCGATGATTTTTGCTAGACCAATTTTCCTTAAAAGTATATATTGTATGTGAAATATATACCTTATAATATTCTACTTATGAGTGATAGTAGACACTTAGATGGTATATAGAGATATACATCAAATGGGTAAATTAAGTAGGGAGAAACTTAATTTCAAGAATTAACGTTGGATTGGGAAAATCGATGAGAAATTAAGTAGTGGGACTTAATTATGATATATGCGGCTTGGGTAACAGGCGATAAGAAATTATAATGAAATGGTCATGTGCTTGGGACGACCATTAAGATGTTATGATTTGGTATTGGGTATTAGAGGGTGCAATTATATTTAAGGTCCTTAGCCTTAATACCAGCCTTATCCTAATTTCGAGGAAGAAATTCCTTTGCAAGGGGGGAAGTATGTAATACCCCGTATTTCTGAATATTCCAAATATTCCATTTAATTAGATTGGAGAATTAAATGAGAAAATATTGGCTTGATTTAAATTACGTAAGAGTAGTAATTTAAAGAGTTTTATTTAAAATTGTAATTATGGTATATTAATCGAAAGATAGATACCGGTATATATTGCATCATTTTATTCACTTAGTGCGAGTGGTAAATAGTTACTTAACGCGTATAGACCGCGTTGGGGTGAGAACGAGTAATATTTTTTTTAGTGACTCAAATGATAATTTAGAGGCCACCAAAGAGTCCGGAAGGGTCAAATTAGTCAAAATAGTATACCCGGGGGTACTAGTTGAGTCCCGGGGTAATTTTGGGCTAAACCGAGACCGTTCGGGGGCATTTTGGTCTTTTAACATAAGAGGGTATGGAGACCTACGAAATTGAGAGTTTTATATCAACCGTATGATAGATGAATTAGGGATAGAACACCCATGATAACACCAATACCATTAGAGAGAAGAGAGACACAACTTTCTAAAGCAAAAAGAAGATTTGGGAAGGATTCAAAGGGATTCCTACCATCAACTTGTTGGGGAAGAAGGATTGAAGGATGAAGATCATCAATCATCAACAAGAACCACGAAATCAGACCCTACTGATCATAAGGCAAGTTGTTTATTGCAAATTATAAAGTTATAATACCCATGTGTAGGGTTTTTGAATAGTTTTGTTTAAATCAATATTTTGATTGGAGAAAGATGATATTTATGCATGTTGGGATAGGAATCGCATGTAGAATGATTTAAACTATGTAGAGAATTAATATTCAGATTAGACTTGATGATTTTCGGAATAAAAATATGGATTTTGAATGATAATATGGGAAGAACACCATAACTAGGGTTTCAAGAAATTCTGGGTTTTAGTTCATTAATTCTTTAAAGTAATTGGAGTTTTGATGTATTTGACACGTTAGAAACTGTCCTAGTATATGTGGAAAAATGTTAGGATCATTGGGTTGAAGTTTGGTGGACTATAATGGAGTTTGAAGATTTGTTAATGGAGGAAAAATCTTAACGAAGAAGAAGACTGCGTCTGCCCCTGTTCGATCGATCGATCGATCTCGGACTGTCGATCGATCGACTATGTCGATCCATCGAACCCAGCCGTCGATCGATCGACGAAAGCTGTTTTCCAAAAATTTTGTGTTTAATCCTTCGTTGAGTTTGGGAATGAATGAGTATTCTAGGATTTACATTATACTTGTTTGGGAGTAAGAATAAGACCAGTAGGTATATTGTTGAGGCCCAATAAGGCCATTGGGTGTAGGGCTTGGATTACGGACCGAGGAGAATAATCCGATTTAGTAGAGTATTGGGGACTTCGGAAATTGAGTTACGGGGCGAAGTAAATTCAATTTAAGTAATAGACCAGTAGGGTAAGAAATAACTACTGAAATTATATGTAAGGGGTAACTAGGACCCTTAGAGTTGTGTGAATACTCAAATAAATACGATTAATGAGATAAATCGTAAAGCGAATATTGTACGGTAGATATATGAGATTAAAATATTACGTACGTATATGATTAATAGGTCGGGCATGTACCTACTGAATTATGTGATCTTTTAGGTAGGGAGATTATACCTAAATTAATTATGTTAGGGTCGATGAGACATTCCGAACTAACATAAAGTTATTATGTGTTTGGGGTCGATGAGAAATGCCGAACCAAACTTTGAACTGGGGTCGCGATGAGAGAGTCCCGAACCAGAATATGTGTATATATATATATTTTTAAAAATAATTGGGGTCGATGGATCATTCCGAACCAATTATTACTTGGGGTCGATGAATTATTCTGAACCAAGAGTCCTTTACGTGTATAAAAAGGGCGAAATAGTTTTGACTGATATTTAGTATATATTATGTGTGAACTATATATACTTGATGATATTTTACTTCCGTGTATTAGTAGATTGATATATAGTATGTATTTAAAGATACATACTGAAATGGTAAGTTAAGTAGTGAAACTTAATTACGAAATGCACCTTTAGATAGAGAAAATCTATTTAGTAATTCAAGTAGTGAAACTTAATTACATAAGTGGGAAAGTTAACAATTGTGAGAACTGTAGTAATTTTAGTAGTGAAACTAAATGAGAAGTCTTGAGAAATAACATAGATTAAATGTTACTTGGGAATTATTTAACATACGCGAGATGTTAGTAAAACGGTTGTACTGTATGGGCGGTACTGGAACTTGGGTACAGATAAGTTCAGTTCACTACTTTGGTTTTAGTTAGCTTGAGAAGTATGGCTAGATAAACTAAGTGTAGAACGTTAGGTGTGCACAAAAGATGAGGGGTGAGTTAACCCAAGAGAGTGTACGAGAACCTAACATGTGTAATCAATAACCGCATTTTTATTGTGATAAACGCTTGCTAAATATTTTCAAAATGTTTTGAGTACTAACTCTTGCTATAAAATATTTTTAAAACCTTTTAGGTTTCCAGCCACAGGGACGCCATTTGTGATGATTCCATTCCAGACTCGGAGCTGTAGTGCTATGGATGCTTACAGGATTTGACTAGACGATATCTCTCATTCAGATCTAGCACATGATCTCGCACTCTTCTATGTATGGACTTGTTGTCCGGTATTAGTCTCAGATGTTAGATTCAGACTAGTGGTTATTCTATTGATTGTTTGGGATTTTTAGCCGATGGTTTATTCGGTAATACTTTTGTTCTGTTGTACTTTTAATTTGTTGTTTGAATTACAGTACATGATTATTTGTACTTTGTTCCGTTTGGTTGATTTATCTGTTTTAAAGAAAGATAAAATTTGGCACCGATCTAATTTTACTTAGGGGATTAGTAATTAAAAAGTTTTCGACAGTGATGCTAAGAATGAACCATTTGAGAAACCTGTTTTAATTTAATGAAGGCCTGATCACCCGATGTTTAATTAGGCGAGGTGTCACGGGAGGAAGAGGTAAAGACCAATCCGAAGGATGGGGTTTCATTTCAGAATTTTCCCGCTACAGTTTCATACAATTCTCTGTGACTTCACTTTCACTCTCTTCTGTTTCCAATATAATTGTTGTCTTTCTTCATTATTTTGAATTAAGAATAAGGCTAATGGATTTTGGTTCATGGAGATGGGTTTAGAATCGGGTAACAAGTGAGTCATTGGGGTCGGGTTTTAGTGTATGGAAGGTTTAAATGGGTTTGAACTGGAGCTTCTCTAGTTTTAGTTGATAAGGCCAGGGGTTTGGTCTGATATGGGTTTTCATGGAGATGGAATAGAGGTAAAAAAAATGGCAGGGGGGAATGGATTAGAATGGTGGAGCAGGAGGTTGTGGGTCTGTCGGCTTTGAGGGACATGGAATTAGGAGGTATGAGGGTCACCGGAGTTAGGTCCGGGGATCGTCTAATTGACTGGAGGTTGGCCGATTTGAGTGTGATGGTTGGAGCTTGGAAGGTCGGATTTTTGGGAAATGGTGATCCGAGGACCGGGATTAGAGATGATTAGGTCAAAGAGAGAGGAGAGAAATTGAGTGGGCTATATGGTCAAAGAGAGAGGATAGAGAAATTGGGTGTGTGTTTTTTGTGTGTAATTTTCCCTTAATAAAAAAAAATTAAAAGACAACTATTTAAATACTCAACTATTAAATTAAGAAAACAAATAAAAAAATCTATTAAAACTAAAAAAAAATTATATTCCTAACCTAACAATAAAAGACTCAAATAATAAAATAAAATAAAACATTAAAAACCAATCTAACTAAAAAACTAAAAACTAAAAATAAATAAATAATAAATAACAAATAACAAATAAAATATCTAAATGAAAATCTAATAAAATTGTTTTTTAGAGGATAGAGGAAATCTAATGATCAGAATGGTATATTCTCAGTGGCTTCGATGGGATCATACTCTCATTACGATGATCATATTTATTATTAATCTTCAATTGAGGTGTATAGCAAATACACTATAATTATGTGGTTATGACAACTTAGTCTGTGGTTATGACAACTTCAACTTAGTATGTGGTTATGACAACTTCACCGTGTCAAGCATTTTCCTATATTCTTTAATCGAAGATAATGCAAACAGTAACAACCCCATTCAAAAGGTATTGTAAACATAATCATTTTAAATTTTCTATAATAATTTTTTACCTTACTCTTATCATATCTCTTTTACATAACAGGAAACAACTCAATTCACTCCAAATCAAGATCCAATCATTAACATAGACAATGAAATCAACTTTCATGGATCTGACGTCGAAATCGAACATCTCTCTAAAAGGAAGCGCGCGTCAAGGTATTTTCACTTTATTATCCATTTAAATTCTCTTCACCTTTAGAATTCGCTATTATCATATTTTTTTAACATATATGTTTCCTTCGTTGTAGGAACATTGATGAAGGGAAAAAAATGATACTGTAGAGTCATTTTCAAGCGTTCCATCTCGATCAGTATATTCCACCTTCTACTACTACATTCATTTTCTCTTTTATTATCTCGCACTATGTAAAACATTAATAATTTTCGAAATATTTCTACATTCGGTTTATCTATCACTACTACTCTACATTATGACTCTATTGCAGGATTTTTATTTCTAATTTCAATTTCCAAGTTGCATTCGTTCACAATTTATTAAATTACAGATAAACCACGCATTGTGTGGGTTTTCAACTAGTTAACCTGATAATTTAAAACAGAAAGTTGAACCAGAGAATTATTAAAAAGAGCATTATTAGGCCTAAGTCATAATCTCTTATAGTATATTAGATTTTTATTAGTGTCAAAGACATTAGTACCATATAATTTTCAGAATTATTTTTCAAAAGGAAATGTTCATTCAATAAAGGAGCCTTTAGACCAATTGCAACTATAATATTACTTAAGGTAATGCAATCAGTAGGAGTCAGATTTGTTACACATGGTAAGAATATTGGAATGAGTGATATGTTTGTCATATAAGATATCAGTTGGAGGAAGAATGTTATGAGCTAATGAGCAATGAAATTTTTTAACTTTGTTATGACATGGAAAATTTATTTTTTTAGTAAGCCAATTATAAGTAGATTTAATATTAAAAGTTCTTTTTTTATTCAGACTCCAAAAGGATTTTTCTTTAGAATTATTATCATGACAAGGAATGCTTAAAATATTTGGTATAATATGATCAGGTAAGACCTTACATAATTCCTTTATATTCCAATTATTAGTAATACATCATTTTAAGTTAGACACTGGAAGGCTACTTTCAAAGTCTTGTAAAGATAATAAGTATTCATTTTTTATCCAATTGTCTTTTCAAAAACTCGCATTACCCTCATGTAAAGACCATTGAATTTTCTTTTTTAAAAATTTCAATCCTTCAAAAATATTCTGCCAAGACTAGGAACTTTATGGAGTCCAAAATATTATTATTACGATAATTTTTATTTTGCCTAGATGAAGCCCAAAGAAAATCATGTTTGGAAAAAAAAAGTCCATCCCAACTTTTCCATAAATGATTTATTTAAAGTGTGTATATTTTTAATACTTAGTCCTCCCAAATGTTTAGGCATGGAAATACTATTATAATGAACATTAGCTTTTTTTAAGTAGAAGATCTTGAAAAAAATCTGATCTGAATGAAGAATTAGGGGTTATTTTTAGTATTTTATTGTATTTTTATTATTTTTTTTAGTCTTTCTTTTAGTTTTAATATTTCATTGTGTTTTCCTTTTTTGTTAGTATTTAGAAAAATGAAGGTTATTGTCTCTTAGGAACATAATTATAATTAGATTATTAGCTTAGAGGCCAAGCAACCTCCTTCATATAAATACTCTTTTGTAGCCTCATTTAGGGCATTCTTCCATTTTGAGATATTGAGTTTTGAGAGAGTTTTGAGAGATGTATCATTTCTTTCTCCCATTTAACATCATTTACGTCAATTGGTATCAGAGTCTAGTCCCTCCACCTCTTGTTGTTGTAAAATAAAAACTCGTAAATACCGTCAAGGTGGATCCAAGAAAAGACAAACACCTCTGCGAAACCTCCTTACAATCAAATCATAAAGACCATCAACCGATTGATGGCCTAGTTAGATGAGATCGACGCACCAAATCCTCCACTGGCAACCAACACCGCTCACCTTCCTCCACCACCACGCAAATTGCCACCCACCACCATTAACCCTAACCCTAGCCCCACAAACCCCATTACCTATGCTTCTGACACCCCTTTCCCACCACCCCATAAAAAACCTTACCCGATTTCCCTAACCACCACATCAAGAACGACTACAACCACCATCCAACCACCTGCGATCGCCACCTACACCTACCGACAAGGGCAGAACCCTTGCACATTCATAGAAATATCGTCGGACAGCCCCATCCAAGGGACAAAAAACTGCAGATGAAACCCTCTAACCCCGACGGCCTTCCCCCTGTCCAAAAAACTCCCCCCGATCACCCTAACCAGTTACAACAACCCTCCAACCCCAGCCGACCACACCCTGAGCCTGAACCGTACCATCTGCCCACCCTTAGCCCCTCCATTAGTCATTTCCCTACTGCCGACAACCTTCGGTAACCACCCAAGCCATTTTCGGTGCCGGCAAGGGCTTATATAACCTCAATAACTTTTTCCCCTCCTACCAACCCCGCAAGGGCCATCGTAACCCTCTATTACTGCTGTACATCTTTTGCCAGCATCGCATAGCCCAAAATTCACTATCGTGGACTCGGGCAGGAGTTACTTAATGCCAGAAAACTTTATTGATGTTCCACCAGTGAATCATGTTCCAATTAATTATTTCGACCTGTTTTCGGCGTTGAAAAGCCTCGATCGATCTATAATTTCAAACACCAAAATTCGGCCATCAAAAGCCCTGCTTCAGTGGAGAAAAGCCTTGAGCAACCCCGTAATTTCTTATCTAGTGTTCGGACCACCCAAACGGTGACCAATGATAATTTTTTTGTTCGAAAATTGGTGTTTCTTTATCCCATTCCGTCCAAGAAATCTCCTCCCACAAAATCAATTCAGTCCATTTTGACCCAATCCTATCAAGAACAAATTCAAGAACTAGGGTTTTGGACCAAAATCTTGGTTTTGAACCCCGATGGTTGATATTTTTTGTGATTGGACATGTGTGTCATGAGGAAGGAGAGGAGTATTTATGCAAGAATTGAAGAATCTTCCCCCATTTTTTTGGTAAACATCGTTTTGGCCCCTCAATTTTTGCCTCTTTCGCAAATTTGAGAATTTTTGCATTTGACCTTAATCTTAAAGTTAGAGGACGAACTTTTTCGAAGGCGGAGAGAATGATGTGAGTGAAAAATTTGGGTTTATTTTTAGGGTTTTATTGTACTTTTGTTATTTTTGAATCTTTATTTTATTTTTAGTCTTTCATTGTATTTTCCTTTTTTGTTAGTATTTAGAAGAAGGAAGGTTATTGGCTCCTAGGGACATGATTCTAATTAGATTCTTAGCTTAGAGGCCAAACAACCTCCTTCCTATAAATACTCCTTTGTAGACTCATTTGGGGCATTCTTCCATTTTGAGGTATTGAGATTTGAGAGAGTTGAGAGATTTATCTTTTCATGCTCCCATTTGACGTCATTTACGTCAATTGGTATCAGAGCCTAGTCGTTTCACCTGTTATTGTTGTAAAATTAAAACTCGTAAACAACATCAAGGAGGGTTTCAGAAAAGATGAACACCTTCGCGGAACCTCCTTATGATTAAATCATGAAGACCATCAACTGATTGATGGCCTAATTAGTTGAGATTGATGCATGAAATCCTCCACCGACAACCACCACCACTCACCTTCCTCCACCACCATTAACCCTAACCCTAGCCCCCCAAAACCCACTACCTACGCTTCCTCCACCCCTTTCCCAACACTCCAAGAAAATCAAAACCCTAACCCTATTTCCCCAACCACCAAATCAAGAACCACTTTTAGCACCATCCAACCACCTTCGACCGTCACCTACACCTACCGATATGGACAGAACCCTTGCCCAATCGTAGCAACATCGTCGAATAGCCCCGTTCAAGAGATAGAAAACCCCGGACGAAACCCTATAACCCCGCTATCCTTCCCATTGTCCAAAAATACTCCCCCGATTACCCCACCCTGTTACAACAACCCTCAAACCCCTACCGACCACACCCTGAGCCTGAACTGTACGATCCGCCCACCCCTAGCCCCTCCATCAGTCCCTTTCCTAATGCCGACAAGCTTCGGCAACCACCCAAGTCATTTTCAATGCCGAAAAGGTCTTATACACCCTCGATAGCTTTTTCCCCACTTTCCAACCACGCTAGGCCCCACCGCAACCCTATGTTACTGCTGCACATCTTCCGTCAACATTGCATAGCCCAAAAGTCAGTGTTGTGGACTCGGGCAAGAGTTATTCAATGCCAGATGGCTTTTTTGATGTTCCACCAATGAATCATGTTCCAATCAAGCATTTGAACTATTTCTAGCGTTAAAAATCCTCCATCGATCTCTAATTTTAAACAACAAGATAGTTCTGACTCTGAATAAGCCTTCCGACCAAAATTTGGCCATCAAAAGCCCTATTTTAGTGGAGAAAACCCTTGAGCAGCGCCGTCATCTCTAATCTAGTGTTCAGACCACACAAACGGTGGCCAACAACAAACTTTTTGTTCAAAAATTGGTGTTTCTTTATCCCATTCAATCAAAAAAATCTCTTCCCACGAAATTAATTCAATTTCAATCCATTTTGACCAAATCCTATCAAGAATAAATTCAAGAACTAGGGGTTGGCACCAAAACCTTGGTTTTTGACCCCAATGGTCGATATTTTTTATGATTGGACATGTCTGGCATGAGGAAGGAGATAAAGATTGATGCAAGAATTGAAGAATCTTCCTCCATTTTTTGGTAAACATCGTCTTGGCCCCTCAATTTTTGCCTCTTTCGCAATTTTGGGAATTTTTGCATTTGACCTCAATCTTAAAGTTAGAGGACGAACTTTTTCGAAGGCGGAGAGAATGATGTGAGTGAAAAATTAGGGTTTATTTTTAGTATTTTTAGGGTTTTATTGTATTTTTGTTATTTTTTAATCTTTATTTTATTTTTAGTCTTTCATTGTATTTTCCTTTTTTGTTAGTATTTAGAAGAAGGAAGGCTATTGGCTCTTAGGGACATAATTATAATTAGATTCTTATCTTAGAGGCCAAGTAACCTCCTTCCTATAAATACTCTTTTGTAATCTCATTTGGGGCATTCTTCCGTTTTGAGATATTGAGATTTGAGAGAGTTTAGATAGATTTATCTTTTCTTGCTCCCATTTTGACGTCATTTACGTCAAAAGCTTTTTATTTTTAAAGAAAATTCATCAAGAAATTTTTAGGAAGTTGAAAAGAAGAGATGTTATAAATCGATAGATAAGTAGAGACAAAGTTAATGAGCTTATTCTAGATTACTAAGATACAAATTGATTATACCATAAATTAATTTTCCCATCTAATTTTAAAACGAGATCCTGAAAAATGGTTTTGGTCATTCTACCATTGATTAATAACACTCCTAAATATATCTCATTATTGGTAAACTTAGGAATATGTCTTGTGGGTACCCGAAATTAGAATGATGGGCCTGGATGAGTAGCCCAATTGTAAAAGGCCCAAAGTCCAGACCCCCCATATCTTAACCGGTTATGATTTAGTCTTCTCCCATGTTCCCATTAAAAGGGGTTCTAGGAGAAGATGGAAAACGTGGGGGAGTCCAACACCCCCACTCCCTGAAATGGACATGTATATAATGAACCCTTGGTCCGGGGAAAAGGACATACTGTATTCTCTGTAATCACTCCCCGGAGTACATAGAAATAATATTGGCTGCACCACTATGGACGTAGGCACCTTTGCTGAACCACGTACATCTTTTGTTATGTGATTGGCATTTTGTATTCCTTATTTTGCTTAGTGATCGTGCTTCTCTTTTTTCTTTGTGTTGAATAATAATTGTCACCACAATTGGCACCGCCTGTGGGAACGTTTATCTTCCCTAAGAAATCCCACACCAAGAAAAGAGTTCAAAATGTCTGGTTATAGTAGTAATGCTCCCCAGGCAGGAGACATCCAAGAACTTCCTACTGCTCTCAGGATTAGATCTGAAGTTCGGCGTTTAGATCAGAGGACTCTCCTAGAAAGGCCAGCCTCAAAAGAAAGCCAAGGACCAGGTCCACATAGATATCCAGGTTGATTGATGCATATAAGGCGAGGCTCCACTAGCAGAGGGAGTCTTCTCGCAGGCACGAAGCTGAGAATGCTCGCCTCAAAAGAAGATTAGAAAGAATAGAGAGAGAACTCCATCATGGTACCAAGAGACGTCCATACCGCACTCCTAGCCCTCAGGGGAGCAAGTCTCGCAGCCGAGGAAGGAGTCCCAGGTGCAGATCCCAAAAAACTAAGGAAAACGAGTCAGAGGATGACCTACTCGAGCAACTGTGACTAGCTCTCCATCACAGGAGCCCAAATCGCAGCAACGAGAACATACAAAGTATGATCCGAAGGGAGATAGACCAACACCCTGCACATCACGGTGCCAGATCGACATGAGAACTCGCAAGGCGAGCTCTCAAAACTCAAATGAAATCACCCTTATCGAGGGAAATAGAAGAAGAAGAAGCCCCTAAGAAGTTTGCTATTCCAAGGTTTAAGATTTATGATGGTAAGACTGATCCCATTGATCACGTCAGGCAATACCGACTGGCCATGACTCTCTGGAATAATCGAGACGCGCTAATGTGTTGAATTTTTCCCTCGAGCCTGTATGACGTGGCGCAAAAATGGTTCGCAAGGCTCACCCACCGATCCATCAGGAGTTTCAAGTCTCTGGCCGAGCTCTTTACGACCCGATTCATTACTAGTATCTCCCATCCCAAAAGGATGGACGCTTTGCTGACAATGAAAAAGACGCCTCAAGAGACCCTCCGAGACTACGCGAAGAGGTACTGGGAGTTATTCAACGAGGTCGAGGACTCCTCGGAGAAAGTGGTAGTGGCCTCTTTCAAAATTGGGCTACCCAGCTCTTCCCTTTTGTACCAGTCCTTGACGAAGAAGGAAGCCATGACCATCGACGACCTAATGGACCGCATCGAGAAATATGCCAAGGTGGAAGATGTCACCCGCCTCAGCACAGGGGAAAATGGTCGAGCTAAGCTCGCTGCTAAGGACAGTGACAAAATTGAGAACTAGAAGAAAGGAGGAAAGAACGGGGGCAAAAATGGCTCCAAGAATGGAGGCAACAATGATGTGTCAAAAGCATTTCAGGCGATCAACACCTTTTTCAGAGAACCAATTTACAAAATTCTCGCAAAAATTAAAGACGAGCCATTTATTAAGTGGCCCAGGAAGATGGGAGGAGATCCCTGAAAAAGAAACAACGCGCTGAGATGCGCTTTTCACAAAAAGGAGGATATAAGACTGAGCATTACAAGGCTCTTAAGTCCCACCTCGAAGAGCTGGCCCAATTCGGGAATCTGAACGAATTCGTGGACAAAAGGGCAGAGAAGGTTGCTGCCCATAAAGAACCCAGGCCTGACAACGTGCTCGAAGACGATACCGGCCATGAATTAGTAATAATCCATGGGGCATCTGTCGCAAAACAGATTCAAGGAAATTCAGCCCTAATGGAGGTGAAAAAGCTTACGGCAGTGATGCAAGCTTTTCAGATCGATCCAGCGGAAACACAGTCAGGAAAGCGTCGTCGAGCAGATGATGTCGACTATAGTAAGAATATCGTATTTATGGATGAAGATCTAGTGGGAGTGAGAACCCCACATCATGATTCTTTAATCATTACTCTCAAGATAGTGAACTATGATGTCGATAAATTGCTCGTCGACCAAGGGAGCTCGTCCGAGGTGATGTACCTAGACCTGTTCAGAAAATTAAAATTAAGCATTACCGACCTGAAGGAAGATACTGTCCCTTTGGTTGGTTTTGCTGGAAAGATGATTATGCCCTTGGGAAAGATCATGCTGCCAGTAAGGGCAGGAAATATTTCTAAAATGATCTAATTTCTGGTGGTCGACATTGACTCGCCATATCAGGTTATCCTCGGCAGAGGGTGGTTACACGCAATGAAGGCAGTCTCCTCGACCTACCATCAGAAACTCAAGTATGTGACCGAGCATGGAGTAATAGAGATCCATGGCAATCAAGCGATGGCGAGAAGATGCTTCATAGCAGCCATCAACCCAAAACCAGAGAAGAAGGCTGAAAAGCGCAACGAGAAGGTTGAAGAATAAGAAGGTATGATACGTTCAAATAGCAATTAAAATACGAAAGGCCTGGAGTAGAGGAGACCAGGCTCTTCCCCTATGAACATGTCATCGAGGACCTGGAGGAAATCACAACTGGATATTGCGATGACAACATGATCTTCTTGATTGGAGCTTCTCTCACAGATCAGGAGAAGAAGGAATTGACTACCCTGCTAAGAAACAATGTAGACGTCTTTGCGTGGGAGCCATACGAGCTACCAGGAATTGATCCTAGTATGGTTTATCATCAGATTCACGTTAATCCCACCTTCAAACCAATCGCGCAGAAGGCACGGCGAACTACACCTGAGAAGGCAAAAGACGTGGAAAAAAAAGTGGAAAAACTTCTGGATGCAGGATTCATACGGGAGTTACAATTCCCCAAATGGTTATCCAACCTAGTAGTAGTTACAAAAAGCAACAGGAAGTGGACAGTTTGCATCGACTTCATTGACCTCAATAGAGCGTGCCCGAAAGACAATTTCCCCCTCCCAAAAATTGATCAACTGGTGGACGTCACTGCAGCTCACGAGTGGATGAGTTTTCTGGATGCATACTCAGGGTATCATCAGATCCCTCTGTATATCCCAGACCAAGACAAAAAAGGATTCATCACCACGGTTGGGTTATACTGCTACAAGGTCATGCCCTTCGGGCTCAAAAACGCAGGAGAAACTATCCAGCGGCTGGTCACCAAGATGTTCAAGGACCAAATGGGAGACACCATGGAGGTCTACATCGATGATATGCTCATTAAAAGCAAGAAGAAAGAAGACCACCTCTCAGACCTGTCAAACACCTTCGAAATCCTCAAGAAGTACCGAATGAAACTTAACGCGAGCAAGAGTTCCTTCAGTGTCCAGCCAGGAAAATTTCTTGGGTACTTGATCAGTAAGAGAGGCATCGAGGCTAACCCAGACCAGATCGATGCAATAAATAAGGTACAACCTCCTCGCACAATCCGAGACGTACATAAGCTCACCGGTATGCTCGCTGCCTTAAATCGCTTTATCTCTAAGTCCTCCGAGAAGTGCAAGCCTTTCTTCCAGCTTCTAAAGGGAAACAAAACGGTAGAATGGAACCAAGATTGCTCGTGGGCATTGTACGAGCTGAAGGCTTACCTCAGTTCCCCACTACTGCTCGTCATACCACATGAAATAAATTCCTTGTACTTGTACCTCTCCGTTTCTAACCACACTGTCAGTTCTGCATTAATGTACGAAGTTGCAGGAATCCAGCACTCCGTTTATTACACGAGCAAGACCCTACTAGACGCCGAGCAAAGGTACGTACCACTGGAGAAGCTCGCCTTTGCACTAGTAGTGGCTTCAAGGAAGCTGAAGCACTATTTTGAAGCCCACACTATAATCGTCTTTACATCGCACCCCCTTAAAGAAATCCTGAGGAAGGCGAATTTGTCGGGAAGATTGTCTAAATGGTCAGTCGAGCTCGGACGATTTGACATCCAATTTGAACCAAGGAACGCAATCAAGGGGAAGGTCCTTGCTGATTTCATAGCCGAATTTACAGGCGAGCAACCTTCCAACCAACCTCAACCAACAAGACAAAAGGGGAACGACGCGACGAAGGAAACCTGGAAATTGTTCGTTGATGGAGCCTCCAACTCAAAGGGGGTAGGAGTAGGCATTGTCCTCATTACTCCAGAGGATACAATCCTTGAATAAGGAATCAATCTTGGATTTGCAGCCTCCAACAACGAAGCAGAATACAAAGCCTTAATAGCCGGCCTCCAGAAGGATCACACTTTGGGAGCAAAGCATTTACAGGTGTTCGGCGATTCTCAATTAGTCTTCAATCAGATAAGTGGAGACTACAATGCAAAAGATGAAAGAATGGCAGCTTACCTCACCTTAGTGAAAAGACTAATGGCTAGCTTCGAAGAGATCAATGCCCAGCAATTTCTTAGAGGACAGAACAACCATGCTGATGCCTTAGCAGCCCTAAGTTCAGCCGTCGATTCCGACCTAAAAAGAATAATCCCCATCGATTTCCTCGCTCATCCGAGCATTAACCATAGCAGCAAGGCGCCAGGTGTGGAGTAGATGCTCCAAGTGGAGTCAGCACCAAGCTGGATGAACCCTTTAAGAAACTATTTGAAGGATGGCAGGCTCCCAGACGATAAAAAGATTGCCCACTGGATAAGAGTCAAAGCTGCTCGCTTTCACTTATCACCAGAGGGGAAGCTATATAAGCGATCTTTTTTCGGTCCATACCTTCAATGCGTTCACCCAAGGAATGTCGAGCAGGTCCTAAATGAGCTTCACGAGGGAATATGTGGAAGCCATATTAGAGGAAGGTCCCCAGTTTTTCGAGAAATAAAGGAAGGCTATTGGTGTCCATATATGCAAAGGGACTTTGCGATGTATGTTCGCAAGTGCCTGAAATGCCAACTTCACGCTCTTATGGTCCACCAACCTGCTAGCGACCTAAAATCACTGTCCAGCCCATGGCCATTCGCCCAATGGGGAATGGACATCGTAGGACCACTTCCTACCGCCATCGACAATCGCAAATATCTGTTGGTCGCAACTGACTACTTCACCAAATGGATCGAGGCGGAACCCCTAGCAAACATCCGAGATGCAGATATGATAAGGTTCATATGGAGAAATATAATCACCCATTTTGGCATCCCCAGAACAATCATCACTGATAATGGAATGCAGTTCGAGAGCAGCTCCTTTCAGAGTTTCTGTGATGAGCATGGAATCAGACACCATTTTAGCTCGGTGGCCTATCCTCAGAGCAATGGCCAAGCTGAGGCTTCCAATAAGACAGTGATCGACGAATTAAAGAAACGATTAGAGAGAGCCAAAGGCGCATGGATAAATGAATTACCATATATTTTATGGGCCTATCGAACCACTCCACAATGAGCAACGGGGGAAACCCCATTTTTGCTGACATATGGAATGGAAGCATCCATCCCATTAGAAGCAGGCTTGCCAACAATGAGGTACAGCCTTGTCAACCAGGGCCATAACGATGCAGCATTGCTCGTTGAGCTCGACCTAGCCGATGAGCGCTGAATAGTAAAACTAGCGAGCTATCAGTAACAACTCGCAAGGCATTATAACAAGAGGGTCAACCGAAGGGCATTCCAAGTTGGGGACTATGTCCTGAGGAAAGTCATAGGCAGCGCAGTAAAACCATCAGACGTCAAGCTAGGGCCAAACTGGGAAGGACCATTCAAGATGACTAGAGATGATCTGTAGGGAGCCTATCACATGGAAACGATGGAAGGCAGAGAGATACCCCGAGCGTGGAATGCAGCCAACTTTAAGAAATTCTATTTTTAGATTCTCCTTTTGATCTTTAATTATGAAACCGAAAGTTCATTTCCTTATCATTAATGAAAAGTTGTTTGGCAATTGCATTCTACGAAGTATCAGTTAACTAATTTGCATTTTACGAGGTGTCAATGTACAAACTTTATAACCCACACACCCTTTCCAAGTAATAGGCACACTGATCATTACACTATAATAGGGAAATGACCCTCCTCAGGTTTTCATTATGAAATATGAAAGACCTCATAAGCATGGCCCTTGACAATATATGAAGCCCTACAGGAGATCCTTAGGCAATATGACCAAGTCAGAATTGGTCACCAAATAATGTTTGGTTGAATAAAATCCTGATCGGATAGAGCATCTAACACCAGGTGTGTCCTCGCCAATTTTCACACTTACACCTAAGGGAGTGTGACGACATAACCTAAAAGGTAAAGTGAGGCAGAATGGTATCTGGTTGGCATACTAGACTGGAAGGACACTTACTTCATAATGCGAACATACAAATCTAGTCAGCCAAGATAGGCTCAAGATTTTTGAACAAAAATATGGAAAATATAAGACACTTGTTTAGTCGGCAAATTTGCCCAAAGCATAAATTTTATATTAATTCATCACATTTACAACAAATATAATACATGTTTAGTCGACGAGATCGCCCAAAACATCGAGATTACATCACTTCAATACAAAATATACAGAGTTACTACTGGCAAAATCTTAGTGAGGGTGAGGCCTCCGAGCAAGATAATCAGCTACTTGAGCTCTTCGACCATCATCGGGAGGGGGAACTAACTCTTCCTCGACTTCGTTAACATCCGACTCCAATAGCTGCCGAGGGATGGCATTAATGGGTATCCACTGATCATCTCTCCGGAAGGGGTTAGGCATCCGAGTGGAAGGAGATATTTCCTGGCGATACCAGAGCATTGAGTTCCTTAGAACTTGCATCTCTCTCAAGGCACTCAACCACCCCCTGATGAAGGCGAGCTCCTCAAACTCTGTCAGCCTCGTTAGAGCATATAACCAACCCTGGTCGTAACCGTCGCCCCATACTCGTTGAGGTCCTTTTTTAAACAGGTGCCGTAGCCGAGTAACGTCCCTTTGAAGCCCGACAACAATCACGTATGCTCGTCGGACATCATCACGGAGCTCTTCCATTTCTCTAACTGGGCCCCTAGCACTTGTACCATCTGGTGGAACAGTTGACGGGGTAAAACCTTACAGCACCATAGGAACATTGCTTGATCTTACTCCAACTCGTGAAGAGGAAGAACCTCGTAATACCCCAAGAACAGTGCTCGACGCATGTTCCCTGAGTCATGAGACTTCCCTCCTCAAAGCTTCATTCTCCCGCTAAAGAACCTCCCCGACCTGATTGATCTCAGAGGAATCCAGGAGCCTTGCTCTCAATGTATTCACCTCCTCTTGGACTGAAGCACCAACTTCTTCCATCTCTTGAAGCCTGTCTTTCAACTTGGCCATAAGCTCAGACTGATCCTTATACTTCTGATTCCTTGATCTAAGAGATTTGCAAATCTTAATAAAGGCTTGGTGAACCTGAGGACTTGCATTGGGATCAAGGGTCCTGCCCAATTGAGATGTGGAAGGAATATACTCTTCTACATTAATCAACTACAAGACATAAAAGAGCAAGGAAAGGCAGAATTATTCATTGCACTAAGGGAATGAGAAACTTTTTCATTTCATTAATAAGGGTCAAAGTACATCGAGCAGTAAAAAGGAAAATTATAAGCAAAAATATAAAAGTAGTCCTAGAAGTAAATTAACTGGCAACCTCAGGCTGCTCAGAGGTAGTTGGCTGCTTCCCCTTGTCAGCAGCTGTAGAGGCATCCTCCTCTGCAGGGATAACCTCAGTCACCTGGGCAGGGCGAGCATCGACAGGAATTGTCTGAAAGGCCGAATCAACGCCTTCTATGGCTAGGGCAGGGGCTTCTTCATCTAAAGTTGGCTTCGGGCCCGAGTCGTGCTCATCGAAAAGAGGAGAGTCAACATCGACACCAGCAGCTAAGAGGGCCTTGCTCTAACCCTTCTTGAAGTTCAAACGACTGATGTAGCCTATCTGAACCTCGGCGTCTTCATATGTAGCAGCCCACCCGGAGTTGTATGAATCCTCCTTAATGGTGGCTGCCTGGGACTCTTTCTCCTTTAGCTGCTCGGCCAGTACCTTGTTCTCCTCTACGACGGCCAACTTGCTTGAGCAGACCAGATCATAGGCCTGTCGCAGCTCAATCAGCTCTTTAACCGCCGCATCCATCTCTCGATTGGAATTGATGAGGGCCAGGTCAGAAGAAGCTCGGGCAGCATCAACAGTCTTTAAATAAGCCTCCAGTTGAGTGCCCCTCACTTTCAAGGCATCACTCTGCTTCTCCAGCTCCTTATTCCTTCTCATCAGCTCGTCGCGAGAACGTTAGAGCACGACTAAGTCAGTCACAAACTGCAAAAACAAAGAAGACATCAAGAAAAGGAAATAGCTAACACTTAATAAAGCATTGGAGAAAAGAAAAGGTCTTACCAAAGCTAGCCTCTAGCTAGCCTGTAGGGCCAATTGATCAGACCCCAGCGCCCTTTGGTGATCAACAAGAAGAACTTCCCTCTTGAGCAGTGCGGGGGCCAACTGAGGAGAAATAGCAACTGAGGACCCCTCGGGTAATGCGAACACCGGGACCAAGGCCTGCCCAGCCTTCGTCCTCGATTCCATCCTTCTCCTCTCATCCTCTTTATCTTTCTCTATCCTCCTCTTCTCCTCCATACTTCTCTTCGCCTCCATCTTCTTTCTCTCCTCTTCCTTTTTTCTCTCTCTCTCTTTCAACTATTCTTCTTCTTTCCTCTTCCTCTCCTTCTCCTGAGCAGAAGACCGAGAGCCAGTGGCAACAACCCCAGTACTGGACTTTTGCTTCTTTGACCTCTGGGCGAGGAGCATGTGATCATCCTCGTCATTGTCCCAAATCAAGTTTTTCCTGGGAGGAACCATCTCCTCACTTGAACTGCAGGACGTGCTCGAAGATTCTCGAGCTTCAGAAACTCCCTCTGAGTCAGAAGAGCTACCACCACTGGAGCTCCCCTCACCAAAATTTCCTTCAGCACCACGTACAATGTCACTCTCAGAACTGCTCTCCTCCTCGTCTAACTGGATAGGATCAGCATCAGTCTCTTCAGAGGTATCAAACTCGGGACTGCTATCTACCGACTTTGCTATAAAGTTAGAACCAACGTTTTTATATTCAAGCAAGAAGGCAGAAGATCGGGATGCTCGCCATTAGCTAGGGGATCCATAATACTCCAAGCCTTGATCAACTCAGAAAGATAAACCTCGTTGAGAGCAGGTTCCAAGTTCTTCGACCTCGCTGAAGAAAAAACGGGGAAGAGTTAGAAAAATCACAAATCAGTAAAAAAGTTGAAAGAACAGGAGCAAAGACTACCTATATATTCTTTCCCATAAAAGGGAACAAAGAACCTATCAGACCTCAACCCCTCAGTCTGGGGGAAAAACTGCCAATTTCTAGCAAGGAAACCATCTTGCCAATAGTCCTTATGGGAATCAGGTAGGTTTACCACCAATAACCTGTCGGGACTCCTGGTTTTGAGATAGAGAACACCAGAACTAGTTCGAGAAAAAGAATGGCAAAAGCAGACCTCGGCAAGCCCTAACTTGGTACCATATAACTGATTTATTCTATAAACCCCATTGATTATCTTCAACACATTGGGCGAACACTGTGCAAGAATAATATTGAAATAACCAAAGAAATGCAAGAATAGGTTTTTGGGAGGAAAAGTTAGTCCCCCTTGGGAAAGCAGCAAGACATGGATCTAATGGGTACTCTCTATCTCTCTAACATTTCTAGGGGGAGGGACATACTCAATAAAACTTCCTAAACTCTGACACTGACCTATTACCGATCTTTGCCATTGGGAAACCCTAGAAAACTACAAATTCAAAGAGAAAATACAAAGAGAAGGCACAGGAGACTTACAAGATGAAAGTTCGACTCGAACGATGAAGAATCACGAGCCCAAATGACAAGGAAGCAATAATAATGGAGACTGAGAGAAGAAGACGTGTATCGCTAAAGCTCACAAAAAATAGGAGAGTACTGAGAAGGTTGAAACGACGATCGAGAAATGACTGCTCTGGATAGCTTTTGAGTGCTGCTAATCATAATGCACAGACCACGAAGCAAGTGCCACCTAAACCCAGTCCTCGAACTTTGGGAAGAGTTGCACGGTATAAAAATGAGCCATTATGACAAATCATTTAAATTTATTAAGCCCAAAGTATGGCCCAACAAACTTAGGGGCAATTGTGGGTACCCAAAATTAGAATGATGGGCCTGGATGAGTAGCCCAATTGTAACGGCCCAAAGTCCAGACCCCCCATATCTTAACCGATTATGATTTAGTCTTCTCCCATGTTCCTATTAAAAGGGGTTCTAGGAGAAGATGGAAAACGTGGGGGAGTCCAACACCTCCACTCCCTGAAATGGACATGTATATAATGAACCCTAGGTCCGGGGCAAAGGACACACTGTATTCTCTGTAATCACTCCCCGGAGTACATAGAAATAATACTGACTGCACCACCGTGTACGTAGGAACCTTTGCTGAACCACGTACATCTCTTGTTGTGTGATTGGCATTTTGTATTCCTTATTTTGCTTGGTGATCGTGCTTCTCTTTTTTATTTGTGTTGAATAATAATT
Organism: Sambucus nigra; assembly: GCA_949130495.1. NCBI lineage: Eukaryota > Viridiplantae > Streptophyta > Magnoliopsida > Dipsacales > Adoxaceae > Sambucus > Sambucus nigra. The sequence goes on along the minus strand of OX422213.1, from coordinate 554,401,165 downwards.
TTCACCACATGTCTAATAACATCAATTCCATGTCTAATATTTTTGTCAATTTGATTAGAAAATAAAATAGCAAATTTATCATTATTAAAGCTTTAACCATAAATATTACAAAATTTATCATTTTTTTTAATTCTTAGCACTTGAAATAGAACCTTTCAAAATAATGCAATCATGGGCAAAAGGCAAAATAGGGATAGCAAATTTATAAGCCCTACAAGCATAAGTAAGTTTATCTTTATTAGCTTTACTAAAGGAATGAATAAAATCACCCAAAGTCATAATGAATATATAACATGATGAAGGATCTCCTTGATAGATGGAACTAAAAGGTTTCAAGAAAGAAAAAGTTTGACCATTAATAATAGTAGACAAGATACTAGTAGAGATACATGTTATAATTTTTTTTACCCAAAAATTCGAAAACCCATGTTCTTTTAGCATCCTTTGAATAAAAGGTCATTCTAGTTTGTCATAAGCTTTAGAAATGTCGATTTTAATAGCAACGCTTCCCAGTTTTGATTTACATCCTCTTATAATATGAAGCATTTCATGAGTGATTAGGATATTATCTTGTATAAGCGTACCAGGAACAAAAGCATTTTGAAAAGGAAAAACCATTTCAGATTAAAAAAGGACAAATTTTGTTAATCATAATCACCGAAATAAGTTTATAAACAACAATGCAAAGGCTAATAGTTCTAAATTGAGAAGTTTTAGTTCGATTAGAAGTTTCTGTAATGAAGACCAATTTTTTAGTTATGTTTTTTAAGACATAGCCAGAGTGAAAAAAAGGAAGGAACAACCCTCATCAAAAAGGAGCCCACCACATCTAGTGAGCTTTAAGAAACCTAACTTTATGTCCATCTCGTCCAGGTGATTTTTAAGAATAGCCCAAATAATGTACTTGATTTCAATATCAGAGATAGGTTTACTAAGTTAAAGTAATTACATCCTATCAAGGTTATGAGGACAATGGTCTAAATCTTCAAAACTATTATTAGGATTAGAAAAGGTGAACCCATTAATGTAAAAATTTGGAAATTCAAGCTCAATGTCAGTTTGAGAAGAAATCCATACATTGTCATCATTAAAATTAAAATTAATTTCTTTCCTATTCTTTCTACGGTTAATAGTATCATGAAAATACTTGCAGTTATAATCACCAGAATTATGCTAACCTCTTTTTATTCCAAAACATGTTTTCTATCCAAACGAGCTCCCCCAATTTGTTTTCCAAAATAATTTCAAAATTAAGTAAGTCCTGGATCCGAAGCCTTCCTAACATTAGAAAGTTGTTCTTGAGTCTGAGGAATAAATATTTTAATATTACCATTTTTCTTTCAAAATTTTATATTTTTCATTCAAAATTTAGATTTCCTAACATATTGAAAATCAGAAGATCCTTGCACGGGTGTGGACATACAGTCTTTAATAGGAGTTTTGTAAGAATCTTCAGAAACCCAAGCATGATCATAAATATAACAATATGATCTAAAATTATATGTAGAGTTAGAGTCTATACATACATAACAATGGTCAGGACTAGAATTTGAAAGGTGAGAAACATTTTTGAGAGGAAAAGACAAATTCTATAAGTTAATACCTAAGTAATGATATTGTATCTCCCTAATATGCATATTTAAACCCTGTTTATTAGACTAAGTATGAGTAGGACCACGATATCCTAATTCCCTCAAGCCACAGTCCTAAAGACAAGAACTAAAAGCTAAGGTATCACATAAATTAAAAGGTAATCCACTAATTTTTTCAAAGGGCGATAAGAAAAAGTTAAAACCACCTAAAACAAGCCAAGGTAAGTTAATATACGATGCAAGATCACGAATAATATCCCATAACTGGCCTATATTGAGAAAAGTTATAAATTGTATATAGCAAAAGAGTAGGGAGAGGTGTAGCAATTTCCAAAATAAGATGAACAACTCTTTAGGATTCAAATACTATCATGACAGTCATAATAAGTGCATTCCATAAGACCCACATTCCATAGAAAAACTCAATGTAGGAATAATATGTTGGCCCTCAAAATGGAATCTCCTAATCAGCCTAAAGGAGCCAATACAATCAACTCTAATATCCATCACAAACATAAAATATGGGTGATGTTGGGTAAAGATGTTCATAAAATCCAACCTAAACTGATGTCTATTAGCACCCTAGCACTCCATTGAAGAACTTTCATGGGTTGGATTGAAAGGAGATTTGTTAATACCTGCAATGATGTATCTGGCATCCAAGGCATCACAAAGGTTCTTAGAATGTTACAAATGAACTGCTGGAGTACTACATTTAACTTATGTCTAGCCTTGAACATGTAAACTTGTTCTTGGTCTAGAACTAGTTGAACGTCGAATCATTCTAACTTTACCGGTAGAAGGAGTAAACCCATTTGATAATTTATTGCATGAGGTTGGATGTGGAATGGGTGAAACTCTAAGTTTCCTAACCTTGCTTCAAAATTTGATCTCTTAGAAAAGGGGGTGGCATGACTAACCCTGCAAATAGAGGTGGGTATTGAGGTATGGGTTGGGGTTGAGGGTAAGGAAGCTCTATTCAAGGTAAATTGAAAGTCGGTTGGGTATTTGAGTTCTGGGTCTGAAATAGATGGAAACAAAATGGTATGTTTGGGTTAGTATTTGTATAATTTTTCTCTTCTCATAAGACCATTCTCTATGGATGTTTAGTCTGTTACAGTGACTGGAGTTTGGTTGGGAAAGTTTGGTTGAGTGTTGGTTGTTATTAATTTAAGGTAAAGGTCTAAGTGGAATTGATTTGGATAGCCGAGGTTGTGTAAGAGGAAGATTGATGAGTAATATGTTGGAAAATTGGACTTAAAAGTTGGACTTAAAAGCTGTCCAGATTTTTTGGACAGAATTTTGAGCAAATTTGAGATCAAATTTTGGTGAGACCCACACTACGATAATTGTGGGACCATATACGAACGCGTTGTCCTTCACAAGGAGATTAACGTGGTATATTCACATGTACAATTCTATTAAGTTATGAATGATATATTTGTGTCCAAAGTGACTCATAAAGCAATGAAAGTTAATGAATTGGGTGTGTTTTAACTCTTGTCCCACATTGGAAGAGTAGTGAAAAATTGAAGAGTTAATAACACCCCAAGTATGGACTAAGGCTTGGATGCCTTTGGGGTATCCCAACTCTTTGAAGGAGAGATGTCCTACACTATGCATGTGTTGGGCTTATAAAAATCTCTCTTTTTCGATTCGGCTCGGCCCGAGATTATAAAAATCTTTTTTTTTTGCCGAATTAATTAACTTTCTAGGCTTTTATTAATTAATTATTAATTAAATGTTTGTCAGTTAATGGCCAAAGGTCAAAAGTTAACAAAATTAACTATTTTGACAGTTAATTTCGGTTTTGACTGTTCCCAACAATCAAAACCTTTTCTATAAATAAAATCCTTCCCCTACAATTTTAGACTAATGAAAAATTCCCCTCCAGGAATTTCGAAAATGCTTATGCCATATTTTCTTCATCCAGAAATTCTTTCTCTCATTTCTACATTGCATATTACTGTTCTGGTTGAGTACAAAAACACAGATTTAAGTTCATTGAAATGAATTATTGTCGTGTTACATAATTAATTGGAAAATTCGTTCTATCTTGGGAGACAATATTCATCAACCTCAAAGCACATTGGAAGGAATAAATTATCTTAAGGACACTGTGGAAATTCACAGGGCTCGAATTCTTTTCTATTTATATTATTATTTCTGTAAATACTAGTAAGTTCTATTTTCTGTAATTTCTTTTTATTTCTATAATTGTAATAATAATAATTCATAATTCTGTAATGTTGTATTTATTAAATAGTAGACATAACAATCTTAAGACAATTTATCTTTTCTCTACTATTTATATTGAGTACAAAATATTTTTTTTAATTACAATAAATCTGTATAACAAAACAGTTTTATAGAAATTAAAATTAAAGTTTTCTTTTATTAAAGAAATTTAATAAAACAGCTAGTATTATAGAAAATTAATTTTCTACACTATTTTTTGAATTCTGTTTCAGAAAATAAATTTTGAAAATCTGTTTATGTAAGAATTATTTTTTATTAATTTTAAATTTTGTTTTGTACAGAATTTTTTTAATATTAAAAACATTTGACACATATTTTTTCTTAATTTAGACTAGTAAAAACTAGTGTTTAATATTTTAGTTTAATTATGTGTTATATAATTCAGAATATTATTTAGAATTCTTGTTAGAATTCAATTAGTCTTAATTATATTTTGTGAAAATTGGTGTACATAATTTTGTATTCTGTTTTGATAATTGCATTACAAATGAATACTATCATTGATAAAAATTTTGTTTTTGTAATAGAAATGGAATCAGAAAATGTAATAAAAGTTTCGCCACCTACCGTGAATGTGATACATGCACCTATTGTTTCCCCCGTAAGCATGCCACATGGGGAGAAACCGAAAAGATTTACTGGGGCTGATTTCAAACATTGGCAAGGATAGATGTACTTTTACCTCACAAATTTCCAATTGGCAACGTTCGTGTATGAGTATTGTCCACCTTTGAAAGAAGGAGATGAGGTTGCAAAAGTTGCTTTTGTTGAACAATGGAAACATTCTGATTATCTGTTCCGTAACTATATCCTGGCGTACTTGGACAAGACATTGTATCACGTCTACAACTCTATGAAAACCGCAAAAGAATTATGGAATTCTTTGGAGAAGAACTATAAAACTGAAGACGCTGGTATGAATAAATTCATCGTGGGCCATTTTCTTGACTTCAAAATGATTGACTCCAAGCCAGTTATTGCACAAATTTAAGAACTTAAAGTTATTCTTCATGACATTCATGCTGAAGGAATGTTAGTCAGTGACACTTTTCAAGTGGCGACGATAATTGAAAAATTGCCTCCATCTTGGAATTTATTCAAAAATTATCTCAAGCACAAACGCAAGGAGATGAATGTTGAAGAATTAGTAGTTCGATTGAGGATTGGAGAAGACAACCGTAAATATCAAAAGAAAAGTAGGAAGAACATCATGGAGTCCAAGGCTCATGTGGTTGAGGGTCCTAAATCCAAACTTAAGCATGATGGGGAATGAACATCTAAGCAAAGAAAGAAGTTCAAAGGCAAATGCTATAATTGTAACAAGCTAGGACACCACTCAAGCGATTGTCTCAAACCAAAGAACGTGAAAAAGAACAATGCTCAAGAAAATGTGATGGAGGGTGAGAACATTTCCGATGGTATCGCATATATGAATCTTTCTGTTGTTGTCTCTGAATTCAATTTGGTAGGAAATACCAAGGAATGGTGAGTGAATACTGTGGCTACACGCCACATTTGTGCAAACAAATGGATGTTCACTAATTATAAGGCTTTGGAAAATGAGGAGACTATCTTTATGGGAAACTCTTCGAGTTTTACGGTCGTGGGACAAGGAATGATTATTATGAAGATGACTTCGGGAAAGGAGCTTACTCTTAACAATGTGTTGCACGTGCATGACATTCGCAAGAATCTGATTTCTGGATCGCTTCTAAGCAAAAATGGGTTTAAACTTGTGTTTGTTTCTGATAAGTTTATGTTGTCTAAAAATGATGTGTATGTGGGAATGTAATGACATTGATGCCTAAGGCATCCCCTATGAATTAAATTACTAGTTCTCTTACTTAACTGAGTCTTCTAATATTTAGCATGCTAGATTAGGACATGTTAATTTTGATACCTTGGGTAGATTAATTAACTAGGATTTTTTTGCCAAACTTTAATATTGATTACAATCATAAATGCGATGTTTTCGTGGAATCAAAATTAGCTTGATTACCTTTTCATTCTATTGAAAGGATCATCGAACCACTAGATTTAATTCACACAGATATTTGTGATTTAAAATTTGTATAAACTAGAGGTGGATAAAAGTATTTTATTACTTTTATTGACAATTGTAAAAAATATTGCTATGTATTTTTATTACATAGTAAAGATGAGGCTATTAATGCATTCAAACAATATAAGAATGAAATTGAGAATCAATTAAGCAAAAAGATAAAGGATATTAGGAGTGATAGAGGAGGTCAATATGAATATCCATTTGAGGAATTTTGTTCTGAAAATGGAATTATTCGTCAAACCACCGTTCCTTATTCTCCTCAATCGAATAGTATTGTTGAACGCAAAAATCGTACATTGAAGGAGATGATGAACTCTATGTTAATAAGTTTAGGAGATCCCCAGAATTTGTTGGGCAAAGCATTATTATCTTCTAATTATATTCTTAACAAAGTACCACACAAAAAAACTCATAAAATGCCTTATGAGTTATGGAAACGTTGAAGACCTTGATATCAATATTTACAAGTTTGGGAGTGCTTAGCCAAGGTAATGGTTCCTAAACCTAAAAAGGTGAAAATAGGGCCAAAGACCGTTGACTATGTATTCATCGGTTATGCTACTAATAGCAGTGCATATTGTTTCTTAGTTTGTAAATCTAAGATTTTAGATATTCATATAAATACGGTTATTGAATCGAGGGACGCTTCATTTTTTGAAAATAAATTCCCATATAACATGACCCAAGAATCTGGTCATGCTAAAAGGATAAATCAAGCTACTATAAATGGTACTCATCAACTTATTGAACCAATTGAGGATGAACCACGACGTAATAAAAGAGCAAGAACCTCGACTTCTTTCGGTCCGAATTTTCTAACATATCTGCTAGAAAATAAACCTCAATCGTACAAAGAAGCAATATCCTTACCCGATGCTTCTAATTGGAAATAAACAATTAATAGTGAAATTGAATCCATATTACAAAATCACAAATGGGAACTAGTGGATCTTCTACCAGGTTCAAAATCGTTAGGTCATAAATGGATCTTTAAAAAGAAGTTAAAGGCCGATGGATCAATTGATACATATAAAGCTAAACTTGTTGCTAAAGTCTATAGGCAAAAGGAAGGGTTGGATTACTTCGACACATATTCACCGGTAATAAGAATTACGTCCATTCGGATGTTAATAGCAATAATTGCTATTAATGGACTTGAAATACATCAAATGGATGTAAAAACCGTATTCTTAAATGGTGAACTTGATGAGAAAATTTATATGGAGCAACCTGAAGGGTTCAATGGTCCTGGACAAGAAGGAAAAGTATATAAGCTTGTTAAATCACTTCACGGATTGAAATAAGCACCTAAGCATTGGCATTAAAATTTGATAATGCAATGCTATCAAATGGTTTCAAAATTAATGAATGTGACAAATATGTTTACTTTAAATATATTCAAAATGGATATGTCATTGTATGCCTGTATGCTGATGATATGCTTATCATGGGTAGTAACCTGGAAATCGTCAGAACTACAAAACAATTGTTGAGTAGTCGATTTGACATGAAAGATATGGGTATCGTCGCTATTATATTAGGAATTTAAATTTCTAAAACATCGGATGGACTTATATTATCTCAATCTCATTACATAGAGAAAGTACTTGAAAAATTCAAGAAGTATGATATCAGTCCTACCAAGACACCTGTAAATGTAAATTTACATCTAGCAAGAAATAATGGTGAAAGCATATCTAACCTAGAGTACTCTCGTATTATTCGCAGTTTAATTTATATCATGAACTGTACACGACCGAACATAGCATACTCAATAAGTAAGCTAAGTCGATTTACGAGTAATTCAGGGAGAGATCACTGGAAGGCAATATTGAGAGTTTGGGGTTATTTGAAATATACTCAAAATTGTGGACTGCACAACTCAAAATATCCAGCTATTCTTGAAGGATATTGCGATGCAAATTGGATATCTGATACAAAAGACTCCAAGTCTATGAGTGGGTATGCGTTTATCCCTGGAGGTGCAGTCGTATCTTTGAAATACTCAAAATAAACTTGCATTGCTAGATCGATAATGGAATCTAAATTCATTACACTAGACAAAACTAGAGAAGAAGCTGAATGTCTTTGAAATTTCTTAAAGGATGTTCTAAATTGGTCGAAATATGTGTCCGCAATATGTATACATTGCGATAGTCAATTGGTGATTGGAAGGGCACATAATAATATGTATAACGGAAAGTCACGATATATTCGTTGTTGACATAATACCGTTAGACAACTTCACTCAAACGGAATTATCTCAATTGACTATGTAAAGTCAAAAGATAATATAGCGGATCCATTAACGAAAGGTTTAAACCAAGAGCAAATTTAAAGATCATCGAGAGGAATGGGTCTAAAGCCTATAAATAAATAAGAATCAATATAGTGGCAACCCAAACTAGCTGACTGAAGATCCCAAGATCTAGGTTCAATGGAAAAACCGAACTACATTGTATTCAGTAAGCACTATAGGATATTTAATCATATCAATTCCAAAGATAAGACAATGCATATCTGCCGCCAAATTAGGATAAGTTATTCTTTTAATGACATCCATATCTTAGTATATCTAAGTGGGGTATTTCACGATACTCTTTATGGAAGTCACCTATGTGAGTAAGAAGGGGGACACTTCTATGAGAATAGTGAAAGGCATATTCTCTAAAATACTCACGGAACCAAGTGGTGTTCATGGCAAAAATGAACACAAACGTGAGAACCAACTGTGTTGAAGAATTATTGTGTGAATACAGTTCTCTAGGTTTACAGAATCGGTTGACGGTTCAAGGACGTGAAGTCTACTGATTAACTAAGTAAATCCGATAGTATATCACAAAGGAAAGTTCCAGGTTACTAGACTACTTCCCCCGATACAATAAATCTTCTGTTTTACTTAGCCTGTGTCTGCATCTGCATCAGCATCTGTTTTGTTTCTAATTATAGCGATATATCATTCATGTGGGGGATTTTTGGAAAATTGGACTTAAAAGTTGTCTAGATTTTTTGGACATAATTTTGAGCATCTTTGAGCTCAAATTTAGGTGGGACCCACACTACAATAATTGTGGGACCATATATGAATGTGTTCTCCTTCGGAAGGAGATTAACGTGGTATATTCACATGTCTAATTCTATTAAGTTATGAATGATATATTTGTGTCCAAAGTTACTCATAAAATAATGAAAGTTAATGAATTGGGTGTGTTTTACCTCTTGTCCCACATTGAAAGAGTAGTGGAAAATTAAAGAGTTAATAACAACCCAAGTATGGACTAAGGCTTGGATGCCTTTGGGGTATCCCAACTCTTTGAAGGAGAGATGGACTAAACTATGCAATCTTAGGCTTGGACCAAAAGCCCACACGCGCGCAAGCGCACCGTCCATCCGTCTGGCCGGCTTGGTTCGATTCAGTTCGATTTGGTACGGGCTTAGGCTTATAAAAATTTCTCTTTTGGGGGCCAAAATTAATTAACTTTTTGGGCTTTTATTAATTAATTACGAAATTAATTAACTGTTTGTCATTTAATGGCTAAGGGTCAACAATTAACAAAATTAACTGTTTTGACAGTTGATTTCGGTTTTGACTGTTCCCAACAGTCAAAACATTTGCTATAAATAAAACCTTTCCCCTATAGTTTTAGACTAATGAAAAATTACCCTCCAATAATTCCGAAAATGAGTTTGCCTTATTTTATTCATCCAGAAAATTCTTTCTCTCATTTCTGCATTGCATATTACAATTCTGGTTGAGTACAAAAACACAGATTTGTGTTCATTGAAATTAATTATTGTCGTACTACATAATCAATTGGAAAATTCGTTCTATCTTGGGAGACAATATTCATTAGCCTCAAAGAACATTGGAGGGAATAAATTGTCTTAAGGACACTGTGAAAATTGACATGGCCCGAATTCTTTTCTATTTATATTATTATTCTTGCTTTTACTTTCTATAATTTCATTTTATTTCTGTAATTATATTAATAATTCATAATTCTATACTGTTGTATTTATTAAATAGTAGACATAACATAATGAATTGATAGGAATAATATAATCTAATGGTCTGTGTGATTGAGAATTATTGGAAGTGTAAACCTCCACGTGTAGGCTAAGGGAAGGCAGGTGGCAGGAAACAGGACATGTGTCCTTGGAAATCTCTAGTATCACCACGTGTCTAATTTGAGCTTTTATATGCAGATCTTTAGAAATTATATGTTCTTTATTATTATCTATTTTATTTAAAAAAGAGTGTTTATAAATGGTCTTAGGTAAAAGCCCAGGTTACCATTCACTATAGGATCGAAACTTATAGGTCCAGAAAAATTACCTATATTTAACAAATCAATTTTTTTAAGAGATACTTACCTTGATAATGTATTTGTTAATTTTAGGCCTCCAACATATATTAGGCTTTTCCAATCCACTCAAATATTTATTCCACGTTGGTTGTGAAGTTTTAGGTCGACATGTGTTATTAGGCCAAAAATAATTCATATTTTATCCATAAGATTTGGAACCCAAAAAGGAACCCTGACGTGATTTCATTGAATAACCACAAACACATGTCTAAAGACTCTTCCACCACTTGCCTTTGGAATACGTCATTTAACAATAGTCCAATCCTCTAAATCGAATCTATTTTCTAGAAAATAGAAAATTTCCCCAAATTACTGTGTTTTCAATTCTCACAGGATTCCTTTATATGATCAATTAAATCACATTAGATATAAAACGTAAATTTAAGTTCATAAGCAATGAATTGCAGAAAACAAATAATTATTATTTTAGAAGGAAGAGGATCTGAAAGATTAAATTATATATAGTAGCTAACATATATATATATATATATATATCACTATCTATGGATATATGCAAGGGAAAAAAGTTTAGCTTAGGCTGGGTATTTATTTTATTTGCCACTTGGAATAGTTTGGCGTATCCCGATACAAACTACCACATACCGTCATGACAAACTGACCCCGAGATTGAAGACTTCCCTGCATCCCACAAATTGTGTTTTAAAATTATTCATAAGAGTTATTTGGGATGTTTATTTTTTTAAATGAGGCTGGTTTTTTAATTGGAAAAACAATTTTTTTTAACCTCGTTCAAACAAGATTAGATTCTCGTTTGAACGACTTTTCCATGTTGTTAAAAGTGTAGTTTGATCTCTACATCGAACAATCATCAAATGAGGGCCTACTGTTTGAATTTGTTTGAAGCTCGTTTGAATCTGGTTCAAACGAGATTGGAATCTCGTTCGAATGAACTCCATTTTTGTTCTAACAAAATGCCTTTCTCGTTCGAACAAGACTTATTTTCATTTGAACGAGCTGTCATCTCGAATTTTGTACACGAGCGATAAATATCTATTTCATTTCCAAATTTTGTGGGACTTTTGCCAAAACGATTTCTACACATCTATTGTAAAAGTTTTCAATATTTTGGTTTATAAAACACTTTTAATTTATAAACACGTCTCCAAATATATTTTTGTGAATCCTTTTGAACCTTGTTGAGATATACTCATTGTGGAGAGATCATTTCTATGACTGAATTGTGAAGTCGGAAGGATCACGATTGAAGATTGAAGGTTGAAGGTTGATCGGTGGATACTGAGGGTGGACCGCCACCTGTGGACTACTCAAGATTAAGTAGTATTCTTTAAAGATTCTGCGAAGAGTGCGTATTATGCCTGTGGGTTATATTAAGTAATATTATAAGTCGACCATCTTGTAAAATTTTGAAAGTGCTGATATAAAAAGTTTTGCCGTGAAAAGGGATTTTTCCTCCGTTGTTGCGTGATTACATGTTTATTTATGTAACTTATCACCTAGATGCATATCTTAAGATAATAAGATAAAATTGGTTTTGTGTTTGAGGCATTTAATTATATAAATGATTCTATTAAGATCGCCAACGCACTCTCAAATTGTTATCAAAGCAGGTTACCCAAAAATACTGTGTGATCCTTTTTTACAGATTTTTTTTCTTTGATATCAATTTTTTTTTAAATTGTTGATCTTTGAAAAGTTGGATTTTAATGGATAATTTGTATAATTAAATGTCCATATTTGATGGTTCCAATTATGCCTACTGGAAAACGAGGATAAGGTGAGCCTTAAAATCCATAGATGAACGTGTTTGATTAGTTTGTGAAAGAGGGTGGACTCCTCCCACTTTCAATGTAGATAATGTCGTTGGCCATAAACCTACGTCTCAATGGACAGAGGACGAATTTAAGTGGAGTAAATTTAACTCTCGTGGCTTAAGTTCTATTTATGGAATTGTCACCCTAGCGAGTTCCATCGTATCATTACGTGCACGACGTCTAAAGAATATTAGGATACTCTCCAACTCACCCACGAGGGTACCAATGCCGTAAAATGCATCTAAGCTTCAAGATTTGACCACCCAATTTGAGACCATTACCATGCTAAAGTCTAAGTCTTTTGATGATTTTTATGCACATTTGTCAGACATAGTTAATTCTAATTTTAATTTGGGTGAGAAAATTTCTGGGACGAGAGTTGTGAAGAAACTTTTTACTTCTTTCCCTGCACGCTTTACTCCTGAGGTCACCCTACTTAATTCGTTAGGGATCCTAAACACTCTTAGGTTAAAATAACTTGTAGGAGATATTCAAATGTATGAGATTGATAGGTTCCCTAAAACCATTAAACCTAAGGAAATACGGATTGCTTTAATGACTCAAACTAAGAAAAAGAAGAAAGAGAAAGTTTGTGAGTTTGAATCTGAGATTGATTTCGATGACTTGGCCCTTTTTTCCCCAAAAAAAAAATCTCAAATTTTCGGAAGAAAATTCTTTCAAAGAAAAGAATAAAAACAAAAACGAGAGCACAAGCGGGGGAGAGAAAGAGGAAGAGAGTAGATGTTATGAATGTGAGGGTAAAGGGAACAAGACACATGAGTATCCCACAAGGCTTAAGGGAAAGGGCAAGAAAATTGCACATATGGCCACTGTTAGCGATAGTGACATCGAGTCGGTTAACTCATGGGTAGAATGACCACATGAACCCTGTGTTGCATTCATGGCTAGTCACGTTATCACTTCTAGTTTATCCCACACCGATGAAGACATATCTAAACGTGAAAGTCTCAATGATGTTTTGATTCATTCAGGAGATAGTGAGTGTGAGGATGAGATTTTAAGTGAGGGAGAAGGTGATCTCCAAAAAGAATTTAATGATCTTTACACCAAGAGCTAAAAAAAATCTAAATAAAGATTTGTCTCTTAGGGTGTTAGATTTAGAGAGGGGAGTGAAAGTTTTGAGAGAGTGTGAGGCATCGGTGAGTCAACTCGAGAAGTTGAAGATTGCTTTATATGAGTAGTTGATCGTTTTAGGTCGAAAAAAAATTGATTTGATCAACACCATGGATATTTTTACAAAAGATCTTTAATCTCCATTAGAGATTCGTTAAAAACCTGAATCCCTTGTATACCAACTCGAGAGAAATCTCGAACATGCCCATGAGGTCATGGTCACTTTAGAGGACACATCTAACAAGGTTAGAAAAATGATCCTCGATTTCGCATTATGTAATGTCGAGAGGTAAGGAATAGGTTATGGCGATGCATCCACTTGCTATGTCTCACTCGATCCAATTTTTGAGTTTGTTTTGTATCCTTATTGCCCTCGACCTAACCCACTTAGGAGAGATCGTCCTAGACGTTTTGAGGAAGGTGGACCCAAATTCGTGTATGTTTGTTCCCCTTAAAAACAAAGAGGTCACCTTAGAGAGTTTTTTTTAAGCTAGGGAGAGTGTCTTATAGGTATGTTCCCTAGTTTCCTCTCACACGAGTTACCGCATGCACTCTCACACACATTACTCCCCAAACTCGCACACATCACTTAAGAGATTTTGAGAGTTTTAGAGAGTAAGTAGAGTATTTAGTCAAGACTTCACAAAATTTGATGGAGGTTTTTCATAAGATATCATCTCCTTTGGAGAACTCTTACGAGCCTAATGATTGAGGCTGCGACTTATTTACTAGCATAGGGTGATTTTCGTGCTTATATCTTATATCCCTATTACTAGTGTGTACTATCATTGTACTAATATTTTTATTTTTATATATATTTTGAACAATACAAAAAGATTTTTGTTTTTTCTGATTTTTTTATATGCAAAAAGATTTTCATTTTTTAAGAAAAAGTTAAAAATAGCAAAAAGATTATATTTTGATAAAATTTTTGAAAACGACAAAAAGAGTTTTGTATTTTTTTTAGACCTTATATGGATGAACATTAAAGATGTCTAAGTCACCCATTCATTACATATCCACATGACTATTTTGTAGTGTTTTGAAATGTGATATCATTTCATATATATGTTTAATAATGTGTGGGATCATTAAGATGCGATTTGATGATAACTTGCTATATGTTTGACTCCTTGTCTCCTTTAATGCGCAAGAGTACGAGCTTATATGAGTATTGCACTTACTTGTCACATGTCGATCATAGTGTTTTCAACTCAATTTTTCTTTGAGACGAACCAAATGTTAAAAATGAGATAATAAAAAGTTGTGCATATAACAACCATTGCTCATATTTAACAATTATATATGTATTTTCTAGTAAAATTGTTAAATATTAGGCAATGGAAAAGTGGCTACGAAAGATAAAGTCTTAGTGTTAAAAGCCACCATTTGCAATATAAGAGCCTAAAAATATTAGAGGCACATAAAAACAAAAGTGCCAGGCCTTTTTCTTTTAACATTGATGCTTCGCTACAAATGAGCATTAATTTCTTCAAAATAATTGAGATTATTATTGCTATACGTGATATTTTGAGGGAGTTAAGTCAAATATCAATGTGTTTGCACAAACTATATAAAAATATCAAAAAATATCACATAGTTTTAGGCATCATGGTTGTGAAAATCACTTGCGGTCTAGATTTGTTGATTAAGTTAAGTAAATTTTACATGAGTTCACAATAGTTTACACCCAAGTTAGACTTTGAGATCATTCGTTAGTGGTATCTAAATCCTTCGTGGACATGTGTTTTGTTTGTCTACCTTGATTAACCTATGGAATATGTTCACACCCCTACATTTCACTTCCATGATTCGAGTATTTTTGTGGTAATTCATAATGTGTTGTTTGTAGAACTTTTACTCTTAATTTTTGAAAATTTTCAAAAATAGTTGGTAAATGTAAGGCTTTGAGATAATCATTGCATGTGCATTATTTATATCTTTTGTGATGATAACTTCTTTTATACGTGATGCTTTTGAATTCATACGTATGTTCCTACCCCTTTGTCTATTACATACAAAAAGGGGAGAACAAATTAAGGGGGAGTCTTTTTGATTTGATGATGAGTTTGATTTATGGGGGAGATTTCTTTTTATTTAGGAGTTTTTGTTTTTTTATTTAAAAAAACTCAATGCATCACGGGGTATTTTTCTTTGCATCATGTCTGTAGGTACCTTATGCAAAAATCATGACACACCAGATGAAGTCAAAGAATCAAAGGGAATCTCAAGAAGAGAATGAAGACAAAGAATATTATTAGAATATTTTGTCAATTTTAGGGATATTTTTTTGTAATTTAAGTTTCGATTAAGTTTTGTACCGGAATAGACAAAGGGGGAGATTTACCAGGGCAAATAGTTTAGCTTAGGATGAGTATTTATTTTATTTGCCACTTAGGATAGTTTGGCGTATTACGATACAAACCATCACGTACTGTCACGACAAGTCGACTCCAAAATTGAAGACTTCCCTGCATCCCACGAATGTATAAGTCAACTTGTCTTTAAAATTATTCATAAGAGTTAATTGGGATGTTTATTTATTTTTTTAAAATAAGGCTAGATTTTTAATTAAAAATTATTTTTTTTAACCTCGTTCAAATAAGATTAGCTTCTTATTCGAACGACTTTTTCATGTCGTTAAAAGTGTTGTTTGATTTCTACATCGAACAAATACCCAAGAAGGGCCTACTGTTTGAATTAGTTTGAGGATCACTTGAATCTAGTTCAAACGATATTGAAATCTCGTTCAAATGAACTCCATTTTTGTTCTAATGAAATGCCTTTCTCATTTGAACAAGCCTTATTTATGCCATGTATGTTATATTCATGTTCATTTTTCAATAACTATTAAATACTTTAGAATACATATGAAACATCGAAACCATTTGCTTGAGAACTATTTTAGATATAGAATGAGGGGTCATTTAGTCATAAATTGGGTAATTGGTATGCCACAAAAAAATTTCGTGTCTCAATTCCCCTTCGTTTATTTTTGTTTTATCATTGGTATATGTAAATTGTAAATCTAATCTACCCCGTGTTCCTAAATTGGGATGTTTAAGAAAAGAGTAGGTTTTGTCTTGTTATTTGTCTCTTTTCTCAATATTTAGCCCGATATCTTATTCTAAATCATAATGTTTCGTCATGTGTGTATCAATTAGATATGACAAGGAGAGAACACAAGATCTAATGGATGAAAAATTAAATGTACACTAATAGAGATATTATTGATGTGGACAACCCGACACCTCGAGGGTAAGGTAGCTCTGTAACGATAATGAAAGGAAAGACATAATTTGTAAATCCTTTGCATCAATATCTAAATCAGTTGTTAAAAGCAGTAATAACCACACCGGCCACGCATCCCCCTTAATAAGCTACCAAATTAGAAAGGATGAGATTGAGTATCGAGATGTTGGTAAAGAGTTAAATTTTAGAGAGAAGATTTTAATTATTGTATGTTTAACATGTTAGGAATTATAATTTCATCGTCCCATTATTATGAGTAGTAAAATAATGGATGCGTTAGTATTTTTTAAGATAAATGTCCAGTTTCCAATTTATTATATGATATTCTGTAATATTTTATAAATTTCTCTTTCAAACTCTTTTCACTTGAGATAATACTTTTATTATTATTGGTTACGTGGTGTTTGTTGATGGATATTTTGTGCAATAGTTTTTAATTATCCACTTAGGCATGATTAATTTCATCAAGTGCTTAATTTGGTTTCATTAATTGGTTGTTTCCATCTCTTAATTGTGATGCTTAATCTAAGTCCATATATTATACTCTTCTACATACACATTCAAATGTATCCCCAACCAGATAGCGGGAGGATATGTTTTGTGAATAAGTTTGAGGTAATTCTGATTCTCGTTCATATGCAAACTTTAAGCAAGTTTATATAAATCTTATACATGGAAATAAAGTCTGAAAATTATATTACTCTTTTCATTTTACAAACATTACATATTGAGGTGTGTGCTTTGTATATGCATTGATAAGGTTAATCACCTTTTACCTACAATATCTGGGTTAGTACCTTTTTCTATAATGCGTGGATTTTAACACTTTAAAGATATACAATGTTTAATTGTTAATTTTTTTATTAGCATAAAAAACTGCACTTTTTAATAAGCTAATAAAATTCTTTTGCATGCATTCAAATAAGCTAACAAAATAAATTCTTTTGCATATACCTATGTACAAATACAAGTTGATAAGTCGATGGCGACCATCACAAATAATTTGTAGGAGCTAATCTTATATATATATATATATATATATATATATTATATGTAAATTTTTTGTATGGTGAAATTATTTGTCGACTTTGGATGAAATAAAATGGTATTATCAATCGGTTTCTTTATATGTTTCACAAGTTTGATGATACTTTGCCACATGTATACTCCTTAAAAAATGGGTCATACTCTTGACTTATTTATTTATTGTAATTTTAGAGTCTTTCTCATGTTAATCTATTTGCCTATTCAAATAATTCTTTCGAAAAGATGTTGGCAACGAAAACTCTACATAAATATGGATAATTGTTATACACGTAAAAATAAAATCTATAAATCTTCCAATCAGGAAAGTATTTACTTTGTTTAGTTCTCCTTTAGTCAACATAATCACCATAGTTAGATTAACATCTCCCAAAACTTAAAAATATTTCAAAAAAATTCCATATCTTTATAAAAACGCAATCATCATTGATTTGGCAATAGTAGGGAGGCGATCAACTAATTATCATTGTTAAATGAAGAATTCACTTGAAAATTACAACATTGTATAATTTTAAAATGTTAGTAATATGTAGTTTTTAAGTATTGGTATAACAACAAAACTCATATCACTATGTTGTATAAAAAGGGATGTAACTATACTACTTATTCGATATGATATATAATTTTTAAACATATTATTCTTGCTATCCATAAAATTTTATATAAAGGTGTTGATGTTGATTTTATAGTAATAATAAACTTCTTTTTAGTGATAGTCTACGAAAAAATAATACCAGAATTGGAGTAATTGAATATAGCACCATGATCTTTATTATGCTAAGAATTTTTTTTTGGATTGTCATTGGCTAATATATTTATAATTGTTCACGTAAAAGTGGTACTTCAATTTTTACCTTCTAGAATTTGTATATTCTTGTATATGAACCTTTAAGAAATTCCTTTTTTTTTTAATATTTTATCTCCATGGTTTTATTATATTTAGAGTGTCATGCATTAAGTGATTTTATAGGATATGAAAAAAAATTATGGTTTGATGAACTTAGTAGTTTATTAGCAGAATGTATTTTGAAAAACTTTTAATTGTATTTACTAAATTCATTTAGAAAATTCAATGCTTTTAAAATAATATGTTGCATACTGAAGTGTTGGCGAGATGATATGAAGTTCATTTATTTTTCTAATTCCTTCTAAAGCAATGTAAATTTGTTTTCCTAAAGGTACCAATTACATCCCTCTCAATTATCTACCAACACTTAGTATTCATAAGGTGTTTATTTGTATTGATTAAAATGGTAGATGCCCCATCCTACTTATTAGAGTTGTTCTTTTAAATTAATAATGGAGTAGAAAACATAAATTTGTTTTCCTAAAGATACCAATTACACCACTCTCGATTGTCTGCCGACACTTAGTATTCATTAGGTGTTTATTTGTATTATTTAAAATGGTTGATTCCTCATTCTACTCATTAGAGTTGTTCCTTTAAGTTAATAATGGAATAGAAAACACAAAAACACACACATTTCGTGCGTGTGTGTGTGTGTGTCTGTGAGAGAGAGAGATAATATTTTCCTTGTTACTTCTCGTAAGTTATCATTTAGATTACTGTATAAATGTGATTACATTTTTATAAGAAAAATAATTACTTTTCCTAGATAGAAAATGTAGATATCACTATCTAGATTGCGAAGATGAATGATTAGTAGAAATAATCGAAGTATATTGCCAAGTATTACAAAAAGACATGCCACTAATGGTCATTTATCTTGCTAAAGCATCCCTACAATAAATCCAAATCTCAGTGGTCTAAATAGTATCATTACACATGTAAAACGCACAACAAATTGTCTCTCGATTGTCAAACCAATAGTGTCATTTTGACAACAAACCTTTTAAGAGATGAATGTGCTAAAAATATATCAATCCTAAAATGGTCACACTATTGAATGTGTTAGGGAAGTTGTTCAAAAATATACAACAACCAACAATTTTGATATCATTTATTCATTTACAATTTATTTTTCAAAAAATTTACCAATTGCGAATTTAAAATTACAAACACTAACAAAAAAGAAAATTTTACTGTATAAAATTACAAACAGTAATAGGGAATAAAAAAAGTTCGTCAAAAAACAGTTTTTTAGTAAGGAACCAGTCAAAGATAGCAGAAAGTGGGAAGAGTTTAGCCATAGAAGAAAGTCTTTGAAAATGGGAGGAGTTTTTCTTTCTCTAAAAATCAATCGTGCAAAGGAAATGAGTTTAAAAAGTTTAAAATGATTTGAAAACTGCAATTTGTTCTTTTTAGGCGGTAATCATTGCCCCTATTAAAGAAGGACATAACATCGGGCCGGAAAAAAGAACTGACACTTCTCAGACTAACACACGTTGCCCCAGGCATGCACGTCATAATTGCACCAGACGTAATTCCCAACATTTGGCATGTGTGAAGTTCAAATACAAGGAAAAGATTTCATAAGTATTTATGTTCGGTTGGCACGCCGAGAAGATTCAAAGATGACTAGGATCATAGAGGCCGATGATATTCCTTAGTTAACACTTCACTCACTCAATCTTCTCAGCACATACTTTAAAAACGAAACACTTCTTTGAATCCGTTGCAATCCTCAATCGTGAGCAAAGTCTTAGGGGATTTTGTTGTACTATGAATATTGTATGGCCCATGGACAGTTTAGAAGATAACAGTTGGACTGGTTTCTCTCAAAAAATAAGTCGGCTCATCCACTAACCTAGTCGGCCAGAAAAACTCTAGTAGGCCCTAGTATCACAGAAAATGAGTTTAGCCCAGTCATATCACAACAGTGTAGCATCGTTATGTAACTCCCTCAAAGTAAGCATATACTGTGTGATGGGATGACGTGAGCAGCGTATCCCACAGAGGGAAAATATGCAAATATTCTCCCATGTGGTTTATAATTAACTTTATGATTATTCTCCCACTTGCATGTAATGGTGTACCTTCCTAATCGATACAGTCATGACACTTATCCCTCTCTATTATCTCTCTTCTAATAACCTATAATACTCCACTACACCATCATGGATAGGGATCCGGATATTATGTTCATACTTTTATGCTGTCCATTTCTAGAGTGAACTTGAGAGCTTGTAACCGCTATTATCCATGGAGTTTTCCATCTGAATCAGTAGATTAAACACCTGCTCCTGTGAATGTAGGAACTTATTTAGGTCAAACCACATAAATCTGGTTTCAGTCAATTTGTCTCATCCTTCTATACTGTTTGCTCTAGATTAACATTTATGTGATTATATCTCTTTATCTGTTACTATTTATAGTTGGTGTATATCTGCTAAGAGTAAATCCATATACCAGTTTTAGACGCTAATATTTATACTATTGAACATGTTAGGGAAGTTGTTCAAAAATATACAACAACCAGCAATTCAGGTCTGATTTGTTCATTTACAATTAAGTTTTCAAATTTTTTACCCAATATGAATTTAAGTAAATGCATTAGTATTTAAATAATGTATAATATGATCATAAAAAGAATCTAACTATGATCTGTAAGAATTATACATCAAACCATGAAACAGATTGTGCATCACGAAGAAGAATTGTTTGACGGTGACATGGGACAAATTCGAATTCACGTGCAAACATTTCAAATGTAAGGTTCAGTAATAAGGAAAAAATATTTCATTTTAATAAATTAATAGCACTCCATCCACTAAACTGAGCCACTACGCAATTATGTTCAACAAAATAAGATAATTATAAAAATAATCAAGGCTTAATTCTGAATGAAGTTCGCTCAAGCCAAATAAATAAGGATACATTTCTTAAGAGTGACACATTCAATCCCTCCAATAAGATGAACTAGATTCACTGTTACTTCCATTATTGTAGGAACGTATACGGAGTTGTGCAACCTTGGAGGACCAAATCCAAATTTCTAGTATTGAGGATCCGTTTTGTGGTATGAGGAGCCAAGCGAGAAAAATAAAGTCATGGGAATTTGAAGTTTACCTTATGTTGTCAGGAAGGAAATACACAATTACCACTATTGAGACAAGTGACTTTGGTTTTGAATGATCTCTTAAAATTTGATGGGGGAAAAAGATCTGCAATATTTCGTGAGAACATACGGGATTGCAGTTCAATATTTTCCATTACATCCATTGACATAAATATAGACAACCATATCAACAACGATGCCACTGTAAGTTTATTGTATCAGGGGAAAAAACTACTACAAAACATGCACACTACTCCCGATAGCAGGAGAGAGGCCAAAGTTTTCCGAAGTGTATATTTAAGACACCCACAATGAAATTCCCAATAGGCCTTGAGCTATTCGCAGAGACAATTCACTATAAAATTTATCTTCGTATATTGTTAAGGGACTTATAAAAATGTTTGATCAACAAAATGAATTAGAGAAAGTGTTTATAATGGCACATGACCATTTCGAAGAAGAATATTTTCATTTGGTTCACTGAAGACCGATTGGATCTCGCTCTAGGATTCCATTTGTTTACAACTTATTCGCCATATTAGAAGTAATGACTTTAATTTTTAGCAACACTCCACCAAAACATCTGACTTGTCATGGTTTTTGACCGTGATAAGTCCAACTTATCAAGGTCTTTGACCGTGACTAGTCTGTGGGTGATAACTTTTTTATCATGGACTTGTCACGATCAAAGACCCTGACAAGTTCATTAGTGCTGTCACAGTCCTGTCACGGTCTTTGACATTGACAACTTTCTATCACGGTCAAAGACCGTGACAAGTCCATGACATGTCAAAAAAATTATAACGGTTAAAGACCGTGACGAGTCCGCGACAAGTTTCTTTATCATAAAATTGTCACGGTTTTTTACCGTGACAATTTTGGGCAGAATAAAAAAATTGTTGAGCAGTATGGTCACTACCACTGCCCAGCAGTATATTTGTACCTATTATAGCAAAATTGTATCATCCCAAATAACATATATCCAAATAAAATAGAAATAATATCCCAAATCATGACATATATAATCCATATCCAAATAAAAAAAATATGAAAATATCCATATCCAAACCAACATGTACCAAAATAAAAAAAATACAAACACAATCCAATATCCAAATATCCAAATATCCAAAGAAAAAAAATACAAATAATGTCATAAAGAAGGAGCAGGTCGGAGGAGGAAATGCCACACGATATATGAATTAAAACACCCCGCAATATGCTGAACGCCACATTGTTCTCATAACCATAAAGGTGAGTTCTCATTTCCCACCACCACATGCATGATGCACACTCTTGCCTCAATGTCTAGGAGGGGACATCCATGAACCAGCATACCCGGGAGGAAGATCGGATCCCTCAACCCCCTCGCTATCGTCTCCCCACAATATATGTCGAGTAGAAACATGCTCGACCAACTGATTGTTGACTTAGGCCACTCAGTGGGTGTCACGATGGGAAATGAATCATCATATGGCGTCGAGTCTGTGCGTATCGGTGATGAAGGAGTGTTGTGCGTATCGGTGATGAAGGAGTGGTGTCCTCGTCCTCGTCATCGTCTACATCTACCTCCTTCTCCTTATCCTTCTCCTTCTCCTTCTCCTTCTCCTTCTCCTTCCTCTTTCCCATGCCTAAATGACGCTTAATGAAGGCGTATATATCTAGGACCGTCACCTCCAACCTTGATAGCTTATCGTCATGGGTGTCCACCTTATGTGCCAACCCACTGTTGCTCGTCTCCATTCCAACGATCCTAAACTTCCCCACCCGTGAGCTCACCCCCTAGTCCTCACCTTGCGATATGGCCTCAACACTTGGCTCAGTACGTCAGTAGCTAAAGATACTTTGTCGGCATGAGACTGTGACTCATGTACTTCCTTAAGCTTTGCCTGAAAAGAAAAATAGTACACAATTAGTTAATTACATAAATAAAAAAATTATAACATAATTAAAAAAAATTAAACATTTATGACTTACAATGGTGGTTGAGACGCTCGGGGCCACCTCCTTGTCCTTGCCCTTTTTCATCTGAATTGCCACATAGGCATTGAGCTTATGTGGCATACCCCCAGGGCCACTCTCCGTGTACAGAAATAAAATAATACATAATTAGTAACACAAAGTAATGCTAAATTAGAATAACTAAAATTAAAGAAAAATAAAAACTTACCATCCTGTGCTCCACCTCGGCGTAAGACGTCCACCTGGAGTAGTGCACATCTAACTTTTTCGCCCGGTTGTCCTCACCCGATTGGCGAGATGCCAATTATTGCTCATTGGTCTCATTGTTGATAATATTTTTCCATTCTGCCAATGAGATCAGCTCCTTTGGGGGGATAGTGTCACATAGTATCAAAATGGACTCTTGGGTCTTCCCAAAGCACTGTGCCTACAAATTCTTCTTCCACGTCTTATATTAATCCCTCAATGGCTCCAACGTGGAGTGGCAAAGATATGCGGGCATGCCGAATTGTTCCTATCAAAAAAATACAAACCAAAAAGCAAGTAAGTGTTAGTTGCTTATAAATATAAATATAAATATAAATACACTACCTGTAGTGCCCCCCCCCCTCAAATGTTCATATTGAGGTCAATAGGCACTGCCCTCCAATCAGTGTACCCCGGGCCTACGATAGCCTTCAGAAACTCTAACGCTCTAGCCAATAATGTCGTCTTATTCTCGATGATGGACCCTAATATGCCCCATTTTGGGGGCCTACTGGCCGAGGAGCCCTCATTGCCTCCGCTACCGTGCCCGGATGAAGTTGTTTTTTGCAAAAATTATTATTTTTAGTACAAATATGTATATGGACTTTGAATTGATGCTCAAATTAGATAGTAGCAATACATACTAATACCAATTTTAATTTATATCAATTTATACCAATACCAATTGATACCGATACCAATTTGAATTTACATACATGCACACTGCCCCCCCCCCCCACACACACACGCACATACACACCCGGGTCATGGGCTTTGAATTAATGCTTAAAGTGATTAAAATTCTAATTAACATATTCACTTGGTTATTACAAGCATTAAAATGATCAAGTGCAAATGAATAAAAAACATTAAATTATCGTCCGATAATAATAAAGCACTAGAATAATATAGCCACTGCTCATTAAAAATAATTTGAATACCTATTACAAATCAAAAAATTGTTTCAAATTCGAGTTATCATAAAAAAGTGGATTAATATTGAGTAGGTGCAACCAAGTGATCCACATTACTGTTTAGACACTTTGGCGCAAGTAGGACGATTGACCATTGCTCGTTGATGATATACTCCAAGTAAATCACTTGCTTGACTTTTTGAAAAGCACAAACAAGGCTCATCGCTCACGTGTTCGTTGCTCTTAAACTTGGACAAGTCAACCATGATCAAATTGGTGTCAGGATCAACTTTACAATCTATCCAAAATTCTTACCCAATCACAATAAAATACAACCTCTTTGAAGTTTACATTATCCAATTCAAATATATTTCGAATTACACTATAGTAAGTCATTTCAGCTTTAATGAGGTTTTTATCTTTCGCGCTCGCTCGAAAGAAAGTAAGAGACTTGTATGAAATGCTCGAGTTCTGTACATTTGTATTTTCCTCATACACCCTTACACCAAATATGTAATCGCCCAATCGATACTTTTTGTACTCTTGTGCCATGAACAAGTGTCCAGTGGCTAGACGAGCAAGCCTTGATGTCGTATCACCCGTCTTTAAGGGATGAGAATATAGATAAATTAATTAGGTTAGTTGTAAAGCTTTCTTGTGTTGTGACATTTAATAACAACAATTTTCATTATAATTACCTCCTGTGGCAACCACAGCCTAAATTCGTTGTCTGATTGTGCCATTGTTTTTCGTCTTTTATTGTTCTCATAGGCTTCATATTTTCTGCATAGATCGTGACGAACGTATTACAAAGTTAATCATGTAAAAATTAAAATAATATAAAGTTAAAATAATTTAAACTTACTTTTTCCATTCTTCGACATCTTCATGTGTGTCAATAGATAACGAGCTACTTGTTCATGTTACAAACTAGTTAATTTCTTTCTTTTTCCCATCACATGACCACCCTCATCGACGAACTCATAATTGTCATCCACGCTAGTCGAGTCAGACATATATTCCCGAGGGTAGATTGATGACTCCACTGTGATGTATTCCTATGCAATTGACCCTTCAATGTATCGTGTATTCTTGACATAATCTTTAAAAACTTTCATCAATCTTTCAAATGGATACATCCATTGATATCTAACTGGTCCGCAAAGAAGTGCCTCGTAGCATAGGTGTACCAACAAGTGAAAACTTATGTCAAATAAATATTGGGGAATGTACTTCTCCAAGACAAAAATCGCTTTGTTTACCACCAATTTTGCTGCCACTATGTGATCTCGATTGACTACCTTCTCACATAAAAGTGAGAAGCCGATACTAATTTGATTTTTATCACAGCCAGAGTTTAATGATTGTCTCGCCTTAAATTTTAAACTTTGTTAGTCATCGTTAAGGTTTATCCTGATATCTTCAGGAGCACCTGAACCTTGTACATCATCAATGACCTCATTCTCTTGCACATCATGAACTCCATACACATCATCAACTAAATCCTCTAACATATTATGATCTATGTTGTCATCCTCCCCTTGTACATCTATCCTACTTGTTGAAGGTTGTTGTGAAGGTTGCTTGGGGATAAAAGGAACTTTCGATTATCTGTAAAAAACCCAAATTCGATAACTATCTTTCATACCCCATTTTAACAAATGTAGTTCAACCGTTTTTCACTCAAACACCTTACCATTCTTACACCTAGGATACGAACACAAAAACTCTTCATCATTATGACATCTTTTTGCGTATTTAACAAATTTATTAGCACCTCTGCGAAACACGTCCCCTAATATATTTTTCTCACCCATCCACTCTTTGTATTTAGAATATCCATCACAGCTACTACAAACATTCACTTATTATGGGTAAGAAACATATATTTGTAGATTAGAATAAACAAAAGTGTGAATATTTAGTTTCCATTAGTATAAACAATCACCTATTGAATGCGTCACACAAGAACTAGAACGCTAGTTTCTATGCATAAATTTATTCGTGCATTCAAATTTAAATTTATATTCACATTCAATATTAATTTGAAATTAAATTAAATTTATAATATTAATTACTATTTCCTCCATATCCTCTAAATGGTGAATGGTCATATCCCATTCAAGACCACATATTTCTGTAATATACATAACAATTCATTCACATTATTCCAATTTGAGGAAAATTCAGCAGCATATCCCCATAGTTCTCCAAGTACACGACATAGATTCGCAAGTGTGAGTGTTATTTCAATTTATTAATTGAAATAACACTTAACATCGCATCATCTAGAATGTACCTAGAGAACATTAAGATACGACTGCAGAATTTCCCCCCAAGGTAACAAGTTTAAGCAACTAAGAATATTATTATACAAACTATGCAGCCCCAAACTATCCAAGTGGAAAAATTCGAGAGATCTCATTATAGGGGTAATGTATCTTGAACGGAGCTAAGGGCTATTGAATGCGTACGCATAAGAACTAGAAGGCTAGTATCTATGCGGACTATATGTAATTTAAAGTACGTTTCATTTAATTATGTCTTATGACAAGTCGAGAGATTTCATTTAATTATGTAATTTAAAGTATGTTTCATTTAATTTGAAGTACGCATAAGAACTAAAACTTAAACCAATTTGTACCAATTTTACCAATATCAATACCAATTCAAATTCAATTTAGAGAAACGGGTCCTATAGAATTACAATGTATAAAATTAAAAAGGTTATTAACGTTTAAAGCATTTCATATGATTCAGTCCATTTCATAAGGAGCTAAGGGGATGGTAACACTATTTGGGCAAAATATAAAGTCCACAAACAACATTGATACTATTTTCGGAATCATACATGCACATGTGACATTCCATATATTGATCCTCAAATTTAAAACAACACACTAAAATCTCTTACACAAAAATCAAACACAAATTGATTCTCACCTCCCCAAATTGATTCTCTCACCCCCTTATTTCATATGTATACTACACCCAATGATGCATCCCCACTCACCCCCCACACCTATACACCCCCTACGCTCACCCCCACTGCCCCCCCCCCACCCCCGCGCGTGGTTTTTTATCACGGTCAATGACTGTGACAAGGCTGGTCGACCCAAAGGTGACAATTTAGCATTTTTGGTGGAGTGATCGATATTTTTTACGTTAAAACGAGACGATACGTGAATGTAGATCATGGATACTATGAATTACAAAGAATCAACGAACTGCATTCGTAATTTATGTCTATGAAATATAAGTCACTCAAAATATTATTTATCATAAGCGTAAGCTAATCGCGGGAGTGTAAAATCCTGTAAGGATACAAGTCTCCGATTGAGTTTTAATGTAGTGTTGGCTCAATTCTGGACAAAAATATTTGAGTCATAGGATTGTGTTCAAGTGTATCCATCCAAGCCTATGACGTGTTAGTTGAAGATGTAGCGGCCAAGATTATAGAGCTTCATCATATGTCGAGTCTAGTGTGTCATGTTTCTACGTCAACAACATTGGTTCCAATGCTCCTAAGGTATAAATGCATTATATATATATATATATATATATATATATATATATATATATATATATATATATATATATATATATATATATATATATATATATATATATAGGATCTTTGGAAATTTATTGGGTGTACTTTATAATTTTTTTATAAATAGTTTTAACTAATTTGTTTTACTCAGAAAATATTTTTTAGAACTTTTCCTAAAACGTTTTGGACTTAAAATGAATATTGCATTTTCTTCCAAGTCATTTGAACGAACTGGAATCTCGTTCGAACGAGATTCCCAGGTTGTTCGAACGAGACTTCTAATGAGATTTCCTTTTTCTCACTAGAACATTGTTAGTAAAGTCGTTCGAACAAAAAATTCGTTCGAACGAGTTTGGCGGAAATAGTTTTTGGCAGTTTTCTCCATGTTCTCACTACTTTTTCCCACTAACTTTTTGACAGATTTAACTAGTGCGGGAACAAAATTTTTGAGAAGACTTTTTCATACATCTAAGATACTTTTGGAGAGAAAATTCTTTCAAGAAAAAGTCTACTTGATTTTTGTTCAATTTTTTTAATCTTTAGAACAAAATCAAGGTTTATACTCCCATAGTTTATTTATTCCAAGTTTCTTTGTATATATCTTTGATTGGAGTGTTTGGCACCGGGTTTATCTCTACAACTCAAAGAAGAGAAGTTTGGATTTACTTCTACATCCCACAAAGAAGAAGTTTGTTTGATGTGACATACCCTCTTAGAGAAAGGCTCCTTGTTCGGGTGGCGGTGACCAGAAAAATTTTGATCAGTGGATTTCGAGACCGTGGTTGACCTCCGTGGTTATTCGCTAGGCAGAGGTGTGTACAAGAAGAAGCATTGGGGCTTGGATGGAGTCAAGTTGGGTGTTATAAGTCTTTTTGTCTTTTACTTGTAAAACCGTACTTAGTGGATTTGAGGCTAGGGCCGTCCGAGGTTTTTTCCCGTTGTGGGTTTTTCCTCGTACATCGCAACGTCGTGGTTGTTTACTTATTTTATCTTTTGCTATATCACACTAGATACATGCTTAGGTAAAAAGATAAAATTGGTATAGTTAATTTGGTGCAAATTCAATTGAGGTAAATATTAATTTAATTCAAGTCATTAATTTTATTTGATAAAATTTAGTTTGGCCTAAATTTGAAAAAATGGATTAATTATTTTGTTTGGCAAATTTCTAGGACTTGGGTTGAGTTAATATGTTTAAGTCAAAATTAATTTGTTGATTAATTTAATTTCTCTTTGAGTTTAGTTTATTTTAATTTGAACGAAATTAAAACTTGGTGTTTGTGTGTATTGTGTTGAGCCATCTTTATTCCGCATGTTTAAAGGAAATTATATTTTTGAAGCCAAAGTTTTTTAAAATTGGGGGTTCTATCATTTCCTTCAAATCCAGTTAAGACTAGGTTCGAAATTCATAGCGATTGAAAAATAGTAATGTTAAGATTAATTTAGTTAAGATAGTCAAACATGACTATGATTATAAAGTTAATCGATAATAAAGGGAATTTGGCTTATTTTATTTAATTAAAGTGATTTAACTTGGGTGAAAGAGGTCTACGATCATTCCCCAATAAATATTATATTTTTATATTCAAATCACATATATATATGTAAATCATTGACACTAAAGGTTAAACATGTAGGGTGTCACCCTCACAATGAAAAATGAAGATTTCAACATACTATTGGAACAAATAGGTTGATGTTGTAATAAAGAATAAAATACTACTCCTACATGATGAGGGATGTTAATAAAAATACTTCAATATTAATATATACACTCGACAAAAATGATTCAAACTAATAACATAGATATTAATCTTAAATATCCACGATGGGTTTATGCTCTCAAACATCTAAAACTAGCTACATATGTTAATAAGGCAATCAGAATATAATGGAAAGGGAACTAAATAACAATAAGCCATTAAACACAATATTTTAATAACAACTAACTTCAATAAATGATCACAAGTATTTAATACAAGCTAATGAAGTAGTTTAAAGATAAAAACTACCTTTAAAAATGGAGTAATGGAGGAAATAGATTGTAAAATGGGTATTTAAACCTAGGAGAGAGAATAGATAATATTTTCTTGAAAATTAGGCTATAAATAAAAACAAGGACCGATAAAACTAAAAAAGAATTCCCTATTTAGAGTAAGCTAAAAAGGAAATGAAGAAATAAGGAAAAAAATGAAAAAAATATTAAAATAAAAATCTAAAGAGCTAATCGATTAGCGGTTCACGTAAAAAAATTTGCTTCAAAATTTCTTATCCTATCAATCGAGGATCAGAGCCAATAGATCGAGCATCTTGGTTTGATTCTCAATTCTTTTAAAAAGTAGGGTTATATCAAGAGAACGACTGCAACTTGATCATTCAGAACCGAATTGACACACCATCGACGACCACACGAAAAAAAATCAACAAAAGTGATCTTTAGTATGTAAAACACTAGGAGGTTTATGTTGGGAAACAAATCAAAATCATGTGTGGAATTGAAAAAATATAGTTAAAACCATCTAAACATATATACACCTCCATTGGGAAATTTTTCACATAATTGAAACATTTGCATATAATAAAAAGTGATAATGGTTGAAATACTTTTAAACCATGTATATACTAGAAAATGGAACAATATTAGTAAATGAAAACCCATTAAATACTATACTGTAAAAATAAAAGTAAACCATAACCTACTTTTTCCTCGTATTATTAATCACAAAAACTTGTAATGAAAAACTCATTTTACCTCATTAATCTCATCGAGATTTTTTTCCAAATACTATAATGATTATCTTATGTAACCTACTTAA
Organism: Sambucus nigra; assembly: GCA_949130495.1. Lineage (NCBI taxonomy): Eukaryota > Viridiplantae > Streptophyta > Magnoliopsida > Dipsacales > Adoxaceae > Sambucus > Sambucus nigra. The sequence continues at coordinate 554,370,209 of OX422213.1, read as the reverse complement.
AAAAATGAAAGATGTTAATGATCCTAATCAAACAAAGATGAAAAATTGTGCATGAACACAACTTAAGTTCCTCTGTAATAAATATTGAGCACTAAATTGTGCATTAGGCTTTTAAAATTATATTGATGAAAATAACCTAATCTCAATTGGATGGTGTGACCTTATTCTAAATTCACTATATAAAAACAATTCGCATTTTTTCTTATGACAATTCAATGATACATATTTGAAGGAAAGATCGATATGCCCAGAAAATGGGCTCGAAAAAATAGACCTTGTGAGTTGTCAATAACACTTTGGGTGATGTGTGGAATTTATGCGAGGTTCATTACTAACCAATGTATTGTTGATACTTTAATGAGAAGCTTGGGGATTTATTTTTTTAGTATACCTATTACTCATATAATTTATATGACCTTGGTGTATTCATCCCCTAATGTTGTACCAAACATCTATTTATGATAGTTTTTTTAAAGAAGGTGATTAAACCAACCATATTAGATGAGGCGGTGTTACATAATTAATCGTATCTGACTTGGTAACATAAATTATTGGATATATTAACAACTCATGGACAAGTCTACTTAGCAATAATATATTTGACAGGTATCATAATAATTATACTGTAACCCGCGTGATACGTAGGTAGTTTGTAGATTTTTATTTAATCGTCTAACTAAATTTTCCAATTTATTGATGGAAAAATTCAACAGACTAGAGAATTAGGGGAATGATATAATTTAATTAAATTACTAACGAACTTATATCATGAACCAATTTAGTTGGAGGAAAATGCTATGTGTAATAAGTATATACATCGAGTTTTGTATACCAAGTGCATTAAAGTGTTGTACTTACATTACACCAAATCTGCCACCTTATCACGGTTAAAAATCATGACAAGACAAAGTTATCAAGATCAAAGACCGTGACAAGTTTGGGGGTGACAAAGGTAATTGTCATGGACTTGTCATGGTCAAAGTCCATGACAAGAATTGAACTTCTCACGAACCTTGACGGTGAAAAGTTCGTGATAAAGGAAAACTTGTCACGGTTAAAGTCCATGACAAATAAAATTTTGTCACGGACTTTGACCGTGACAAGTTTTATTTGTCACACACTTGGCACGGTCAAAGTCCGTGACAAATTTAGATAGAATTAAAAAAAAACTGTTGGGAAGTATAGCTACTGCCATTGCCCAGTAGTATATTTGTACTTGTTACAGCATAATTAAACCTATCCAAATAGTATATATATCAAGAAACATTCAATATTCCATAACCAAATCAAATAATTACAAATATCCATAACCTTAACCAACCAACAAATATCCATAACTAAATAAAAAAATACAAACAATATCTAATATTCAATATCCAAATCAAAAAAATATAATTAATGTCATGGACTAGGGTCTTGGACATGTCGGAGGAGGACGGTAGGCCACACTACATATGAATTGATACATCCATCAATTCGTCGAATGTCGCATTGTTGTTCCAACCAAAATGGTGCATTCTCTTTTTCGGGCACAATATAACCGATGCGAACCTTTGCCTCTATATTTTGCATGACATGTCCATAAACCACACTACCTGGGTGTGTGTCCAGGTCCCTCAAACCCTAGCTATCGACGTGAAAACAAAGATGCTTATTAAATACACGCTAAGCCAATCCATCATTGACACAAGTCGTTCGACGGGGATGAAGATAAGAAATGGATCATATGCAGGCGACGAGTGGGTGTGTATCGACGATGAGGGTTAGAGAGATGGAGCAGTGGCGTCCTCATCTACCTCCTTCTCCTCCCATTTACCCTTATCCTTGCATGATGTGGAACCCAACTGACGCTTCATGAACTCGAACATATCGAGGACCATCGCCTCCAACATTTCTAACTTATCTCCATGGGTGTCCACCTTACGAGCCAATCTGGTGTTGTTCATATCAATCCCGATGAGCCTCGACTTCCCCACTCGAGAGCTCACCCCCTAGTCCTCCCCTTTTTATATGCCCCGAGCACTTGGCTTAGTGTGTCCGTAGACAAAGATGCCTTCTCAGTATTAGAATGCTTATCATCCACTTCCTTAAGCTTTACCTGAAACGACAAAAAGCACACAATTAGTTAAGTTAGTAAAAAAATTATAACGCAATTAAAAAATAAAACAATTGTAAGTTATTTTTATATCTTACAATCGTGGTTTCCATGCTCAGGGAGACCTCCTTACCCTTGACCTTCTACTTTCGAATTGCCAAACAGGCATCGAGTCTTTGTGGCTTACCGCCAGGGCAACTCCCCATCTCCTGAAATAAAATAATACAGAATTAGTTGTAACACCTCGTATTTCAGAGTTTAATTTTTATTAATTAATTCGATAATTGGTAATTTACTTGTGTCGTAAATTAATGAGAATTAATTAATTGGCGGGCGATTGAGTCTGGTAGGGTCGAAAGAGTCCGAAATGAGAGGCCATACGTATATATTAGTTTCGGGACTTAATTAGACATATTTGAGCTCCAAATTAAGAGTTTGGGGCCTTTTGGGGAGGCCTTGTTGATGCAAAAACTAGACTAGGCCTAATTAATTGATCACAGATAAAATAAGTAAAACAAACAAGACACAAGAGATTTTAAAGTTGTTCGGCTCAATGGAATAACCTACGTCCTCTGTTATGTATTGATTGCCTTGAGTTATTTTTTCGGTCCCTTATAATGAGAATGATACAATGTATTTATAGTCCAAGAGGGGTTTTGATAGTTGTCATGTGAAAGGATGGAATGCCTTCATTCTTTAGGCATTTACATCAATACATAATAAGAATTAAATATATGAATGTTGTCGCTTTTTTGGCAATACAATTGTTGGTCGGGCGTCCCAGTTGGTCGGGATTTTGTACCAGGATGACTTGGACTTGTGCCACATTGGATGACATGTGCTGGTTTGTAATTGGTCCATGTAGGGTGGTAAATTTTGGTATCTATAGAAGCCCCCAATGTTTCATACTTGGAGCTAATGCGAAAGTGTGAAATATTATGCTTTGACAGTAGTTCGGGATGTTTGGTTGGCTACATACCTTCCAGACTTGTGAAATTTATCCACTTGATTATCAATTTTTGGGCGCAAATGGCCGTTTTGTAAATATTTCAAAATTTAGCGAATATTTCTAGTGTATCTTTGTCTTTTCCCTTGTTAGCCTCCGTAAACCCAATCGTCGTTCGCTTTAATCATTACCCTCCTCAGTTTCTGATGCATTTTATAAAAAGAGCGGTAAAACTTTGATCATTTGCTACCTCTCACTTCTGATTCTGCTATTGTGTTCTTTGAACTTTCGTGCGATCATTTTCTTTTCTGTCTTCAGTTCTTGCTGAATCCTTAAACTTTTGTAAGAATTTTTCTTCTCTTCTTCTTTGTTTTATACATCATGGTTTATTCTATCGAGTCACTTGATAAGTTTAGGATCGACTTTAATATTCCATCTTGGGTTGTAATGGAACATCCCACTTTTGCTTTTGATTTTTTCTCTCTAGCTGAGGGCCATTAGTTCCCTTCCATCTTTATGGATGAATGTGGGTTCACATTTCCTCCTAATACCTTGTATCTAGAGTTTTGCAATATGTTGACATTGTACCTGTAAGAGTGGCTCCTAACACATGGAGAGTTGTAAACGGAGTTTATAGGTCAAATTAAATCTATGTAACCCATCTAGGGATTCCAAAAATAATGTTTTGTTATAAATGGGTAACTAGTGATACAACTTTTTACTTGAAAACTAGGGCAGTTAGTAAAGCTTTAGTAGTTAATCTCCCTGATTCTAATAGGGATTATTTTGATCATGTGGTAGTTGTAAAAAATTGGCAACATTCTCCCTTAACTCGAGGTGCTAAATACTAAGGACTTATATGTACTCTATTTAGCAACGGGATAGATTGTTCTATGCTTTAATATTTTTGCCATGTTTATATTTGATAAAATGTCATACTGACTTTTGTTTTATAAATTGAATTCTTGTTAACCAAAAAAGAAAGTTCCCCAAAGAGAGTGAAGTAAATTTGAAAGAACTGAAGTTTATATGGGAACTTCGCAAGGTAGTTGCTAAGGAGAACATTAGGTCTGCCTCTTATCTACTTCGATACAAAAACACTATTTCTTCCTTTATTTCCAGACCTGATGCTTATCCTATTTTGGTAATTGATCTTGATCAAGAGGTTGCTATTGATGCTGACACTCCTCTGTTTGAAATCATGAAGAAGAGGAAGTTCTTCTCAGTGGTAGCACTTTTGGCTCCCAAGAACCTACTGAAGGAGCCAAGAAAAAATTAGGGGATGTTATGAAGCCCCCTATTCCCAAGGACCCAGTCCCCAAAGACCCAGATCCAAAAAATTTAACTCCTAAAGATGCTGAAGTTTCGTTGAGGAGACTTAGGAGAGGTCTTGCAGAGAAGCAGGTCGACCAGGTGACTGATCAACTGTCCTTGGTTGAACTACCCTCTTCTGATGCTATTCCTCCAGCAGCTATTAATCCTAGTTTGTACAGGAAGTTAATCAAGTCTGGTACTCTTCCTGACCACAGGGGGGTGGATGTCATGCTCCATAGATCGAGGGTTTGTGAATTGGTTGCTTAGAGCCTTGCATCAGTAATTAGTATTCGTTTTCTTAGTTTGGTTGTCTTTTATATTTTTTATATGCTCATTTTAATCTTCATATTTTTTAGTTCTTGGTTCACTTCAATAATATGCTGGAGAAGGATGATGAAATTAGGGCTTCTTCTTATTCAAATGAGGTGGAGGAAGCCCTGACTGGCTTGAAGAAGTCTTTTCTTGAATCTCGACAAGACCTCGATACTGAGAAGAGTACTTGGGAAGATAAACTGAAGATGAATGAAATTTCTCAATAGACGTCTGATGATAATTCCCTTAAAGATGAGCGAAGGGCCAAGGGAGCTGAGTGCAAAGGGAAGGAGGTCGAGTGTAAGATAGAGGAAGCTGAGTGCAGGGCAGAAGAAGCTGAGCGCAGGGCAAAGGCTACCAAAGAGTTTGTATCCTCTGCCAAAGCTAAGAGAAAGTATGCTGTGAAGGACTCCTTCAGTATTGGGTGGGATAAGGGCTAGAATAAAGCCATTTCTGCTTCCTCTTCTCAAATTAAATATGCAAAATAAAAATGCTTTGGAGATGGTTAGGTTGCTTCCCTTTAGGAGCTGAACACATCTAAAGGCTCTGAACTTTTTTAGAGATATGTTCATGGTCCTCCTCCAGACATTGAGGATGAGGTTGAAGATGAAGTTGGTTCTGGAGAGTATTCTCTAGTGGTTGAATCTGCTGCCAATTAACCTAAAATTTTTTAGTCTTCTCATCCTCCAACCGAGTAAACCGAGCATCTCCAGCCTATAGGTCCTTCTTCTGATCAGAACAAGAAGGTTCAAAATGATAGGGAGAAGGTGTAAAGTTGTTCGGCATTTGCCCTTTTGCTTTTTTATTTCTTTTTCTTCATTTTGATTTCACTTGAACTGTTTATTATCAATAAAATAACTTTTTTGTTCGACTTTATCTCTTGTTGAGTATACTTGTTCTCCACTATTTTTGTTGATTAGTGGTCATTTTTTCTTGCTAGTTTATACCGAAGATGGAACAACTGTCTTCCAATGATTCCGATCTACTAAGGAAGTGCAATGCTTTTTTTAAAATTGTCCATACGAACTTATCCAAAGAAGATATTGTCCAGTTGCTATGTGATGATGTATCAGAGCATCCTAAAGAAGCCTACAACTATTTGAAGTAATTACTTGATCGGGCGGTATTAAATAATGTTGCCTACTATGAGATGATAGAAGTACTTTAAGAACAACATAAGGAATCCACTGAACTGTTGCATCAGAGCTATGAGAAAAAGTATCAAAGTTTGAGTGTAGGTCGAGGCTTTGATAAATTTGTCTCTGTTTATAATAAAAAGGAAGGTTTACTTAAGTTTGAAGTTAAAGAAACTAGGACTGTTGCCAAAATCCTGGAAGAGGAGAATAATAATTTGAGGGATGAAGGGAATCTTTTGAAGTCTGCTATTGGAGTTGTTGTTGCTACTACAGATGAAGGTTACTCCTTTTTAGAGGCTGAGAATGCAACATTAAGAGATGAATTGTAAGCTTCTAAAAATCTTAAGCCTGCATCCTCTTCCCAAGAAAGAAATAGGCTTGGACGAGGAACTACAAAAGAAGTTAGGACCCAACAAGCCCTTGCCAATTAAGCTTCACAGTTAACAGCAAAAGACCGAGCTATTACTGAGATATCTCAAAAGCTGCACACCTTGTCTAAATAATTATCCACTCAATCTTCTCAATTATACGTTAAGGATGGAGTACTGAAAAGTTGTTATCACAGGTTGATAAATTAACCTTTAAATTCCACAAGCAGCCAAGAGAAGTTTGGGTGGATGGATATAATGAAGCTTTGGGACATTTTGACGATAGAATTCAACAGGATACGAATACATCCTTTAAATGGGGTTGGATGAACGCCTTAACCGTGATAAAAGTAGATCAGAACGACTCTTTGTGGGATTGGTATGAACCAGGCTTGTTAGAGCTTGATAATCATCCATTCAAGTTAGATGTTAACTGGATTTCTGATCATCGTATTCCTCAATGCTTGATTTTAAAATACTTAGGAGATTACGAGCTACATGATGAACTAGAGATCGTCCAACCTCCTCATCTTCTTGATCGTCCTAGTAGAAGCAACACTAGGATGCTTCATAATTTTAATTTGATCAATTCTCCTTTTACTTTGGATAATCCTCCAGCTGGCATGGATCCTATTTCTAAGGCTGAAGGAAAATGTCTTGTAGAATAAGGCTTTGTATTTTATTTCTGCATGTTTAAACAACAATATGTAATCATTTGATTTAATGATAAGTTTATTTTATGAATGGATTAACTTTTAGTTAATCTTTGCATATATGAATGTTTTCTTAGTCTTTGACAATGAATGGATCAACCTGTAGTTAATATTTTGTTTTTCACCGGTTCTATTGATATCCTTAGGCTTATCCTTGGTATTATATCAATTACTAATGAATCATCATGGTTATACTAATGTACCCAAATTTTTTAAGTAATTGTATTAGTTACCTAGGTTCCCAGGCGTGAGTGGAACATTTGTCCATGTTTTACCCTAGTTTAGATGAAAATTATTCATCCGGGTGTTCGTTAACTAAGAATTTGGGACTTATAATTTTTCCTTGCGTGGTTTTTATATGTTTGACAACCAACTTTTTTGGTGCCTTTATTAATACCGACCAACTTTGTTGGTGGCCTTTATAGATACCGACCAACTTTGTTGGTGGACTTTATTGATATCGACCAACTTTGTTGGTGGCCTTTACTGATGTCGACCAACTTTTTTGGTGGCCTTAGTTGATGCCGATCAACTTTGTTGGTGGCCTTAGTTGATACCAACCAACTTTGTTGGTATTTTTGTAGATGAATAGTGTAGTGTGTAGCACTAGTACTCTGAAAAAATATACAAAATAAAAACATTGGGGAAATCGCATTCTTATTAATATTGACATGAATCTTAATACAACATTATTACATCACTGATAGTATTTCCTCAAGTGTTCTACATTCCATGGGTTCTTGAATTCTTCCCCTTCTAAAGTCTCAATTTGATATGTGCCTGGTCAGATAACTGCAGTGATACGATAAGGACCATGCCAATTGGCTTCCAGTTTATTATTCTTTTGAATTACTTTCTTCAAAATATAATCACCATCTTTTAAGTTGCTTGGCTTCACCCTTTTGTTGTAGAAGCATGCAGGGTTGCATTCCTTAAATCTGTATCTTCAAGAACTTCTTCTAGCATGTCTAAATCCAGTATTCTCATCAAATCATTAGTTAGGGTGTTGAAGTTAAGAAATATGTGCGTAGGTAAACCTAGCTCGACAGGAATTACGACTTCAGTACCAAATGCTAACAGGTAGAGAGTTTCTCCAGTAGCGGTTCAAGGAGTTGTTCGATAAGCCCACAAGACAGAATGCAGTTCATTGATCCAATTCCCTTTGGCATTTTCCAACCTTTTCTTCAACCCATTCAATAAAGATCTATTAGTTACCTCTGTTTGGACGTTTCTTTGAGGATGTCCAGGAGCTGAATGAATTTTTTGATGTTGGACTGGGCACAATAAGCAGTAAATTCTTCGATATCAAACCGTGTACCATGGTCAGTGATAAAGGCATAGGGTAAGCCATACATGCATATGATATTCTTCTAAATAAACTGATAAACCTTTTCATAGTATATATCCATCAACGGTTCAGCCTCCACCCATTTAGTAAAGTAATCAATAGCTACAACCAAGTACTTGAACCTTCCTCGAGTGGTTGGTAGGGGCCCAACCAAGTCAGTTCCTCACATAACAAAGTGCCCAGGTGAAGTGATTTGTGTTAGGAGGAGAGCTTATGACGCCTTGCGTATACTGGAAAACCTCTGGCCCTTATCACACTTCTTGGCAAAATCTTCATAATATTTTCGCATAGTCAACCAGTAGTACCCCTATGTTTGGATTCTCTGCAATAACGTTCTTCTTACCACATGGGATCCACATGACCCTTCATGGACTTCTTCAATCAAATCGTTCACTTAAGTTGGATGCACACACCATTGTAGATCAGTTGTTAATCCTCTTCTATATAACACACCACCATCTAGCATATATCTTGAGGCTTTTCTTTTAATATTCTTAGTTTCAAGTAGGTCGGCTAGTAGAATTCCTTCTTCAATATAAGCCTTTATGGGGTCCATCTAAGATGGCCCCATATCAACTGTAATAAAATTTACCATCAGATCGTTATCAATGATCTTATTAGCAAGTAGCTCGATAGGAATAGTTCTTCGTAGATCAATTCTGGTTACTAAATTTAGCCAATCAAGTGCATCCACTCGGCATTTTCTAATCTTGGAATTCTGATCATCTGAATATCTAGAAAAGTGGAAATTATCTCCAAAGCTTTGGCTAAGTATCTGGTCATTAGTTCTCCTGTAGCTGCATATAAGTTCAAAACCTGATTTACCACCTGTAGAGAGGGATTAAAGGTAATCTTAACATTAGGGAAAATTCCCTAATTGTCAATAGTGTTTGAGATTAAGCAATCGAGATAACTCAAGAGTGGCAGCTCAAGCGTGGTAACTCAGCGAGGCATCTTGGCGTGGCAACTCATACTTTAACTTGTTGTATTAATCATATTGTATTTCTGTTTATGTTGACTGTAAGCTATAATGGTTGTAATGATGTAACGAGAATAATAATGAGTTTTAGTATGAGGTCAAACGGTACTCGCGAGAGACCAGGCTTGGCAGGGCCTGGGAGAGCTTTCATGCTCTATCGAATGACCTCGCTGCGGGAACTTTAGAGGGACATGGTTTAGAGGATTGAGAAGTAAGGCACCATTGGGGCTTGTCCTGACCATCTTAGATACACCTGGTAAAACACCGTAGGACCCTGACCGTGGAACCTCAGGCAGAGCAGCGTGGAGTTCCATCGGGCGTTGAGTTATGAACCAAACAGTCTTCTACTTAAAGTCACATCTACTGTAGGTGATGTCACTAGACAGCTAAACAATGTCAGACCTGCACTTGAGTAAACTACCGTGGTATTTAGGGCTGTCAGGCAGTTGGTGAGCCACCTCTGCGATAACAGCTCCCTGACACACAGTGGTTAGGCAAAAGGCATGTCTTGGCATTTAATGTTTATGACGTGGAGATAACTAGTGCATCAGGCATTTAATGTTGTGACATAAAGTATGAGGGATGTCTTTCATAGTCTTTAATGACTGAGTTGCCTCGGGGGTGGTGTGGGGGGGGCTATTTAAGGACCCCAACCACCTTTGAGGAAAGAGAGATCTTTTGAGAGTTTAAGGAGTTGTTGCTAGAGAGAATACAGATAAGAGAGGGTTATTGCAAACCAGAGGGTTTACTCACACACCATTGTTATTTATTACAAAACTTTTAATGCTTAACAGAGATTCTTTAGGGTGCTTGGTGTGTTTCTACCTTCCTACCAAGGTGTATCTAGGGTGCTTACTTCTCTATCCCTCTAGTTAAGTTACTTCTAAAGTTCATTACTATCTTTTCTAAGTTATACACGAGAGATGTTGTGAGTTTAAACTAAGTCTTATCTTTATTGAGTTTGTGTTTGCATGTTCTATCACTAATCCAAGGTTTTAGCTAATTAACTTATCATCACCATACCCAAATAGGGTTAACGCCTCCATTTATAATCTAAAGTACCCTCTTACATTTGGCGACTCTGCTGGGGAGGCATTCTTTTAAGTAAGGAGTATGGCGTAAGATAATGCTACTCGAAGACTTAACTTTGATGATATCCAACATAATGAAGAACAAGCCGCGAGAGAACAAGAGGCCTTAAGGGATGGGGCTCCTCGAGTAGAGGTACCTCCGATTCTGGCGTTATCAGGTATTCCGAGGGTGACACAACCTTCCACGAGTGCGAGGTTGGGACCCACTCAGGTCGCGCTCCTCATGAGCAAGTTTTATGAGCTTTTGTAAACTCTAGTAGCTTTAACTATGCTGGGAGGGTTAGAGGCTAATGCCTTCGTAACACCAGGGGTAGCTCCAATGGCCCCACCAGGTGCAGGTGTTGCGGGAACGGTTCCAGCAAGCATACCCTCTGTTGTGAATCCAACTGTGGGAACCTTAGGAGTTTCAACGTCCCCTGCTGTGACGTTTGCACCAGCTACAACGGGCACCCAGCACATAGCGCCATTGGCTGCTGCCCCAGTAGCATCACCCATGGAGGAAATGAGAAAGGGGATGCAGAAAGAGATGTTGAAGTTCATGCAAGCCTCCTCGCAATCTTCTGGCGAGGTGGCTTCGATTTATGATGACTTTTGAACACCCTATCCTCAGGAATACAACGATGAACCCTATCCAAAGGACTATATTCCTCATATTTTTGAAAAATACACAGGAAAAGGTGGGAACCCGAAGGAGCACATTAAGCGTTTTGTTGAACACTTGGGAGCACATTACAATAATAAGAAGCTTAGTTTAAGGGAGTTTTCCAAATACCTAATCGATAAAGCATACACCTGGTACTCCCATTTGACTCCTAACAGCGTTTCTACATGGGAGGAGATGCATTTATTGTTTGTCCAGAAGTTTTTTCTGGCAGAAGATGAATTCACCTTGACCCAACTTGGTAGAGAGAAGCATATACCAGAGGAAGAAGTGGTGGCCTATGTTCGAAGGTACAGGGAAAGATCCCTCAATGTGAGGGAGGAAGTGAAAGAATCTAAGTTATTACAGATCTGCGCTGAGGGGCTGCTTCCTGAATACATCTGCCATCTTATCAACAAGACGCGCGAGGAGACTTTTGCGGCATTCTTAAACGCAGCAAGGAACATCTCCTTAGTTATGTGGCCCAATCCGGTGGTGGTTCCCATAGTGTTTAAGCAACCGATGCACCCCACGGGGGGAAGGTCTCAGCCCTCATGGGTAGGGTACACCGAGGGGGAAAATAGGGGTAAAGCATCAAAGAAGGACAATAAGAGGAAGTTCGGAAGAGACAGGGAGACCCCACCACCATTTCCTTGTACAGTGGAAGAAGCTGTCAGCTGTTACAATGCGATTGTCTAAGGAGGAATGGTCTATAAGCCAAAGGACGTTCTCACAGGGGAGCCCGATGCGGTAACGAAGGCGAATCCAAAGTACTGCCAGGTTCATCGAAGGATCCAGTATCCAACCGAGAGATACTTTACGCTGAGAAGAATCATTGATCAGTACGTGAAGGAAGGAACATTGCAAATCCCTCCACATAATTTCAATAATAACCCCTTGCCAGCACATGGGGCCAATCTTGTGGTGGCCTACGATGAAGAGGCCGAGAGGGGGGAAAGAGAGTCAATAGAGAAGTAAGAAGAGTAGGAAGAGGCTCTGAAAGATTGTACAAGGGGAATGGCTAACATTGTGTTAGCTTATGACGAAGCAAGTGCCAAGGATATGGAGGAAGTGTACGGTGTTGAAGGTAAGGAAGTATATCCAATTCTAGAATATTGTGCAGTTTTGAAGTCCCCGAAGTTCACTTGGTTCTTCGACTAGGTGGAGGTACCAAAGGAAAGTAGGCTGGAGATAACCCAGGCAATAATCGATATTGTGAGGAAGAACGCAGTCCCTTTATTGAGATAGAAAGGACCCATGGCCCGATTGGTGAGAAGGTGTCTGTCAGAGGTAACCTTCAGCGATACAGATAGAGCTGTAAGGTTCCCTTGTAACAGACCATTATATATGACTGCTAGTGTCAACGGAGTTAGCTTCGCAAGGACTCTTATGGATGGAGGAGCTTCCATCAATATCATGTCGATCAACTCTTTTCAGGCGATCAATATTCTAGAAGAGAGGCTGGTCCCCATGACTTTGCTGCTTTCGAGGTATGATAATCAATCTTCCAAGTCCATTGGGTACGTTAATGTTGGGATTGTAATAGGAAATTTGAGTTTCTATATCAAGTTCCACGTGATAAAGAGCGCAACTTCCTATCGTCTGCTAATAGGAAGGGTGTGGATGCACAACCAAGGCCTAGTTCCTTCTACATACCACCAATGTGCCAAAGTGAATGTCAAGGGCACGGAGGTGACCATTAGGGATACAAAAAGGCCCTTCCCTGCTGAGGAGGCTCACTTGGTGGATGCAACATTTTACACAGAGTTAGAGGAAGATGAACTAGTCCTAACCAGAAGAATGGAGAGAGCATGGGTTCCCTCGATTAGATAAAGAATGGGGCCCTTAAACGAGCAGAAGAAGGAGGTTGTGAGCAGCACAGGGGAAATAGCTGAAGAAACTCACCAGGTGCTCCCTCGGCCTCAAGTCATCTCAAAGCATCTCAAGGACAGGATAAGGCCCAGAGAAGACCCGATGGAGCATGAGGTCCAACGGCAAAGCGTGTTGAGCCGGTTCTCGAGAGAAAGAGTGGCTGGGGCTTTTAGAGAGAGGAAGAGGAAGGCAGTCACCACTACTGGCAGACAATGCAAGAAAGTCATTACCGAGGAAGGAAAGGTGGTGTATTGATTATAACGATGTGAGCGGGTGGCCGAGGAAGCAGATGATGAGGTTGACTCGATATATGAATGCTTTCTGGTGTATCAACGGGGACAATGCATGGTGATAGACAACTCCAATATACAAGAGTTCGTAGAGGATGTCACCGAAGAGCCAGACTACATGGAAGATCAGCCGAAGCCACATGCGCAAGAGTTGGAGCAGTTGAATCTAGCAAAAGAAGGGGAAGATCCAAGGCCCATCTTTATCTCGAAGTATCTTAGGAAAGAGAAATGAGAGGCCTTGGTAGAGTTGATCCGGGAGTTTATAGATGTCTTCGCGTGGAAATACACAAAAATGGAGGGGCTGAATGAGGAAGTAAGTTGCTACAAGTTGAATGTAATGCCTTCTGCCATTCCAGTGAAACAAGCGACGAGAACGTATAAGCCTGAGCTAGACTTGAAGATCAAGCAAGAGGTTTAACAGTACCCACTATGGTTATCCAGTATTATCCCAGTGGGGAAGAAGGACAAGTACCAAATAAGGATCTGCGTGGACTTCAGAGACTTGAATAGAGATTGCCCCAAAGATGAGTTCCCTTTGGCCTCCATTGATAGCTTAATAGATGAAATGGCTAGTCATGAGATATACAGCTTCACGGATGGGTAAGTAGGGTATAACCAGATTAAGATGGACCCCTCGGATGCAGAGAAAACAACATTCAGAACCCCGTTAGGTAACTTCATGTATAGGGTGATGCCGTTTGGACTCAAGAATGCTGGGGCGACTTACCAGAGAACAATGATGGCCATTTTCTATGACTTCTTCCACAAATTTGTGGAATTCTACGTGGATGATTTGGTCATCAAATCAAGGAAGGAGGAGTACCATCTGAGTGATTTGAGGAAGATTTTTTCTCGTTGTAGGAAGTTTAAATTGAGGATGAATCCACTGAAGTATGTCTTTGGAGTGACAAGTGGGTAATTACTAGGCTTTGTGGTTGATATACAAGGGGTGCAGATGGATTAGGACAAATAGTGGGCGATCTTGGAAATGCCATATACGAAAACGGTGAAGGAGCTGAAGAGTTTCCTCAGAAAATTCTCCTACCTTAGAAGATTTGTGCCTAGGTTGGCCAAAATAACACATCCGTTGATGCAGCTGTTGAAAAAAAATACGAAATTCAGACGGGAGGAGGTTCACGAGGAGTCTCTGGACGGGCTGAAGAAACTGCTTGTTTCACCACAGATCATGGTTCCCCCAAAAGCAGGAATACCGTTACAGTTGTACCTCACATCCACCATGAGGTCCGTGGGAGCTTTGCTGGCATAAGAGATCGACGAGCAAGAACGGCCAGTCTATTACCTCAGCAGGATCATCCATTGACCAGAAGTCAGATACAGCAGCATAGAAAGGCATTGTTTAGCCTTAGTCTTTATAGCGCAAAAACTTAGGCATTATATGTTGTCTTTTATAATTCATATTGTAACTAGATGTGATCCTATTAAGTATTTTCTAAAAAGGACAATTTTGATTGGTAGGGCAGCTAGGTGGTTCCTGATCCAATCTGAATATGACTTGAAGTGCGTTGTGCCTCGCGCAATCAAAAGTGAGGCATACGCTGATCTGTTGGCTATTTTCCCCTCAGGAACATTAGAGCCACCTAAGGAAGATATTCCAGGAGACGATTTGTAGGACAACCATCTAGACACAACGTACAAGGAATGGATGATGCAGTTCGATAGGTCATCAGCAGAAAAGAAAGGAGGAGCATGTGTTATTCTCTCTAAAGGAATGGAGGAGATTTACCTCTCTTATAAGTTAGATTTCCCTTGCCCTAACAACGAGGCATAATATTAAGCATTGGTGTTGGGATTTCTAGAGGCTTTTCAAAGGGGGATCCGTTCACTTTGCATCAAGGGGGATTCAAACTTGGTGGTTCAGCAAGTGAATGGAGAATACTCATTGAAACATATGAGCCTAGAACCATACAGAACAATCATTCAGAGGCTCCTCGGCTAGTTCCATTGGGCCAAGATCAAAAGGTAGCCCAGAATGATGAACCGCTACCCGGACGCATATGCCACCATTGCCCAGAAGATGATCATGAGGAGCGATACAACTACCGTCGTGATTCAACGAAGAATAGATCCTTCGATAGTACAGTTGATTCGATGGAGGAGGAGGAAGATTGGAGGGGAGAGATCAAAATATAATTAGAATTCGGGGAGGGAGCGATGGGGCTGAGAGAATTAGCCCAGTACTTCACGAACCATGGAAACCTTTACCTCAGAAATATAGGAGGATGGCTGTCGAGATGCATCGGTCTAGAAGAGACAGGTCAAAGATTGAAGAAAATGCACGAAGCGCACTGTGAAACAACTGAGATACCCCTCTTGCGAAGAATGCAAAGAGAGGGATATTTTTGTCCTAAGATGAAATAAGAGGCGGCAGAGCTACAACGGAAGTGCGATAAAAGCCAGTTGTTCTTTGAGGCAGCGGAATGTCATTTCGTGGAAGCTCAACCTGACTGGAGGCAGCCCTATATTGACTTTATTAAAGATGGAGTTATCCTGACGGAGAAAATTGATGCGATGGGACTTCGGCGAAGGGCCTCGAGATTCTACGTTCAGGAGGGGTAACTTTATCAAAGGGGGTACTTTAACAGGCCCTTGCATTGTATCACAAGAGAAGAGCTAGCGGAATTCCTTAAGCAGGAGCACAATCCAGCCCACATAGGAGGGGCCAAGTTATATGACCAGTTGATGACTTTGGGATACTATTGGCCAATAATGGAGAAAGATTCAGCTGAGTTCATTCGAAAGTGAAAGGCTTGCCAACTCCATGGAAATATGATCCATTCCCCATCGGTGGACTTACACTCACTGACAAATCTTTATCCTTTTCACACTTGGGAATTTGACTTGGTAGGGACGATACATCCTTGTTCGAGGGGGGAAGATATGGATACTAGTAGAAATGGAGTGCTTTATAAAGTGGGCTGAGGCTATACCACTGAGAAGGGAAACAATGGGAGTAGTGAGCAACTTCATCAGAGAATACATCATCTGTCCTTTTGGGATCCCAAAGGTTGTCCTTTCAGATAATGGAACCCCTTTTGTCAACTCATAAGTAACTATGCCCATAGACAAATACTCCATTGTCCATCACACTTCGACGGTGGCATACCCAAAGGGAAACGATCAGGTCGAAGCGACTCAAAAAACTTTGGTCAATATCTTGGCTGAAACGATGTAAGGATTTCCAGGAGCGTGGGATGATAAGATACCAGCCATTTTATGGGCCTATCGGACGACTAAGAGGAAGCCCACATGATATACACCGTTCTCTCTTATCTATGGAGCTGAGGCAATTCTCCCGGTGGAGTTAAAAATTCCCTCTGCTCGATATGCTTTGTGAAGCATCATGCTCCCTCAGAATAGACATGTGCAGTTGGAAGCGTTGGATGTACACAGGGATAATGCGATGCAACACTTTCAAATGTATACGAAGAAGCTCTCCAGGGAATATGATAACTTGGTAAGACCAAGGAAGTTCATGGAAGGAGATCTTGTATTGAAGGCAGCAGTGAAACATATTAGGGGGCTTCCCCTGCCTAAGTTTGTAGCGAATTGGGAGGGACCTTTCATCGTAAAGGAGGCTCATGACTTAGGTTATTGCATAATTTTAAAAATGGAAGAAGATAAACCATTCAAGATTAACAATAAATGGTTGAAAGTTTATCATGTCTAGGAAGTTATGTTTGACCATTGATGTATTTGGCTGTTGTTAGGAATGCACAAGTTCTTATTATGATGAGTATGTAAGTTCTCTTTATTATAACTCAAGTAGAGATGAAAGAATTACAGAACTTAATATTTCATAATCTATGTAAACAGTTGTAAAACAAAGAAATGGCATGAAAATAAGTATCTTTTTTCCATTCATATATTTTGGGGCATTACAAAATTGGGAGCTATTGCACAAGAATTACATGAGAAGAAAAGAAAAATATATACACAAGGTCATTCACCAAGAAGGAACCAAAGATCAGGAGAAGTGAAAAAATCTCCAGGGAGACCCGAAGAAGCTGCTTGACAAGACCGTTGAGCGTTGATAGAGACCTCCAACCTTGTCTGCGCCTGTGTGCGCTCAATCAGGAGTTTCTCTCATTTTGACTTCGCCACGCATAGAGCCTCTTCGAGGTCCCCCCACCTTTTTGTCAACAGTTTCAAGAAGAGGCGCTAGCTCGGCGAACTTGACTTCGTCGACCCGCTAATCCTCCCGATATTTTCGTAAGAGCTCCATCTGGCTGTCCAATCGCTGGCTCTTTAAAGTCTTTAAATGCACGATGAGTCAGTCAAAACGAAACCCGTTACGACCCACCTCCGTCAGATAACCCAAGAATTGGTTGAGGAGGGGTCTGATAACGCTTGCAATCGGAGTATTGGCAATTTCAGTAATGACCGTGGCCATGCCTTGAAGCCTAAGGCTCATAACTGAGATGTTTGAACGTAGGCAATTCACCGTGAAGGTCTCAGGATGATAGCTCACAAGTTTCTCAATTAGAAAACGGAGAATGTTGGAGTGCCATCAAGCAGAAGGCGGGAGGAGCCAAGTCGGGCAGAGGAAGCTCGCACCCAGATTCTCTCTCCGCAGCAGCACCTATCGTGGAACCTTGATCATCATGGCCAGATTCTTCGGAGGAGACAGGTTCACGTTGTGGCGAGGCAATGGGCGAAGGAACGGGGGGAGAATCCTCCTGAGAAACCTGAGAACAATTAGAGGAAACAAAAGGAAATGTCTTAACAAGTGTTTTCGTTGTTAAGTCACCGATATAGATGGAGTTTTTGAAAAAACCTTAACAAGTGTTTTCGTTGTTAAGTCACCGATATAGGTGAAGTTTTTGAGCAGTCTTAACAAGTGTTTTCGTTGTTAAGTCACCGATATAAGTGGAGTTTTTGAAAAATCTTAACAAGTGTTTTCGTTGTTCAGTCACCGATATAGGTGGAGTTTTTGAAAAATCTTAACAAGTGTTTTCGTTGTTAAGTCACCGATATAGGTGGAGTTTATGAAAAAACCTTACAAGTGTTTTCGTTGTTAAGTCACCAATATAGGTGGAGTTTATGAAAAAACTTTAACAAGTGTTTTCGTTGTTAAGTCACCGATATTGGTGGAGTTTTTGAAAAATCTTAACAAATGTTTTCGTCGTTAAGTCACCAATATAGGTAGAGTTTTTAAACAATATTAACAAGTGTTTTCGTTGTTAAGTCACCGATATAGGTGGAGTTTTTGAAAAATCTTAACAAGTGTTTTCATTGTTAAGTTATCGATATAGGTGGAGTTTTTGAAAAATCTTAACAAGTGTTTTCGTTTTTAAGTCACCGATATAGGTGGAGTTTATAAAAAACCCTTAACAAGTGCTTTCGTTGTTAAGTCACCGATATATGTGGAGTTTATGAAAAATCTTAACAAGTGTTTTCATTGTTAAGTTATCGATATAGGTGGAGTTTTTGAAAAACCTTAACAAGTGTTTTCGTTGTTAAGTCACCGATATAGGTGGAGTTTATGAAAAAACCTTAACAAGTGTTTTTGTTTTTCATTGTTAAGTCACCGATATAGGTGGAGTTTATGAAAAAAACCTTAACAAGTGTTTTCGTTGTTAAGTCACCGATATAGGTGGAGTTTTGAATAGTCTTAACAAGTGTTTTCGTTGTTAAGTCACCGATATAGGTGGAGTTTTTGAAAAATCTTAACAAGTGTTTTCGTTGTTAAGTCACCGATATAGGTGGAGTTTTTGAAACATCTTAACAAGTGTTTTCGTTGTTAAGTCACCGTTATAGGTGGAGTTTATGAAAAAACCTTAACAAGTGTTTTCGTTGTTAAGTCACGAATATAGGTGGAGTTTATATAAAAACTTTAACAAGTGTTTTCGTTGTTAAGGCACCGATATAGGTGGAGTTTTTGAAAAATCTTAACAAATGTTTTCGTTGTTAAGGCAGCGATAAATGTGGAGTTTTCGAAAAATCTTAACTAGTGTTTTCATTCTTAAGTCACCAATATAGGTAGAGTTTTTAAACAATCTTAACAACTGTTTTCGTTGTTAAGTCACCGATATAGGTGGAGTTTTTGAAAAATCTTAACAAGTGTTTTCATTGTTAAGTTACCGATATAGGTGGAGTTTTTGAAAAATCTTAACAAGTGTTTTCATTGTTAAGTCATCGATATAGGTGGAGTTTATGAAAAAACCTTAACAAGTGTTTTCGTTGTTAAGTCACCGATATAGGTGGAGTTTATGAAAAAACCTTAACAAGTGTTTTCGTTGTTAAGTCACCGATATAGGTGGAGTTTTTGAAATATCTTAACAAGTGTTTTCGTTGTTAAGTCACTGATATAAGTGGAGTTTTCAAAAATAAAATTAACAAGTTTTTTCGTTGTTAAGTCACCGATATAGGTGGAGTTTTCAAAAAAATGTTAACAAGTGTTTTCGTTGTTAAGTCACTGATATAGGTGGAGTTTATGAAAAAATCTTAACAAGTGCTTTCGTTGTTAAGTCACCGATATAGGTGGAGTTTATTAAAAAATCTTAACATTTGCTTTCGCTGTTAAGTCACCGATATAAGTGGAGTTTATGAGAAACCTTAACAAATGTTTCTTTGTTAAGTCACCAATACAGGTGGAATTTTTTAAATAACTTAACAAGTGTTTTCATTGTTAAGTCACAAACAGAGTTGAAGTTCGAGAAACAAAGAAATATAGAGAAATGAGCAAGGTACCTCAGCAGCAGTAGGAGCGAGAATGGGAGTCACCACAGGGGCCATGATTGTAGGAACCGTTGGAGGCGGGCTCCTTATCTCAATAGCTTCAGCAGTGCCCTTGGCTGAAGAAGTTTCAAAGATAGGTAAACTTCCCTCGCCAATATAAGGTACTAAATCTAGCACGAGAAAATCATTGGAGGGAGACATTGAACTCTCAAGAGATGACCCAACGAGAGCAGTAGCACCGGCCGTGGCCTTGGAGGGCAAAAGGCCACTAAGGGCAAAGGGCAGCGAAAGACTTGGGGAGAGCTGCGAATGTAAAACCAAGTGTTAGACGCAAGGAGTAAACACAAAAGAATAAAAGGTAGGAATGCATCTAACTTTGGCACCGAAAGGAGGAACTGCAGTAAGGAGTTTGGTCAATGCAGGCGGAAGGAGAATGTTGGCTATCAGTGACGCCACTTCCACCTAAAATGGCCCATCATGTTAGAGATGATAAACAAAAGAAGGGAACAAATAAAAGATGTAAGACTTGGCAGGGAAATTACCTGCGGAGCACTCTCCTCGACCACAGCAAGGGGTAGAGTCACCTCTTGCTCCAATGGTAACTCAGAGGGGGCAGCAGTAGCTCCCTGGTTGACCAGGCATCTAAGTAGACTCAACAGTGGCAGCCTCCGTAGCAGCTTCTTTGGCCCTTTATGAGGATGAACGGTGAGAATAGGTGAGACTTATCAGGGGGAATGGGGAAGAGTAGTGTCTACTGGAGAGACACCGCAACACCCCCCCCCCCGAAGCAACTTACGGGGGGACTGGGTGGGACAAGGCCTTTCTTCTTTAACTCCCTGTAACAAAAAATCTTCTTGTTAAGAAATGGACAGATGCAACACACCATAAGAGAAGAGGAATAAGAAATAAAGAATGCACACATACCTCATATCCATAGGGAGAACGAGAAGGTACAATTACTGGTGAAGGCGGCGAGGAGGCAGCATCAGAGGGAACTGGTGATGGAGGTTTCTCGAGTGTTTCTCTCTTCTGGGTCTCGGTACCCAGCATTTTCTTCCTGGAGCCCGTTGCACCACCAGTTTCAGGCACCCTCATCCTTCTTCTCCTTTTTTCCACCATCTCCATAGGATCAACCACGATCACCGGAAACGCACCCAGAGGAGGAATGACGATAGCGCACCGTTGAAACTCAGTATGAATTCTGTCAACTTCAACTTGCAGCTGCCTCCTCAGCTCTTCAGCCATCTCTGGAGACATAGGAGGGGGAATGAAGGCAATAGGGAATGCCTCAAAGGGGATTTGCGTTTGAACTTGGGCCTTAGACTTCTTGGACTTAGATTTCTTGGCCTTCTTGGTAGGTGGCTCAGAAGTCCCTTCGCCTGTTGCAGCTTCGGCCGAGGGGGTAGATGGTTTGAGGATTGCAACGGCCTTGGGTTTGGGTGTGGTAATAGGGATCATGGGGAAGTACGGAGGAAGTTCACTGGGAGGCTCTTTGGGGGTATGGCTTAGAGGGAACTTAACCCCAAGCACGGAGTTCCCCTTAAGACCCAGTTCAGAAGAAGAGAAGGAAAGGATTGGGGGATATTGAGGGGGGGACTGAATGTACTCACGGATCATTTCCAACTACTCCAAATGGAACTTAGTGGCAAAAGAAGTGGAAACGTCTCCCTTCCTAGTAGCACTAGGAAGGGTGACACGGCCATCGATGGTGGACGTCACACTAAGCACCGCGGCTGCAGTATAGAAGGGGCAGGCTTCAGCAAAGGTGGCCTTTGAGTGGTTGTCCTGGAACACAGGTCGAGGGCCCCCCTGATCGAACCCAAACTGCCTGCTGCATCTATCAGGGTTGTAAGGCTCTGAGGTGTATCCCCATTCAGTATAGGAGGGGAGAAACCTCGAGGTGAAAAGAAGCACTACGACTTGCGAGGGATCTTGTACAGCCGGATTGAACTTGATCGTTGTGGATGCAAAAGTAAAGAAGCCCCAACTATGGGCAAAGGTAGACTCACTATATGTCCTCATTACAAAGGAGTCTAAATGATCGAAAACTGCCATCATCTCCTTTAAACTTTGCTTCTTGTGGAAACATAATAGGCATGGGGGCTTGATATTGGCCACAGGTAGAGGAATAGACTTGGTGGCGATGGCAGGAAAACGGGTGTAAAGAAAGCATCTTAGAATAATGGTATTGGAAAATTTAGCCAAGTTGTAATGGCCCAGTGATCGTTCCATGTCTAAGTGGGTTTGATCCAACCAGGTGTACAGGGACCCCAAAGCGATGGCGTCCAGGGGAATGTTGAACCCCCTAGCCAAACGAATGGAAATCTTTATCAGATCCCTACTGGGATGATCGTTGGGTTTACCGGTTAGAAAGAAGCGTGAAAGCAATACAAGTATGTAGGTTGGTAGTTCTAGGGATGTATCTTTACCCCGGCCTGTTACATCACTGACACCCTTCGATATCAGAGCTTCGAAAAAATAGTTGATGAGGAGGGAAAATGTGGCTTTATTTGAGGAACCCATGCAACGGTGGCAAATCCGATCCAGTTCAACTCAATCAACAAGTTTTTCAACATCTAGAGCCTCATCATGGTAGGTGAACTCACCCATGGGTTCAAACCCAAGGAGTTCACAGACGTCCTCCAGTGTAATGGTGAACTCCCCCGACGCAGTGAAGAAGGTGTGGGTTGTGATGTTCCGTCGGGAGACTAGCACTTGTAACACCGCATTATGCTTTGAGAGGGTGAACTCCCCAAACCAGTATGCGCGATGAAGCCCAACCTTAGCAAGAGATCCAGCGTGAGAGCTCTATATGTGTGTATGCCAGGTAAGGAAATGGGTTGGTGACCCCCCAGGTGCTTCGAAGTTAATTTGAGAATAGGGGAAGTCACCATGGTCTATGCGGAAATGCAGAGTCC
This sequence comes from Sambucus nigra, assembly GCA_949130495.1. NCBI lineage: Eukaryota > Viridiplantae > Streptophyta > Magnoliopsida > Dipsacales > Adoxaceae > Sambucus > Sambucus nigra. Next base: position 554,347,488 of record OX422213.1, on the reverse strand, counting down.
CCTCTGGGGGTAGATAGCCCCACTTTGATGAATCTACTTCCTCATCACCTAATAGTAAAGGGTCGAACTTGGAGGAGAAATGGCAGGTCTTGCATGCCTCATAAAATTTATCATTTGCTTTAAAGATGGGAGCCCGGTGATAGAAGCGTAGCTGCTCTTAACGAGCAGCATTTAGGGCAACGACGCTAGAGGCGGCAACAACACCAGAAGTGGCGGAGGGGGAGTCTGACTGAGCGGTGGTAGCAACCTTGGAAGAACTTGGAGAAGCCATAATAGAGTGATGATGGATGCTATAGCTGGGTAAGAAGGACTAAGAATAATGAGGGAGGAACACAACCGTAGGTGGTGGTGCAAAAGATGAAAGAAGGAGGAGACTGAGTAAAGAATGGGGCAACAATGGAGGAAGCACAAAGTTCGCACAGAGTTTCTCTCTTTACAGAAAGTGGGGAGCTTAAAGAAGATGAAGGAAGGAGAAGGGTTTTGAAATAAAAGAGACGTTTGATGGGTTTTAAACTCGAATTTTGAGTTTCCCACCATCGCACGTGCAAGCCGCCTATAATCATTTCAAATGAACACGTGGCACAACGGGAAGGGCCTCGATAGTTGAAAAGATAGCGCCACGTCATTAATGAAGTGACACTTGGGGAAAAGAAGGGGGTTGCCTTCTCTAGCAAGTTTGAGTTTTGGTGCCATAATATTTTTCAGACATATCCAATGACTCGCCACTAAGGCAGTCCCCCAATGATTCAAAAAAGCTACGTTGTCCCCTCCCCATAAGTACCAACGTTATTTAAATTGTGACTCAGTTACATCGGGGAGAATTCCTGCTTTTTTCGAACATAGCGAAGCATTACAAGGGATAATTTCACTTACCAAGAGTCCAAATGAGTATTTGAGAAGGTTAGTAGGCCTTTCGAGAGAATTTCAAATAATAAAGATAGAATGGTTGAGGCTCGGAATGAGGAAAAAGTGGCGATGTCCCTTTGCCCAAGCCCCAATAAGTCATGGCGCTTAGGCTCAGGTACATCGGGGAGAATTTAACTTTTTTCAGGAGATTATAACGATGCGGTTCTAACAAATAGAGGAGGCAAGAATTTTTCACGCAGAGTGGGTTCATCGGATTGAGAAGTTTCGTGCAGACATTTCTTGTTCCAACAAATCTCTCCACGAAGGGGAAAATGTAGAGGGGGCTTGAAGGTAATCCTGAGATTAGTGATAATTCCCTAATTGACAATAGTGTTTGAGATTAAGTAATCGAGGCAGCTCAAGCGTGGCAACTCAGCGAGGCATCTTGGCATGGAAACTCATACTTTAACTTATTGTATTAATTATATTGTATTTCTGCTTATTTTGACTGTAAGCTATAAAGGTTGTAATGATGTAACGAGAATAATAATGAGTTTTAGTGAGGTCAAATGGTACTCACGAGAGACCAGGCTTGGCAGGTCCTGGGAGAGCTTTCATGCTCTATTGAATGACCTCGATGTGGGAACTTTAGAGGGACTTGGTTTGGAGGATTGATAAGTGAGGCACCGTTAGGGATTGTCCTGACCATCTTAGATACACCTGGTAAAACACCGAAGGATCCTGACCGTGGAACCTCAGGTGGAGCAACTTGGAGTTCCATCAAGCGTTGAGTTATGAACCAAACAATCCTCTACTTAAAGTCACATATACTGTAGGTGATGTCACTAGCCAGCTAAACAATGTCAGACCTGCACTTGAGTAAACCACTGTGGTATTTAGGGCTGTTAGGCAGTTAGTGAGCCACCTCTGTGACAAAAGTCCCTTGACACATAGTGGTTAGAAAAAATGCATGTCGTGGCATTTAATGTTTATGATGTGGAGACAACTAGTGCATAAGGCATTTAATATTGTGACATAAAGTATGAGGGATGTCTTTCATAGTCTTTAATGTCTGAGTTGCCTCGGGGGTGGTGTGGGGGGCTATTTAAGGACCCCAACCACCTTTAAGGAAAGAGAGATATTTTGAGAGTCTAAGGAGTTATTGCTAGAGAGAATACAGATAAGAGAGAGTTATTGCAAACTAGAGGGTTTAATCACTCACCATTGTTATTTATTACGACGCTTTTAATGCTTAACAAAGATTCTTGAGGGTGCTTGGTGTGTTTTTACCTGCCTACCAAGGTGTATCTAGGGTTCTTACTTCTCTCTCCCTCTAGATAAGTTACTTCTAAAGTTCATTACTATCTTTTTTAAGTTATACACGAGAGATTTTGTGAGTTTAAACTAAGTCTTATATTTATTGAGTTTGTGTTTGTATGTTCTATCACTAATCCAAGGTTTTACCTAATCAACTTATCATCACCATACTCAAATAGGGGTTACGCCTCCATTTATAATCTAAAGTACCCTCTTACACCACCGATTATGAATCATTATATACCATAACTTATTCGGCATTCAATGATTTAACTAAATTTAAACCAATAATCAGAGCTTCATACTCTGCCTCATTATTGGAGGCTTAAAATTGGAATCATAGAGCGTATTCTATATTTAGCACGTCTGGAGTATTGAGAATGATTCCATCTCCACATCTAGTTGCACAGGATAACCCATCTACATATAGACTCCATATGGGGATATCGTTGTCAAATGCTTGGTTTGTCAGAATCCCTTGATGGAAGATTTTATCCTTTACCTCCTTATATTTCTTCTTCATCTCCTAGACTTCGCTGGGCAGTTCTGGTTGATCAGTGGCAAATTTTTTTACAGTTTCCCTTGCTTGGAATTGGTCTCGCATAGGTCTGCTGAATCCTGCATGTTTCTCGGTTAGAGTCCTTTATTGCTAGGGGATTTCTGGATAAGCAAATTCTGTAATAAAATCAGTCACAACTTGGCCTTTTAAAGCAGTCCTTGGTTCGTATACAAGGTCATATTCCCGCAACTCCGTAGCCCAATACATCAATCTATCGGATTTCTCTAGCTTATGTAAAGCTTGCCTCAGTAGCATGTCAGTGTATACCACGATGGTGTGAGCTTGAAAATATGGCTTCATTCTTCTACTAGCCTCAATTAAGGCCAATGCTAATTTCTCCAGTCTGGGATATCGAACTTTTGCTCCTCGAAAAGCTTTGCTAGTGTAATAAACTGGCTTTTGGACTCCATTATCCTCCCTAACCAAGGAAAAGCTAATAGCTGACTTAGAAACTGCCAAATATAAATACAGTTTGTCTCCCAACACTGGTCGGGAAAGTAGTGGTGATGTTCCCATGTACTTCTTCAATTCTAGGAAGGCTTTTTCACATTCATCGTTCCATTCAAAGGTTTTTATGAGTACCTTATAGAATGGTAAACACTTGTTCGTTGCTCGGGACACAAATCTGTTGAGTGATTCTACACGCCCTGTTAGCCTTTGAACGTTCTTTTTACAGGTCGGGGATTGCATTTCGATCAGAGATATAATCTTATCTGAATTATATTCAATGCTCCTCTAATTTACTATATATTCGAGGAATATTCCCTCTTGAACTCGGAAGATGCATTTGGTGGGGTTTAACTTCATCTGGTGCTTTTTAAGTTGATCAAACGTTTGGCTAAGGTCAGCAATGTGATCAGTAGATTTTTTACTCTTAGTGAGCATATCATCAACATATACCTCCATGTTCTTGCCTATCTTCTCCTTAAATACTTTGTTCACCAGTTTCTGATAGGTAGCACCTGCATTTTTTTATACCAAAAGGCATAATATTACAGCAATAAGTTCCTCGGGGAGTATAAAGTAAGTACTTTCTCTATCTTCTGGCTTCATTTTGATATGGTTATAGCCATAATATGCATCCATGAAACTTAACAACTCATTCCCTAAAGTAGCATCCGCCAGTTGATCAATTTGCGACAAAGGAAAGTGATCCTTTGGGCACACTTTGTTCAGATCAGTAAAATCCACGCACATCCTCCATTTATTATTTATCTTTTTTACCATAACTATGATGGCCAACCAGTTCGGGTACTTCATGTCTTCAATAAGGGAAGCTTTTTAAAGCTTATCCACCTCTTCTTGTATAACCTGGTTCTTCTCCGGGCTAAAAACTATTATTCACTACTTCACAGGTTTAACCTCCTTATTAACATTAAGCTCATGGCATAAAAAATTTGGGTCCATGCCAGGCATGTCTTCATGGCTCCACGTGAACACCTATTCTCTTTGTCTCAAGAAAGCCACCAACTCCTGCTTAAGAACCGATTCCAATGACGCTCCTATTTGTCTTGTTCGTTCTGGTTTGTCATCGTCTAGAACAATGCTTTCTGTTTCTTCCATCACTTGGCCTTTTACAAGCTCAGATTCATCTCATGGATCTAAGGTTTCAACCTCAGATTCATTGTCCGGCTCAAATATATCCACCTAATAAGTGATTGTTTTCCTCTTTGTTTCCAACATATCTTCTTCCTTGATAGAGGAATAGTATCATTCCCAAGCTACTTTCTGATCTCCTTTCACTATTCTAACTCCAAAGTTGGCCAGGAATTTTAGGCATTGATGAACAGTCGAGGGTACAACTTCGAATTTCTTCAGACCGACTCTTTCCATGATCATGTTATAGGCGGAAAGAAATTTTTTGTCCATTATAAAGAATCTCACTTTCTCTATTCTACTCACCGACCATGTCCTGATTAACACGTCTAGTTTAATTGTCCCCAATGGAAATACTTTCTCGCCAGATAATCTAATGAGTGGCCTGTGGTAAGGCTCTAGTTGGCTAAGTTTTAATCCCAAACTATCAAAACAGGGATAGAACATAATATCTGTGGAACTTCCGTTGTCCACTAATGTTTTTGCCACCAATACTTCTTTCGTCCTGACTTGGATCTCTAAAGATCATCATGAGGATACAATACTCTTGATATGTCATTCTTAGAAAAGATAATTACGAGCTTATCCTTGTTAACTTTTCTTGGTTGGTCTTCCTCGGCAAGGTTGATTTTCCAGATATAGGAATAAGCCTGAGCCTCATTGAGGTAAGTCTTCCTTTCAACTGTATGATCTACTCCTCCTACATTCCCACCTGTAATCAAGTGGCACTCAAAAGATCCAATACTGAGTGTGAATACCTTACGTTTCGATTGTCTAGGCTTATTGGGAAGATCAAGATGATCTTCTGGTTCCTCGTCGTGGTTCCTCTTCTTATCTTCTCTGGGGTTAACTGGTGATTTAGATCTCTGTCAACCTCATCCTCCAGTTCTTCCACCAGCCCATCGATCAACAAATCTGTCCAATTTTCCTCTTCAGACGAGTGCTTCTATCTCATTTTGTAGAGAAATACACCGGTTGGTCATATGACCATGATCTTTATGAAATTCACAATACTTGGACTTATCCCTCTTATCAGCAGGCGACCTTAACTTTTCAGGACAACTAAAATCATTGTTGTACTTGATTTATTCCAAAACGTGATGTATATCCACCGTTAATGGAGTATAATTGGTAAATTTCTTGAGCTTATCTAGACTTTCTTTTACTTTCGAATTCCTATGCTCATTGTGATTCTTGTTCTCCTTCTTATCCGACTTCCCTTCTATCTTTGCTTCCACTTTTGCATCTAAATTCTTTTTGCAACCATAGCTCCCTCGACGTTCAAAATCTTTGCTGCTTTAGCCATCAATTCTGTCATCGTCTTCGAGGGATCTTTTGCCAAAGTATAGTACAGTTTATTGGGGAGCAAAGCACTCATGAGGATAGTGAATACAACTTTCTCTTCATAATCAATGACTTCTAATTTCTCGTTGTTGAAACGAGTGATGTAATCCATGGTACTTTCTCTCTCCTTTTTTTTAAACGAGTGATGTAATCTAATTTCTGGTTTTGCTCCAAAGCAAAAATTACCAATGAATAGCTCGATAAGTTATTGGAAGCAAGAAATATGTCCTCGAGGAAGACTATTGTACCAGATTTGAGCAGATACAGTGATTGTTCCTAAAAATGCCCTGCACCTCATTTCCTCAGGAACAACATAGATATCAGCCATGACTTGGTATTGTTCTATATGAAGAACATGATCAGTCTTCCCATCATACTTGGGAGTGACCACTGGAGATTTAAACTTGGTCGGTGTAGGGAAATTTATGATGGTTTTCAATAAGGGGGATCCTTTAATAAAACTTATCTGTAGAGGATTCTTGGCCTTGGCCATTTCTCTTAATTCGTCTTCCAAACACTGAACGAAACCTTTCCAAACATTAGTGTCAGCACCAGATCTATGGGTGGAAGCTTTTATATGTTGACCAACTGATCGTGTTAAGCTTTCTTCTTGTGAACCTTCTCTCTGACTGGACCTATCAGTTCGTTGGGTATTTAATCTAGATTGGGATGAACCTTCCTTTAAATCACTTGGTCGACGCCACCCGTAGGACATTTCCCTAGGGCCCCAAATGATCGAAAGGAGAGGCCCTACTTAGCCTTTCTAAGGCACTCAATATTTTTGGGACGAGGGATTGTCCATTAGTGGAATTAGTGATCCTATTAGAAGAAGTTTCTCTAGGAAGGTATGGACGATCCTTAGAAGTTCTGGAATGGCTATGCCCAACACTCCTTGTTGGTGGCGGTGGCATATTCCTTTGATTAAATTATCCAGGAACTCGAGCTTGCAGAGTTTGATCCAACTGTCATATAGTATCCCGCATAGCCTCTTCCAAAATTCATGTTAAATCATTGTTATTTGGAAGGACAGAGGGAGTAGGCAGAATTTCCTCATTTTTGGTGCTTGGTTTTGGAATATCAGCCATGGATAATGAATAAGTGAAAATGTTTAGTAATAAGTTCCCATAGACGGTGTCAATCTATTGATGCAAAAAAACTAAACTAGGCCTAATTAATTGATCACAAGTAAAATAAGTAAAACAAATAAGACACAAGAGATTTTAAAGTGGTTCGGCTCAATGGAATAGCCTACGTCCACTGTTATGTATTGATTGCCTTGAGTTGTTTTTTCGATCCCTTGCAATGAGGATGATATAATGTATTTATATCCCACAAAGGGTTTTGATAGTTGTCTTGTTAAATGATGGAATGCCTTCATTCGTTAGGCATTTACATTAATACATAATGAGAATTAAATATATGAATGATGTCCCTTCATCGACAATACATGCTATAAGATTATTTTCACTTTGTTGGCAATACAGGTTGTTGGTCGAGCTTTTTTATTGGTCGGGCTTTCGTACCAAGCTGACTTGGACTTGTGCCACATTGGATGACATGTACGGGCTTGTAATTTGTCCACGTAGGGTGATAAATTTTGGTATCAACAGGCCCAAAGGCCTAAAAACGGGATTAGAGTTTTAATAACTAATTGTGTAAGGGTAAGGCAACTTAAAGTCATTTTAGCAAACTAAAATTGTGGAGGGCTTAAGAGGATAACCATTAGAAGAGAATTTGAGGATTTTGGGACAACAAGAGATCCTTGAATTCAATCTAACATCCTCATCCAAAGGCTTTGATCTATAAATTGAGGCAAGTGGTTTAATTTGCATTTACCTATACATATTAAAGAGGTGGGAACCAATTAATATGTTAGGGTTTGTGTTCATGAGAAATTGAGGATTTATTTGATTTGGAGTTCTAAATCTGTAGAAGTGTTAATATTTGACTAATTTGATGCCCCAAATTGGTGTAATTGATGGGGTTAGATTAAATATAATAAAAGGATGGAATTATGATGGATCTTGGGAAGTTTTGATGAAGAAATCTGTACAGAATGGAGGTTTTAAATATTTCAATGGAGGACTGGGTTTTACTGGACATATTAGGGGATGAAGATGATACCAGGGTCGTTCAAACAACCTGGTATCTAGTTCAAATGAGAGTCATTGTTGTTCGAACGACATGGTTTGTCGTTTGAGAGACATGTTAAACCCTGCCGAATTTCTTTCAACCCCTAATTTAGACCTGTTATGTGTTTTAAGATACAGAGTTTCTGTATCAGGTAATTATGAAATTTTGGTTATAATCTAGGTTATAAATTTGTGGAGGTTTACTCTTGAATTAATTAGATGATTAATTAGTTTGAAGAACTAAGGTTCATGATTAAGGGATTTTTAAACCTTGTTAATTAAGTCAGTAGACTTAATTGAATGATGGATTGGAAATTTTGAATTTCGGGCTGAGAGAGAGAGTTAGAGTATAATTGGTAGAGTGACACCAAGATAATGAATATTATTTAGTGTATAAGAAATTGAAATGACGTCGGACCATAGACTTGCATGTTTTAGGCTTGTGTATGGACATAGTACACTGGTAGTCTGGATTTATATATATAGTGATGTGTAGTATATATATATATATATATATATATATATATATATATATATATATATATATATATATATAATTTATAAATATTTATGTGAATAATATTTCAGTAAAGCATACCAATATTAATGCTATCTTAGGAGGTGTGACACCCCGCCTAATTAAACATCGGGTGATCAGGCCTTCATTAAATTAAAACAGGTTTCTCAAATGGTTCATTCTTAGCAACACTGTCGAAAACTTTTTAATTACTAATCCCCTAAGTAAAATTAGACCGGTGCCAAATTTTATCTTTCTTTAAAACAGATAAATCAACCAAATGGAACAAAGTACAAATAATCATGTACTGTAATTCAAACAACAAAGTAAAAGTACAACAGAACAGAAGTATTACTGAATAAACCATCGGCTAAAAATCCCAAACAATCAATAGAATAACCACTAGTCTAAATCTAACATCTGAGACTAATACCGGACAACAAGTCCATACATAGAAGAGTACGAGATCATGTGCTAGATCTGAATGAGAGATATCATCTAGTCAAATCCTGTAAGCATCCACAGCACTACAGCTCCGAGTTTGGAATGGAATCATCACAAATGGCGTCCCTGTGGCTGGACACCTAAAAGGTTTTAAAAATATTTTATAGCAAGAGTTAGTACTCAAAACATTTTGAAAATATTTAGCAAGCGTTTATCACAATAAAAATGCGGTTATTGATTACACATGTTAGGTTCTCGTACACTCTCTTGAGTTAACTCACCCCTCATCTTTGGTGCACACCTAACGTTCTACACTTAGTTTATCTATCCATACTTCTCAAGCTAACTAAAACCAAAGTAGTGAACTGAACTTATCTATACCCAAGTTCCAGTACTGCCCATACAGTACAAACGTTTTACTAACATATCGCGTATGTTAAATAATTCCCAAGTAACATTTAATCTATGTTATTTCTCAAGACTTCTCATTTAGTTTCACTACTAAAATTACTACAGTTCTCACAATTGTTAACTTTCCCACTTATGTAATTAAGTTTCACTACTTGAATTACTAAATAGATTTTCTCTATCTAAAGGTGCATTTCGTAATTAAGTTTCACTACTTAACTTACCATTTCAGTATGTATCTTTAAATACATACTATATATCAATCTACTAATACACGAAAGTAAAATATCGTCAAGTATATATAGTTCACACATAATATATACTAAATATCAATCATTACTATTTTGCCCTTTTTATACACGTAAAGGACTCTTGGTTCGGAATGATTCATCGACCCCAAGAAAGAATTGGTTCGGAATGATCCATCGACCCCAATTATTTTTAAAAATATATATATATATACACATATTCTGGTTCGGGACTCTCTCATCGCGACCCCAGTTCAAAGTTTGGTTCGGCATTTCTCATCGACCCCAAACACATAATAACTTTATGTTAGTTCGGAATGTCTCATCGACCCTAACATAATTAATTTAGGTATAATCTCCCTACCTAAAAGATCGCATAATTCAGTAGGTACACGCCCGACCTATTAATCATATACGTACGTAATATTTTAATCTCATATATCTACCGTACAATATTCGCTTTACGATTTATCTCATTAATAGTATTTATTTGAGTATTCCCACAACTCTAAGGGTCCTAGTTACCCCATACATATAATTTCAGTAGTTATTTCTTACCCTACTGGTCTATTACTTAAATAGAATTTACTTCTCCCCGTAACTCAATTTCCGAAGTCCCCGATACTCTACTAAATCGGATTATTCTCCTCGGTCCGTAATCCAAGCCCTACACCCAATGGCCTTATTGGACCTCAACAATATACCTACTGGTCTTATTCTTACTCCCAAATAAGTATAATGTAAATCCTCGAATACTCATTCATTCCTGAACTCAACGAAGGATTAAACACAAAATTTTCGGAAAATAGCTTTCGTCGATCGATCGACGGCTGGGTTCGATCGATCGACATAGTCGATCGATCGATCGAACAGGGGCAGACGCAGTCTTCTTCTTCGTTAAGATTTTTCCTCCATTAACAAATCTTCAAACTCCATTATAGTCCACCAAACTTTAACCCAATGATCCTAACATTTTTCCACATATACTAGGACAGTTTCTAACGTGTCAAATACATCAAAACTCCAATTACTTTAAAGAATTAATGAATTAAAACCCAGAATTTCTTGAAACCCTAGTTATGGTGTTCTTCCCATATTATCATTCAAAATCCAGATTTTTATTCCGAAAATCATCAAGTCTAATCTGAATATTAATTCTGTACATAGTTTAAATCATTCTACATGCGATTCCTATCCCAACATGCATAAATATCATCTTTCTCCAATCAAAATATTGATTTAAACAAAACTATTCAAAAACCCTACACATTGGTATTATAACTTTATAATTTGCAATAAACAACTTGCCTTATGATCAGTAGGGTCTGATTTCGTGGTTCTTGTTGATGATTGATGATCTTCATCCTTCAATCCTTCTTCCCCAACAAGTTGATGGTAGGAATCCCTTTGAATCCTTCCCAAATCTTCTTTTTGCTTTAGAAAGTTGTGCCTCTCTTCTCTCTAATGGTATTGGTGTTGTCATGGGTGTTCTAACCCTAATTCATCTATCATACGGCTGATATAAAACTCTCAATTTCGTAGGTTTCCATACCCTCTTATGTTAAAAGACCAAAATGCCCCCGAACGGTCTCGGTTTAGCCCAAAATTACCTCGGGACTCAACTAGTACCCCCGGGTATACTATTTTGACTAATTTGACCCTTCCGGACTCTTTGGTGGCCTCTAAATTATCATTTGATTCACTAAAAAAAATATTACTCGTTCTCACCCCAACGCGGTCTATACGCGTTAAGTAACTATTTACCACTCGCACTAAGTAAATAGAATGATGCAATATATATCAGTATCTATCTTTCAATTAATATACCATATTTACAATTTTAAATAAAACTCTTTAAATTACTACTCTTATGTAATTTAAATCAAGCCGATATTTTCTCATTTAATTCTCCAATCTAATTAAATGGAATATTTGGAATATTCAGAAATACGGGGTATTACATACTTCCCCCCTTGCAAAGGAATTTCGTCCTCGAAATTAGGATAAGGCTGGTATTAAGGCTAAGGACCTTAACTATAATTGCACCCTCTAATACCCAATACCAAATCATAACATCTTAACGGTCGTCCCAAGCACATGACCATTTCATTATAATTTCTTATCGCCTGTTACCCAAGCCGCATATATCATAATTAAGTCCCACTACTTAATTTCTCATCGATTTTCCCAATCCAACGTTAATTCTTGAAATTAAGTTTCTCCCTACTTAATTTACCCATTTGATGTATATCTCTATATACCATCTAAGTGTCTACTATCACTCATAAGTAGAATATTATAAGGTATATATTTCACATACAATATATACTTTTAAGGAAAATTGGTCCGGCAAAAATCATCGGCCCCAATAATCCTATCATTTACATTGGTCCGGGAATTCTTCGACCCTAAGGTAAATGTAATGCACATGTCGGTTCAGACCTTCCGTCGATCCCAATATTTATCATCGATTTGGTTCGGAAAATTATCGACTCCAAATCGATCCCCCCTGTATTGGTCCGGAATATCATCGACCCCAATACAGAGATTAAGCAAACTTACTATCGCACATAAGTAGGAAAAATCAATAGGTATATATATCTTACACATAACATATACTACCAACACTTATTTTATAATCAGTCCCCTTCTATAACACTTTTGGGGTTATTGGCTCGGAATTCCACCTCGATCACTAATAGTTATTAATTACTTGTCTTATATGTATATATATCTCATTGCACATGAGTAGAAAATTTGTGAGCCATATATTTCACATTTCATATACCTTAAAATGTCACACTCCAATAGAATGTCCTCATACCACACGTTAAGGACTAAAAGTTCAAAATGTCTCCTCGAACCACACCCAAAGTACATGTATTGTTCGTAATCGGAACCCACGAACCTAATCCTCATGCACAGTTCATATAGGCACTCACTCTACCTATAAATATGCTCTTACAGGCATACATTCAACCTATGAATTAATCAGTGGGCTTCTCCAAAATTTCACTATCATAAGGGCGTATCATCATTCTTTCTCACTAACATTGAGTCGTAGGTAGTACTACGTACTCAAAATAAAACTTTATCTCTATTCCTTCCTGACCTTCTCTCACAGGGTGATATTTTAGGATTTCATCCTGATTCACAATCATGTAGAGTGGCACCGTACACTCTCCCTTTTCAACTACATACTAATCCATCCCGGTCACCCCATTTCGCTACCCCCAACGAAATGTTGGCTTAATTATGATGTTCACAATCCATCAATAATTTATAAGTCTGTCTCCTCATTCCATCATTGGAATTGCAGGTTCACTACAATATTCCAGTTGCTCATTTCGAGTCCATCTCGCTCTATTAACTAGAGGTGTGTCTCGAGGCAATCTCACTATGTCTCTCCTCAACATCTCTTCCCACTTACGTCATCTTTCCTCAAGTGGTACTCTATTCCCCTTTCTCTCCGGTTTATTATACTTTACAATCTGTGCACTCTTCGCAATTGGCGCACCTTTTTGGGTTGGTTACTTTATAAGAATCAACATTTTAGTAACTCGTAAGTCACTCACAACACTCAGTCAAGTAGCACCTTGCGCTACTTCTTCACCACAGTTAGGTCTCCCATATCAAGAGATAACCTTTGAATGGTTTCCCACCGACTTTCATCCCATAGGGTGTGCTGGATCTCTCAGCACATATAATCTTGGATTATCGTCAATCTCCCATGACGTTCAACCCATTTCATCGATACAACTTGTCTCCGATTTTCCCCACCGTCGTACAGAAATATTCTGCATCCCTCTATCTCGGATGTCTAAGGAATCCAATTGACTAGGGCGCCCATACACCCTTTTCTCCGTGCACATTTGTAAAAACATTGCAAATGTCGCACCCGTATCATGCTTTTCTTCAACTCCTTCCTAGTCTACACGACGTGACTACAATCTTGTGGGTATTCTCAATACCATATAGGCCAAAAATCAAATCCTTGCCCACAAAGTCCCACTTATCCCTTCGTGGTGAGGTAAGCCTTTCAGTGTTTCTCCTCAACACTACCGGCTCCACTGATGCCCTAACATCTAACAATGCCACTTCTCCTGACGTGCAAAAATTCAGTCGTATTCCCTTTCGCAACCGAACTTAAACAAGGGACTTCTCCCCATGTATTCTTACTGAGCATTATCGGAACAACACATAGTCAATATACTCAAATTCGATTCCTCGACAATATGTGCAACCATACTCCAATATTTCTAATGGAGTCAAGTGGCACCGCGCTTATACTATCACTAAGTCTTTAGCACTAACTACAATAGTGAGCTCGATCTCTCCGCTCAGCAGTCATACGATAAACATTGACTCACATCATTTAGGTTCCCACACACCGAAATCAATTACTAAGAGATGTTCATAATCTCCGAAGTCTCTCACATTTTGATGAATAATGACAACTCGACCCTTTTTCAGGTGAGGAGCCGTCATATACCCCATTCACTCGAGGCTAAAACTCATATACTTCCTTAACCATCGCTCTGGTGATTTAGATGGTTTCCGGACATAACACGCTTGTCCTCTCCGGAATGCAAAACTTATTGGAGTTATTATTTCTTCAAATAACTTCAAGCTAAATTAGAAGGCGTGGCTCTAACAGCCACACTAGACATCCTTACAAAAATCTCCTTACTCCAGGCCACCTTGACCGTTTTGGGGTCTCCCTCCTCTCGGACTTGGAAGCCTCGATTATGCGCACTATCATCCTGGTTCCCTTAGTTCTGCGACCAATAGGAACGCACTATGGGGCTTAACAGTTCCGACTTAGGATCTAATCATTAAGTCCTCTAGTGGGTTTCCACTTATAGCTTTCACCAGCCCCATTACATTCAGTCTTACTCTTTGACTAAATCTTTAAACTCTCTTAACTTCTCCCCCTAGGAGCATTTACCCCAACCTTGTAAGAAGTACCATACTGCCTTCATATACATAAGTCGTCCAAGAAGAGTTTTACCAAAATTGCGAATCATAACTCGAGAGTCTATTCTCTCAAGTGCTCTTTTCCCTCGTACCCATCTCATCGATACAAGTTCCCTTCAACGGATAATTTCTCTCTCACGATTGGCCTCTACCAGGCTTTCACGTGGGGGTTCATATATTCCCATTCACTACGCTTCCGAATTATAATTGGAGAACTTTGCGGTTAAACTATACGTAAAGTTCTTCTATTTATATATACGGACCCTTGGTCCGAATGTAGTGACTGGCATCCCCGCCCGTTGCCTGAAAATTTACTCAAATTTTCACTTCTGGGTATTTATAGTGAGTCCTAAATGCCAAAACCTCTGGACATACTACTTCCATTGGTTAACATGCACAGTCGCCGTTTTATCACACTTACAGCACGTTATCATCAAATTTTCTTCAGACCTACTCCCACTATCACTGTATTGGGCGGTCTAGACTAGCATCCCTCTTGCCGTCGCGACACTTGGAAAATGCCTGCTATGCCTCAACAACCCTTGCAGCATTTACTTCCATTACACGCTAGGAGTGACCTCGACCACGGTCATCTCTCCTACGATTTCCATCTTCAAATACCCCATGCTTTATGCCGAGCTCCTCCCTCTTGTAGTCCTTCTAACGCCAATGCCGGTCCTACCACCATATTCGATGTACCGTGTCCAATCGGACTCGTATATATAACACTACGTCTACCAAATAGCAGGAGAATATAAACTACGTACGTAGAGGAGTACAATCATCCCAAGATAGGGCTCTATATCAATCAAACGATACGCTGAAAACGTAGTAAGCCGTACAGATCCTATGGACACTAGAACCTGATGCTCTGATACCATCTGTGACACCCCGCCTAATTAAACATCGGGTGATCAGGCCTTCATTAAATTAAAACAGGTTTCTCAAATGGTTCATTCTTAGCATCACTGTCGAAAACTTTTTAATTACTAATCCCCTAAGTAAAATTAGACCGGTGCCAAATTTTATCTTTCTTTAAAACAGATAAATCAACCAAACGGAACAAAGTACAAATAATCATGTACTGTAATTCAAACAACAAAGTAAAAGTACAACAGAACAGAACATAAGTATTACCGAATAAACCATCGGCTAAAAATCCCAAACAATCAATAGAATAACCACTAGTCTGAATCTAACATCTGAGACTAATACCGGACAACAAGTCCATACATAAAAGAGTACGAGATCCTGTGCTAGATCTGAATGAGAGATATAGTCTAGTCAAATCCTGTAAGCATCCACAACACTACAGCTCCGAGTCTGGAATGGAATCATCACAAATGGCGTCCCTGTGGCTGGACACCTAAAAGGTTTTAAAAATATTTTATAGCAAGAGTTAGTACTCAAAACATTTTGAAAATATTTAGCAAGCGTTTATCACAATAAAAATGCGGTTATTGATTACACATGTTAGGTTCTCGTACACTCTCTTGAGTTAACTCACCCATCATCTTT
This sequence comes from Sambucus nigra, assembly GCA_949130495.1. NCBI lineage: Eukaryota > Viridiplantae > Streptophyta > Magnoliopsida > Dipsacales > Adoxaceae > Sambucus > Sambucus nigra. The sequence goes on along the minus strand of OX422213.1, from coordinate 554,331,582 downwards.
GGTGCACACCTAACGTTCTACACTTAGTTTATCTAGCCATACTTCTCAAGCTAACTAAAACCAAAGTAGTGAACTGAACTTATCTGTACCCAAGTTCCAGTACCGCCCATACAGTACAACCATTTTACTAACATCTCGCGTATGTTAAATAATTCCCAAGTAATATTTCATCTATGTTATTTCTCAAGACTTCTCATTTAGTTTCACTACTAAAATTACTACAGTTCTCACAATTGTTAACTTTCCCACTTATGTAATTAAGTTTCACTACTTGAATTACTAAATAGATTTTCTCTATCTAAAGGTGCATTTCGTAATTAAGTTTCACTACTTAACTTACCATTTCAGTATGTATCTTTAAATACATACTATATATCAATCTACTAATACACGGAAGTAAAATATCGTCAAGTATATATAGTTCACACATAATATATACTAAATATCAGTCATTACTATTTTGCCCTTTTTATACACGTAAAGGACTCTTGGTTCGGAATGATTCATCGACCCCAAGTAAGAATTGGTTCGGAATGATCCATCGACCCCAATTATTTTTAAAAATATATATATATACACATATTCTTGTTCGGGACTCTCTCATCGCGACCCCAGTTCAAAGTTTGGTTCGGCATTTCTCATCGACCCCAAACACATAATAACTTTATGTTAGTTCGGAATGTCTCATCGACCCTAACATAATTAATTTAGGTATAATCTCCCTACCTAAAAGATCACATAATTCAGTAGGTACACGCCCGACCTATTAATCATATACGTACGTAATATTTTAATCTCATATATCTACCGTACAATATTCGCTTTACGATTTATCTCATTAATCGTATTTATTTGAGTATTCCCACAACTCTAAGGGTCCTAGTTACCCCTTACATATAATTTCAGTAGTTATTTCTTACCCTACTGGTCTATTACTTAAATTGAATTTACTTCGCCCCGTAACTCAATTTTCGAAGTCCCCGATACTCTACTAAATTGGATTATTCTCCTCGGTCCGTAATCCAATCCCTACACCCAATGGCCTTATTGGACCTCAACAATATACCTACTGGTCTTATTCTTACTCCTAAATAAGTATAATGTAAATCCTAGAATACTCATTCATTCCCGAACTCAACGAAGGGTTAAACACAAAATTTTTGAAAAACAGCTTTCGTCGATCGATCGACGGCTGGGTTCGATCGATCGACATAGTCGATCGATCGATCGAACTGGGGCAGACGCAGTCTTCTTCTTCGTTAAGATTTTTCCTCCATTAACAAATCTTCAAACTCCATTATAGTCCACCAAACTTTAACCCAATGATCCTAACATTTTTCCACATATACTAGGACAGTTTCTAACGTGTCAAATACATCAAAACTCCAATTACTTTAAAGAATTAATGAATTAAAACCCAGAATTTCTTGAAACCCTAGTTATGGTGTTCTTCCCATATTATCATTCAAAATCCAGATTTTTATTCCGAAAATCATCAAGTATAATCTGAATATTAATTCTCTACATAGTTTAAATCATTCTACATGCGATTCCTATCCCAACATGCATAAATATCATCTTTCTCTAATCAAAATATTGATTTAAACAAAACTATTCAAAAACCCTACACATGGGTATTATAACTTTATAATTTGCAATAAACAACTTGCCTTATGATCAGTAGGGTCTGATTTCGTGGTTCTTGTTGATGATTGATGATCTTCATCCTTCAATCCTTCTTCCCCAACAAGTTGATGGTAGGAATCCCTTTGAATCCTTCCCAAATCTTCTTTTTGCTTTAGAAAGTTGTGCCTCTCTTCTCTCTAATGGTATTGGTGTTGTCATGGGTGTTCTAAACCTAATTCATCTATCATACGGCTGATATAAAACTCTCAATTTCGTAGGTTTCCATACCCTCTTATGTTAAAAGACCAAAATGCCCCCGAACGGTCTCGGTTTAGCCCAAAATTACCTCGGGACTCAACTAGTACCCCCGGGTATACTATTTTGACTAATTTGACCCTTCCTGACTCTTTGGTGGCCTCTAAATTATCATTTGAGTCACTAAAAAAAGATTACTCGTTCTCACCCCAACGCGGTCTATACACGTTAAGTAACTATTTACCACTCGCACTAAGTAAATAGAATGATGCAATATATATCGGTATCTATCTTTCAATTAATATACCATAATTACAATTTTAAATAAAACTCTTTAAATTACTACTCTTACGTAATTTAAATCAAGCCGATATTTTCTCATTTAATTCTCCAATCTAATTAAATGGAATATTTGGAATATTCAGAAATACGGGGTATTACAGGAGGTTGCGCGATATGGGTTAGTCTTCTGACTAGAGAATGCAAGGTGAGTATAATCCCCAGGTCATAGTATCTGTTTATAGGGGTGGGCCGTTATGGTATGGAACGGACACTTTCGGGGGGAGCTATGGTCACCTCCTACGCGTGGGTGATAGAATTTATATCCTACACGCATGTGAATGTCGATATATGATACAAATATATACTGCAAAATTGTATACGGATATATATATATACATATATATATAAATGGTGTGAAATGTATAAATGATATAACTTGTGAAACGGTTATATGGTATTGAATGAGAATTGGTTCAAATAAGTTAATGTGATTAATAACTTATAAAGTGTATGCTAAACTCACTCGGGATGGAGTAGTGGGGGAAGTAGTGGAATATATGTGACAACACTAGTTACGGGATGGTTATTTAGGTGGGTCATGTATAGTACATTAGGCGTGCACATTAGTAAAGGGGTGAGGTGTCCTCAAGAGAGTGTACAACACTAGCTTAAATATGAAGAGCATACTTGCATTTTAAATTCCTGAATTTAAACTCACTTGCTAAATATTTTCAAATGTTTTGGGTTCTAACCCTTGATATCAAACCTTTTCAAAACCTTTTAGGTGTCCTACCATAGGGGCGCCAAGCCTGATCTTCTTGCAGGATGCATAGCTGTAGTATATGTGGATGCTCTGGGATATTTGCTTAGGTACATGTCTTATTCTCTCTGTAGATAGGAACAATTCATTTGTATCTTTGGACTTGTACTCTTTTATATTCAATTTGCCTTGTATTAGTTCTCTCTTTTATACTTTTCACTTAGTGGATTGCTTGTTTAGTCGATGTTATTCGGCTAATGCTTTGATTAATTATGTGGCATGATTAGATTTTCTATTGTGTTGGTTATCTTGAATTTCTATTATATTATTTGGTTTCGATTGAAATCATATGATAAAATTTGGCATCAGCTTAATTAAAGGTTATGTGGTTAGTAATTAATTATTTTGAGACAGTGATGCTAAGAATGAACTAGATGGGATTCCTGTTTAATTTGATATAGGAATGATCACCCAGTATTTTATTAGGCGGGGTGTCACAAATGGTATAAGAGCATCAGGTTCTGGTGTCCCTAGTATCTGTACGACTTGTTTTACTTTTCGCGTTGCTTTCTTTGGCATAGAGCCCTATTATTAGCACTATTGAAAAAACGCCACTAAACAAGCGGAATATTTTTCTTCTAGGATGGGAGGCAAACATCTAGGAGAAGTAAAGGGAGATTGGGTGACTGTTGCTAAAAAGGCAAAATCAAGCATCATCATCATCATCAAGTTCGCAATCAAAACCAAGATTTGTGTACGTAGTATTTAGTGGACGCCAACCAGGCATTTACCATAATTGGTTGCAATGTCATAGCCAAATAAATTGTTATCCAGGTGCATATCACCAAAAAGATAACAATATCCAAGAAGCTATAATAGCATGGGAGAATTGGATGAAACAGTTGGCAGCCTCCAATTTAGTTTACCAATTTTCAAAACTTCAGACAAAAGAAATCATTCTTAATACTGAAGTATCTGACTTTCATAACCCAGGAATCCACTATGAGTTGTATGAGCGTTTGAATGAAGCTTGGAAATCTAATCTTATAGAAAAAAGAAAAGATTTCAGAAAAAATATGAGTATCCTTGCTAACAAAATTGCTGAACAAACAATAGTTTTAGACAAATTTAAAAACCTTAGCCTCAAGGTTTTAAAAGCATTAAATTATGAAAATGAAGATTTTTCTCTCGAAAAAATCAATACTTTTTTAGCGTTTGCAGATTTGTTGGAAAATAATTTTTTAGACAAATCTTTAATACTATTAGAAGAATTGGCCTATTCGAAAAAGAGAAGCAACTTCTTCCAAGACCATTGTTCCAAATGGAAATTTTGCCAAAAATTGAGGACCAGGATAAAAAGATAAAAAGTTTTTTAATCCAATTTTAAAACAATATCAATTTTAGTGATGAAATGCCAAAAATACATTTTGTCACTGAACCTAGTTACGGTTCTGACTGGGATATTGAACCAATTGAATGGGGATTAGTAAACAAACTAATTTTCCCAAATATTTTTCTCGAAAATTTTGAAGCATTACACATGATGATCAAAACCATGATCAGTCATGTATTATCCAAATGAAAGTATAAATATACCCGTTATTTTTTCTTCCATATTACCAGTACCATTGGATGGAGGGTTCGAGAAATTTTCTATCAGCCCTACAAGATCTAACACCTCAGAGCCACTGATGACTATGAATGGGATGAAATCGACCAAAACTGGTATGTTGATCAACCGTTGGAGCATTTGGACACAAAAAGATATTGGTAAAAAAACTTGATAAGTATTTCTAGTTTAGCATCTTATTATTATCGGGAGAGTGATATTGAATTTATGGTGACTGATTGAAGAAGGATATTTGTCACAGACCTCCTAATAAATTATGCCACAACGCTTGAGCAAGTAGCGACTATTAAGGATTTTCTAAATAATTTGAAAAACAAAAATAATTTAGATGTTCCTTTTGAACAATTAAGCCATGCTGATGAATATGAGTAAGATTAACTTCATCCTCCAAACCAGAGTCCAATGGATAGCATGTCCTTTGACCCTGTTGCTGAGGCTAACATTGTCAATGCATTTGATGGTTAACAAATGAACGGATACAGATATCCCATATGGACGACTGCAATTTCATCCAGCACACACTGTGGGACCTACCAAGCAAATAGTAAAAAGATGATGCCAGGAATGACGATCGGATAATTAAAATAAGATGTCCGCATCATCAACTATTCATCTTTTGAATTATTATATTACTATGCACCTTTTAAAAAAGAAAAAGATGTTGTCAGTCACGTTTGTTCCGTTTGTTTTCTTTGTTTACCTTTACTTTATGAATTTTAATTAACAAATGTTGAGGTCTGATGGCTATAAAAGGGAGCCTCAAGACTCAGTTTAGGATAGTTAATAGAATCCTCTCTCTTGTAAAATCTCTCTACTTGTAATATTAAGTTTGTACCAATAAATATAACCAACCTTTGTAACCAAAATTTTTTATCTATATTCCGCACTTGAGTAATTGGTATAGAGGGTATAATGGCTTAATCAGTTAATGCCGCCATGATAATGATGACGGACCACTTTCCCCAGCATCAGCCACCGCATCACATGGCTCCCGTAGGGTAGGCCCACCCAGGGCTGACAAAGTGGCAGCGGGTTCGAGAGGCCTTCCAGAAGGGCCATCCCTCAAAGTTCTAGGGTAGTGCAGATGTGATTGTAGCTTACAAGTGGAGGCATGATATGTAAAGGCACCTACGGATGGTGTAGTTTAGCGAGGTGAAGAGACACATGCTTGCAACGTTTAGGCTAATGGGAGCCGCGTTGCAGTGGTGGGAGTTCACTACCAGTATTACTGAGAGGGATTCTATGGAAGTTGTAGAGTTTTGGGCGTGGTTCAATCGCAAATATTCTTCGGCTGTCGAAACTGAGATGAGGAGGAGGCTTAGGGAGACCGATTTTTCACCGATTAAGAGGAGAAGTTCACTCGTTTGGCCACCCTTGTGACGGATGAGGTGAGCAACAAAGAAAGGAAGAAATCTATGTTTGTTGATGGGTTGACCTTGAGGATTAGGAAACATCTGATTGGGAATCCGACTTTAGTGATGTATATTGATGTTGTCAATGTGCATTTACTCCATGTCAGGATCATCGCTTCCATCTTAAGGGGAGAAAGAGGGGTGGTGAGCCAAGCCACCAGGGCAATGCCAATAGAGGTTCTTCTAGTGGTGCACGGTAGGGGAAGGATACCCATCAGGGGAATCTTTCTAAGATATTTCAATTTAGAGGACAATGGTTTAGGAAGGGCCAGCAGGGCCCAAATAAACATCAGGTTCCTTAGGGCCATCAGGGCCAGGGGAACAATGGGGGTGGCCATCAGGGCTAATAGTCGGGACAGCCTCGTCAGGGCCATCAGGGTCATCCCCAGGGACAACAGCATCGGGGACAATAGGGCTTATATCAAGGAGATAGTTAGAAACGCTATTTCATTTTCAATCTGGCAGGCCACTTCAGGAAGGATTTCCCACACAGAGATAGGGGTCTAGAACAAGGTGCCTCGCAGGGTTATCAGATGCAAGGACCTCCGATAGAACTAGCTCTCCAAATTCAACAGCAGTTGGGATAGTTATAGTATGGACGTGTGTACAACGTCCGAGATGTCCCGATTCCCCCAGCACCGCTAGTGCCACCGGTAGTAGAGGGTACATTCCCTATCCATGGTCATGTTGGTAGGATCCTTTTTTATACTGATGCATCACATTCATTTGTTAAGACCCATTTTACTAGAGTGGCTGGGTTACTAGACATGACGAATAGTCCACTCATGTGCGTGGAGTCACCGATAGGGGGTGGATCTCTTATTCACTCGATTTGTAAGGGGTAGACATTATGATTGGGGGACTGAGTTTTGCGGCAGACCTCTTGGTCTTGGACTTAGAGGTCTATGATGTTATTTTGGGTAGAGATTGGTTAGACAGATATAAGGTGATAGTGGATTGTTATGAGAGAGACATAATGTTCGGCATCCCGGGACAGGAGATGTTTTTAGTGGTGATGCCCCTTCCTGAAGATGAATCGCGCACTCATTTATATTATCTTAAGGAGGAGATCTCACAGGAGGTGGTGATCCCAATACACTCGATCTCGATCGTGAGGGACTTTAGGTATGTATTCTATGATATACCGGGGTTTCCAACCAGTCGAGAGATTGAGTTCGTCATTGATCTAGCACCGAGTACTAATCCGATAGCCCGAGCACCTTACCGCATAGCCCCTCTGTAGATGCGTGAGTTGAGGGAACATATTCAGTATCTCTTGGTCAGGGATTTATACGACGGATCACATCGCCATGCGGTGCTCCCATGTTGTTCGTGAAGAAGAGAGACGTCTCACTGCATTCATGTGTCAATTATCGGGAGTTGAATAAAGTTATGATCATAAACAAGTATACATTTCTTAGGATTGATGATCTTTTTGACTAGTTGCGAGGGGCGACATATTTCTCCAAAATTGATTTGCGGTCGGGATACCATCCGTTGAGGATTCTAGAGGAATACGTATTAAAACTTGCTTTTTTATCGCGGCATGGTTCTTATGAGTTTCGGGTGATGCCATTCGGGATCACCAATGCACCGTCGATATTCATAGACCTTATGAATCGAGTTTTTAGAGATTTTCTCGATCAGTTCCTCATAGTGTTCATAGACGACATTTTGGTCTCTTCCCGCACGGAGGAGGAGCATGCTGATCATCTCCGTACGGTCTTGCAAATGTTACGGGATCACCAACTATACGCTAAGTTTGAGAAATGTGAGTTTTGGATTCGGGAAGTGCAGTTCTTGGGCCATATTGTGTCGGAGCGGGGTATTATAGTGGACCCAAGCAAGGTGTCAGCGGTGAGGGAGTGGGGCCAGCCTACGATATCGACTAAGATTTAGAGCTTTTTGGGATTAGCTGGGTACTACCACTGTTTCATCAGGGGGTTCTCAAAGGTTACCGGACCGTTGACAAATTTGACTCGTAAAGGGGTGCCCTTTGTATGGATCGATTCGTATCAGTCGGTGTTCAATAAGTTAAAGGACAAGCTGACATCGACCCCCATTTTGGCATTACTGATGGCAAGACTGGAATATCAAGTTTATACTGATGCATCCTTTCAGGGACTGGGAAGTGTGTTACAGCAAGAAGAGTGGGCTATAGCTTATGCGTCCTAAAAGCTAAAGCCCCATGAGAGGAATTAACCCACTCATGATCTTGAGTTAGTCATGATCATTTTTTCCTTAAGTATTTGGAGGCATTATCTTTTGGGACAGAGGTTCACCTTATTCACAGATTACAAATCACTCCAGTATCTGTTCACTCAGAAGTATTTGAACATGAACTAAAGGAGGTGGTTAGAGTTCATGAAGGATTACCAGCTTGATATTCAGTATCATCATAGTAAGGCCAACGTAGTGGCGAATGAGTTGAGTCGGCGACCTAAGGAGGATATGGAAGAAGTTTGGACAGCGAAATGGAGAGAACTTCGGCATGACGACGAGATTGCCAAGGCATGTATGGCGGTTCTATCAGTCACACCCGAGATTATTATACGGGTGGTGAGGGCTCAGGCGGAGGATCCTTTTTACTAGGACAGGGTGAAACAGTTGCTAAAAGAGGGTGCAAAGTCCTACTCTATTAGCGCTGAGAGTGGGGTACGCTTTAATAGGAGGTTAGTCGTGCCAGAGGACGAGGACTTGAGACATGCCATTTTGATGGAAGCCCATGGCTCTAGTTTTGCGGTACATCCTAGTGGGGACAAAATGTACCAAGATATAAGGAGTAAATACTGGTGGATGGGGATAAAACGAGAAAGTATGGAGTTTGTTTCGAAGTGTGCCACATTTCATCTTATGAAGGTAGATCATCAGAAATCGACAGGGATGTTGCAGCCACATGACATCTCGATATGGATGTAGGAAAAAAACTCTATGGATTTTATGACAGGATTGCCTGTTTTACAGAGGGGTCACGATTCTATATGGGTCATAGTAGATTGTTTGACCAAGGTGACTTACTTTTTGCTGATACGTATGGACTTTGAGACTATGTAGTATGTGAGACTGTTCATAGAGGAGATAGTCAAAGTGCACGGGGTCCCGATCAATATAGTGTTCGACTGGGATAAGATTTTTGTATCATATTTTTGGCAGAGCCTCTAAGAGGCTATGGGAACTGAGTTAAGGTTGAGCGCCTCATATCAGCCCCCGATTGTTTTACAGATGCTCGAAGACATGCTACGGATGTGTATCCTTGATTTTGGGGGAGGTTAGGAGCAGTACCTTCCATTAGTAGAGTTTTCATATAACAACTCATACCAATTCACTACTGGCATGGCCCCATTTGAGGTGTTGTACGGGAGACCTTGTCTCTCATCAGCTTGTTGGTTAGAGCTAAAAACTATTGGGGCCGAAGATGATTCGGGACACGTCCTCTAAGATTGAGTTAATTCGGGGGCGTATCCGTATAGCCAAAGATAGACAAAAGATCTACGCGGATGCGAATAAGAGACATGTGGAGTTGGAGATCAGGGATCAGGTATTAGTGAGGGTATCCCCTATGAACGGGGTGATGAGATTTGGCAAGAAAAGGAAATTAGCGCCAAGGCATGTGGGCCCATTTCCTATCATTGAGAGAGTCGGACCGGTAGCGTACCTTTTGTGTTTTCCAGATCACCTTCAGCGTATCCACGATGTATTTTTTGTAGCGTCGCTGAAGAAATACAAGAGGAGTCTGAGGGCGTTGTGGCACGTCCCAAATGAGGAGATAGACTTGCAGTCGATATTTCTTACGAGGAGAGACCAGTAGCTATCTTAAATCACAGTGAGCGTCAGTTACGATCTAAAGTTATACCTCTTATTCGTATTCAGTGGGGTCATCATAGTGCCGATGAGTCCACTTGGGAGCGTGAGGAGGACATGCGGGAGCAGAATCCAGACCTATTTACTATGGGTACGCCCGAATTTCGAGGACGAAATTCCCTTATAAAGGGGGAAGTATGTAAAACCTCGTAATTTTTGGTTTTTTATTTTTATTAATTAATTCGGTAATTGGTAATTTACTTATGTCGTAAAATAATGAGAATGAATCAATTGTGTTATTTAAAAGTGAGTATATTTAAATAAATTAACGGGTGAAAGTTAATTTTGAAAATTATTATCCGGATGACGATTTTGAGTACGAAGTTGAGTCTGGTAGGGTCGACATAGTCCAAAATAAGTGGCCATATGTATATATTGGGTTTCGGGACTTAATTAGACATATTTGGGCTCCAAATTAAGCGTTTGGGCCCTTTTTAGAGGCCCATAGGCCGAAAAATGGGATTAGAGTTTTTAACCTTAATTGTGTAAGGGTAAGACAACTTAAAATCATTTTAAAAGACTAAAATTATGGAGATCTTAAGAGTAAGGCAAGTGGTTTAATTTTCAATTGTTAATTTGCATTTACCTATTCATATTAAAGGAGGTGGGAACCAATTAATATGTTAGGGTTTGTGTTCATGAGAAATTGGGGATTTTTTTGATTTGGAGTTATAAATATGTAGAAGTGTTAAGATTTGACTAATTTGATTCCCTAAATTGGTATAATTGATGGGGTTAGATTGAATATAATAAAAGGATGGAATTAGGATAGATCTTGGGAAGTTTTTATAACACCCTGTGTTTTTAATAGTTAATTAAATGAATTAATTAAGAAATTCGAGAAAAAAATAAAATTTTGGATTTAATTATTCTTAGTAATAAAATATATTGGTTTTTATAGATAAAAGTAAGGTTTTAAGTGGAAATTAAATCGGGATTAAAATTTGGAAATTATAACTTTTTGTATAAAAATCGAGGGAGGATCTGAGCTAAGGAGGATAAAGAAAATATTTTTAGAAATCCGACCGTCCGATCGAGTTGAATTTTTTGCAGCAACTCCGTCTTGCCATTTTCTATAATATACTAAAATTTCAAGTTGTTCTGATGGTCCAATCATCCGTAATAATTTTTTAAGTATTTATATTTGATTATGAGTCAAATTCTTTTTGGTATATAAACAAAGTGATGGGTTTAGGACTTTCAAAAACACTTTCTTCTAAACCCTAAGAGCAGCAATCTCATCTTTTACATCTTTTTCCTCCCTCAAAACCTTAACTCCATTGGAGAGCTATTTTCAATCGAAGTTTTGAAGATTTAAACCGGGTTTTCTCAAGATTGTTCAAGAATGTCTCTTTGCTAAGTTTTCGAGAGGAATCCAACCGTGTAGTCGAAATTTCTTCATCTTAATATAAAGCATGAATAATCTATTTTGTTTCTTTGGTATTATTCATCTTAAGTGTCGCCTAAACCCTTAATCATGTGTTTTTTATAAAATCAATTAGTAACTTAATTAGAGAAAGTGGAGAGTTAATTTGGGACTATTTTTATGAAATATTATAATATGATTTAATCTTTGAAACCCTTGGATGTGTAGGTTAGATTATTGAATTTTCATGGTTTGGAGGATGTAGGTTTGCATGTAGAAATTATGGGATTAGATATATGTTATATTGGGACGCGTACACAAAAAAATTAGATGATTTATAAAAGAGAACGATTATATCTTATTGAATATCATCGCATGTGAAATAAATTAATATTATTGAATCGAATGAATTATGTTGAAAACAATGACGGTGCTATTAATTGAATAAAATTAAATTGGGACCTGTATGATTATATTGTCTTGTTGTGTTTATGATTTATGATATTGTGTGGATTATTATTATTCACTTTTTCCATCGCGGGGATGAGGGACTTTTGGTAGTATATTGCTCACCTTGTTTATAAGATGCTTACTAGGTATGGGACTAGTGGGTAGACTTTGATTATGATTTATGCTTATTAGTTATGCGAATGGTTAGCGTAGATTCATGCGGATTTTATATTTCGGGGTGCGGCAGATTTTTGTACTTTATCGATGTTACGCTAGCCTAGGCATAAGACTAGGACGTGTTTAATGTTAGAAATCCATCATATATATATATAGTAGGATGTATGTTTACTTTGGGGACCCTTAGGTGTAGCACTCCCACTAATTAAATATCGGCTAGCTACTCCTTTATGAAATTTATACAGAATATCAAGTTGGTTCAGTTGTAGCATCACTGTCGAAAACATTTAATTATTACTAGACACCTAATATTTAAAAAGAGAGATGCCAAATTTTATTAATTAAGTTAACATAAACCAAGTATTAAGTCAACAACCATTAATCACATAAACAATCTCAAATGAGTAATAAACGAAATGAAACAAACTGAGTCTGGAGTAAACACTCCAATATAATACCAGAGTAAAATAAAGTCCCAATACAAGAGTCTGAATAAATAAACCAACATCTGAAATAAAACTAAAAGGCTGAGAATGCTATCCATAAATGGAAATGGGCGACATGCCCTAATATATGAGTAACCCTGAGTAGAATCAAGTACAAAATGTGAAGGCATCTAATACCGAGATCCTGTAACTTCCACAGCAGCTACAACATGTCAACATAATGGAACTCCTATGCTTCGTGAAAAATAGATTTAAAAGCAAACGGACCAGGGCCCGAGGTGAAAACAGTTTAAAAATATAGCAAATATTTAAATTACAATATTAAAGAACACATAGAATAAACATGTTAATTGCGTACTCTCACATGAGTTTCTCACCTCTCCACTAATGTGCACGCTTAACGTATCCCACAACCCATCCTAGTTATGCTACTACCTAACTAGTCTAAAACTCTCCTACTTTCACATTCTATCATAGGGTATCTATTCGTAACATCCAAAAATGTTATATTCATAACCCATATTCACATTAATTAAATTACTTATCTCAAGTGTAAATTAAATTCTCACATTCTTAGTCCATCACAATATCTTAGTTATTCACATCTACTAAGCAACATAATAGAACTATAACAAGCATATGTATACACACCAATATAATATCTCATATAAAAATTAGGCACCCCCACAAAGATAGAACCTATGATGCCCTCATACTCTGCTATCGAATCCCGGTACATCACGTACGTGAGGATCACAAGTTCTGACTCGCTCAGGAACCGTTTCAATAAAAATGACATACCTACGCTCCCAAGGTCACCAGACTTATCCATTCAGCGATAAGGCCTTCCAAGTCCTATGTTCTAAGGTATCAATCTAAAGTCCCCCCGAAGGTGACATCGAGACCAGACTATCCTCTTACAAATGACCTCCCGTGATAGTATGTATGGTAGGTATGTTATACAGACAATAATCCATATACTAGAAAATCACATAACCAGTATATACACAATTTCAATATAGGTATACTACTCCCCTATATATTAAGTCTCACCCACAATATTTACGTTCTGGATATTCTACGTAATAGTTATTTAACGTGACAAGTCTCGTCATACGGATTCGGGTACCTATCCTATCCCAAGTGAATACTTGGTCTCCCATTTGTTCCTAAGGTTATCTCAGCAATTGTAAAATCCCTCTGCTAGTGTTCACACCCTTACAATATCTTTCATTCCGCTTTCAGTCCCAAATCGAAAGATTTGAAACCGTCCTCACTCAATAACCACTCGTAAATATAATGTTCAATCCCATAAGTCATAGCATTTTCCGGGCAAATAACAAAGACCCTACTGACCTTAACTAAGTCCCAAAATATTATATTGATTAGCCAAAGAATTTATAGCGACTTTGGGATTTTCATTAAGCCTTTAAGGAAACCAATTACCAAAAATCAAAAGGGGTCGATCGATTGATCCATCGATCGATTGACATTCTTGAGTCGATCGATCGATCGAATAGGTATCTGACCAGAATTTCTTTAATAGTTACTGGTTTTACCATTTTTACACCCCAAATCCTCCATTACAACGTCCCAATCTCCCAAGTAAGTTTACTAATCATTAAACCAACATATATATACAAGTTTTAATGTTCAAGAATCATCAAACTATCATAGAACATCGTTTTCTTGGATTAAAAGTTATGAATTTCACTACAACCCTAATTCTTCACTACTTCTTCCATAATCATCATAATCCTCAATTAAATTTCATGATTCTTAACCTTTAATTTATAATTTCGTTCATCAAACATTTCCAGAAGTACCACTACATGCAAACCTACCCAAAATCAATTATTAAGTCTCCAAATTCATATTTTTGCCATTATTCATAAATTGACATCAAACCTAAGATATCATGTAAATTATATGCCATAAATTATTGCAAGATAAATCACTTGCCTGAATAAGAGATTCTGATCCAATGAAGTAGATGGTATGGGGATGATCCTTGTTTTTCGATCTATCCGGTGGTGGTGACGGCGGTGCAAAAACTTCTAAAGATGGTGGTTCTCCTTTGATAACTTTCTCCACTTCCTCTCTAATGGCCATCTGTGAATCTTGGTGATGGAAACCCTAAGGCTCTAAACTATTGACTGATAAATCTTCCTAAATTTCATGGGTTACTATTCACCAAAAATGTAAATGACTTATATACCCTCCCGGGTTGCCGATTAGGCCTAAAAATGCCCCGGGACCCAAACTAATCCCCCGACTAGTGTTTTCTGACTATATCGACCCTTACGGACACGTTGACACACCCAAAATGCTCATATGGATGACATAAATATAAAATACTTTTAAATTCATTAAATTGGGTCCTAACACGACTGATACGCGCGTCCCAACTAAATTACCGAAACTGCCGTATTTTCAATTGACGACAATTTTAATAAATTTCGTAATCACATATTACCATAATCACTCAGCAATATACAACATTATTATCATATTTAAATACTAACTCTTGTCTCGCTAGTTATTTAAATCCGAATTAATTTCTAATTAATTATCCCAAATTAATTTAATTAATCCCATAATTAAAAGCAATTAAAAGCAATTTCATTTAATTAATCTCATGATTAAAAGCCATAAAATTACGGGGTATTACATACTTCCCCCCTAATAACGGAATTTCCTACCGAAATTCAAAAAAATAGGCATACCTGGAAATATTAGATATCCTCTAGTACTCAAAACAAAATACGAAGAAAAGCTCAATCACTACAACACTCGCTTCACAACAATCTTATTGAACACTCTTGACACTTTATCAGCTATAGGATTACACCTCAATAAATGCACCTCACGTTGTGCTCTTACTAAACAACATCTGAATAAGAATAGTCTATACACCATTTGCCACATTATCTCAATATTTTTGTGAGTTCGCACCTCACCTCGTATCATCTCCAGTGTTTATTTAAATACAAAACTCCCATCCTGGAAGAAACCATAAAACATATGACTACTCTTGTCCATTCTTTGAATTTATGTTCCCGGCACTGTGACTTTTACATAAGGGAAAGACATTTCATACGGTTAGTGATTAACCCAATATAGTCATTGGACTCCAACTTCCAACTGATCGAAAACTCCGATACTCCGCTCACCTCTAAGCATCCAGAGGAAGGATAGTAAGGTTTATCCACAAACCACAATAAGCACCTTGTCCACTATAAATCAGTACGGGTACTTTCTCACAACTTTCATATTAGGTAATATCCTCTCCCCATTACCATATAATACTTCCCTTACAAAAATGAAATGATCGCAATGAATCCAAAATTATTTTCATACAGTTCCACCAGTCGTTAATCACCTTGCGCCTATTCCTCGGGCTATAGGTGATACAACTTTCTCAAAATGAAACTATTCCCACTACTTCCTTATACCCCATATTGAAGGTGGGTTTCGGGGATCTCATCCTCGTTCAAATTTATATTGGGTAGGACCTCATACCGACGCGGTCACTATCTAATAGTGCAAATCACCCACGAATATAATATTTTTTTTTCTTATTGGTAATCCGTTCCACGGATTCGAAGGAACTCGTTACTCATATTTATGATTGCAACCCATCACAGAAATTTACTATCTTGACTCTTCTGCTACTAGAATCTTCGGCTCGACACCAAGTTCCTGGTTGATACCCTTACTCCAATCGATTTCTATATATAAATGGTGCACGTGGAGGCTACTAATTATGTCCCGCTCAATGCTGACTTCCACTTATAACTCCTCCCATTAAGTAGTACTTAATAACCCTCTTCTTTCTTTGGCGTATACCAAAAGTTTCGGCCCGTGCACTATTCACCACATTGTGCATATCTGGATTCTTTATACCTTATTGACATCCTCACTTTATTTATGCATAAGCCACCCTCAACCTTCGATTGGGTGGAACTCCTCTTCAAATCGCCCATAATAGTTAAATATTTATCTTCTCAAGGGATAACCCCTTTTAAATGGCTTCCCACTGACCTTCAACCAATCTTGGACGTGCTACTCTGATTACACATGAATATACTGATTATCATCCTTCACTTAAGACGCAATCCATTCCACCACTACTATTTTGTAATATTCTCACAAGCATAAATTTCTCCCATCTCTATGTCTCTTCTTTCGGCGATTTTCACATCACCAAACCAAGGTGTCCATACACCCTATACCTCGCGTAAATGGGTTTAAACATCATACATGCTCATACATAGTCCAAACTATTTATTGTCCCTGCATTTTCAATGTGGCTACACTAATTTGGGTATTCTCAATCACCCTTGAATTCAAAATTCTAAATCCTCCTAAACATTATTTCATCCTTCAACCCGCCAAAAATAAAACAAAATTATCAGTACTTCTTCACCACATAACTGGATCTACTGGCCTTATATCATAATTTCTTCTTTAACTTCCAGTTATAACTATATACTTCCTTAACGATCGAGGTACCCAAATCATGGACAAATGACCAAACATCTCCTTAGTACCAACCTTACGCTAAGTTTCATGCGTGGGATGTCTCGCAAATAAAAATTCACCCCCGATACACTACTACCTAGCATTGTCGATCATCAAAATGTGTTAGGACCTCAGTTCATAACACTTACCCCTATATTCTCGTCTCTTGACAACAAAGTTACATCTCCTTCCTCAATTATACTTAAACAAGGAACTCTTTTCGAAAGACACTGTCTCTTAACATTGATGGTAATCACATTCCAAATATAATCGAGGCTCTCAAAATACAGTCCCCAGACATACAACTACGAGTATTAACTTCCACGTCTCTAAAGGGTGATATAACAATGCACTCTTCTTATTACCAAATCCTGAGCATTAATTATAATAACCAGCTAAATCTTTTCGCTGAACAATAAACCAAATACACTCCGAAACAATATCAATAAAGTCCCTACATATACCGGGAACAAATATCTGAGACCATTATACTTTCGAAGTCTCAATAATACATATATACATATCCACAAATATGTAAATGTGAGTCTGGACCTCTCGCAGATGGGGCCTCGCCATAACAAAAAAATTATACACCAAGGTAGTAACTCCGATGGACTAGCAATAACCGCACCCAATCGATTTAATTATTATCATAAAACCATAATTAGGATAATATCATACTCATATAACACAACATTAAAACGAATAATTTCAATACAGTATATACCACTATCGATACACCCATTCATCCTCCGCGGATAACACTAAAGGTAACCCCACTATACTAGGGAAAATATTCACATAAATAATAACATTGCCGAGATACTTACTAAACTCGGCTCTCATGCAAATATAGCAATAATAAAAATAGAGTAACTCGTTCCTAATGCATACAACACGCATCATCATCTGAGGATATAACTCATACCTATATCTTGCCAATCACCCTGGCTGCTCAAATGGTTCCTGGACTTAACACATATGTCCGTACCAAATCGAAAATTTCAATAACTATTGCCCTTTCTAGGCACCATACCCTTTATTCCTCTACTCGCTTCTGAAAAGTTTTAACGCATGGCCTTTTACTCCCCACAAAATACCTTTACACATACTCCACTTATCTCCGATCACACTAACCATGTTAAGGTTTTCCTTCTCTCGGACGTTGGTAGTCTCGACTCTGATGACTACCTATGTTGTTCCCTTAGCTTTGACGGCCCTAAGGAACATGCTATTAGCTTTAACCACTCTTACTAAAATCACCATCGCTCGGTAATAATTTAGCTATCTGAATCATTTAGGTGGGTCCCCTGATGGGTCTCCCCCTTGTGGTGCTTCACCAACACCATTTTTCCCCTGTCTTATTCTTTGAATAAATTCTTCAATTCTTATAGCTCCCTAGACAAGGAAGCATTTACCTTCATATTAACCAAACGTGACATTGTCACCATCTGCATTGACCGTTCAAGTAGAATCCCCAAGAAGTGCTAGAAATTATTCTTGTAAGTTAATTTTCCCCTTTAATGTCCTCTTCTCCATTGCACCTTCTTTGTCCGGTGTAAGATTTGCAAATTAATTAAATTTCATTTTTCACAAAGTGACCTCTGTCCGACCCTCTTATGTGCGTCCAGAACAACGTTCGCACTTTATCCTGAACATCTGATGAAGGAACTTATGGTCAGACCATACCTATGTTCGTTCCTTTGACAAAAAATTTCGCTTCTAAGTGTGGTGGTTGTCTCATACCATTGTAACTCTGCTCGTATGAGCCAAGAAAATTTTACCCTAAATTTCCACTCCTGATTTGCCATACTCCGATATATTCCCAAGCCGTTGCATATTTTACCATCGCTGGCTAACACACGCCATTTCCACATTTCTAGTATCTTCACTGCTGGTTCTTCTTCAATGTTTCATCTGACTCTCTCCCAATCCAACCTCGATGGGTGAGTCTGATTTGACCCCACTTTCTACTCTAGTGATACCTGAAGTCATATGGTGTGCCTTAACCGGAATCCAACCTCGCTGGGTGAGTCTGATTTGACCCCACTTTCTACTCTTGTGATACCTGAAGTCATATGTTATGCCTTAACCGTCTTTACCATCCTGGCTCTCCGTGCCATAATAGGGGTGATCTTAACTATGGTCATCTTTCTTGAATATACCTTATAACCTCAACAAAGCTTTACCTCCTGCTGTCCTCCCAACTCGCATGACATACTGTATTATTTGGCACACGAACACTACCGAATGCAAATAAGAGTCACTATCATATACATTATAGCAGGAGAAAGAAATCTCACCAAAGAAATCAACAATCCTAAACATAGGGATCTATATTAAAGAAAGCTACGCCGAAAGCATAATAAGCCGCACAGATCCTAAAGGACACTAGAAACTGATGCTCTGATACCACCCGTAACACCCCAACTAATTAAATACCGGGTAGCTACTCCTTTGTGAAATTAATACAGAATATCAAGTTGGTTCAGTTGTAGCATCACTGTCAAAAATATTTTATTTATTACTAGCCACCTAATATTTAAAAAGAGAGATGCCAAATTTTATTAATTAAGTTAACATAAACCAAGTAATTAAGTCAACAACCATTAATCACATAAAAAATCTCAAATGAGTAATAAACAAAATGAAAAAAACTAAGTCTAGAGTAAACACTCCAATATAATACCATAGTAAAATAAAGTCCCGATACAAGAGTCTGAATAAATAAACCAACATCTAAAATAAAACTAAAAGTCTGAGAATGCTATCTCTAAATGAAAATGGGCGACATGCCCTAACAGATGAGTAACCCTGAGTAAAATCAGGTACAAAATGTGAAGGCGTCTAATGTCGAGATCCTATAACTTTCACAGCAGTTACAACACATCAACATAATAGAACTCCTATGCGTGGCGTCCATATGGCTGGGTATCTAAAAGGTTTTACAAGAAAAATAGATTTGAAAGCAAACGGGTCAGGGCCCGAGTTGAAAACAGTTTAAAAATATAGCAAGTGTTTAAATTAAAATATTAAACAACACATATAATAAACATGTTAGTTACGTACTCTCACATGAGTTTATCCCCTCTCCACTAATGTGCATGCTTAACGTATTCCCTTAACCCATCCTATTTATGCTGCTAACTAACTAGTCCGTAACCCTCCTACTTTCTCATTCTATCATAGGGTATCTATTTGTAACACCCAAATATGTTATATTTATAACCCATATTCACATTAATTAAATTACTTATCTCAAGTGTTAATTAAATTCACACATTCTTAGTCCATTACAATATCTTAGTTATTCACATCTACTAAGCAACACAACAGATCTATCACAAGGATATGTATACACACCAGTATAATATCTCATATACAAATTAGGCACCCCATAAGGATAGAACCTACTATGACCTCATACTCTGCTATCGAATCCCGGTACATCACGTACGCGAGGATCACAAGTTCTGAATCGCTCAGGAACCGTTTCAATAAAAATCAAACATAGTGGAGGCGAACGTAGTTCACATACCCATGGGTCATGCACATACCTACGCTCCCAAGGTCAGCAAACTTATCCATTCAGTGATAAGCCCTTCCAAGTTCTATGTTCTGAGGTATCAATCTAAAGTCCCCCCGAAGGCCACATCGAGACCAGACTATCCTCTTACGAATGACCTCCCGTGATAGCAAGTATGGTAGGTATGTTATACACACAATAATCCATATACTATAAAATCACACAACCAATATATATACAATTTCAATATAGGTATACTCCTACCATATATATTAAGTCTCACCCACAATATTTATGTTCCGAATATTTTACGTAATATTTATTTAACGCTATAAGTCTCGTCATACGGATTTGGGTACCTATCCTATCCCAAGTGAATACTAGGTCTCCCATTTGTTCCTAAGGTTATCTCAGTAATTGTAAAATCCCTCTGTTAGTGTTCACACCCTTACACTATCTTTCATTCCTCTTTCAATCCCAAATAGAAATATTTGAAACCGTCCTCACTCGGTAATCGCTCGTTATTATAACGTTCAATCCCATAAGTCATAGCATTTTCCGGGCAATAACTAAGACCCTACTCACCTTAAGTAAGTCCCATAATATTATATTGATTACCCTAAGAATCAATACCGACTTTGGTATTTTCATTAAACCTTAAAGGAAAATAATTACCAAAAATCAAAAGGGGTCGATCCATCGATCGATCGACATTCTTGAGTCGTTCGATCAATCAAACAGGTATCTGCCCAGAATTTCTTTAATAGTTACGGGTTTTGCCATTTGAACACCCCAAATCCTCCATTACAACGTCCCAATATCCAAAATAAGTTTACTAATCATTAAACCAACATATATACAAGTTTCAACGTTCAAGAATCATCAAACTATCATAGAACATCGTTTTCTTGGATTAAAAGTCATGAATTTCACTAAAACCCTAATTCTTCACTACTTCTTCCATAATCATCATAATCCTCAATTAAATTTCATGATTCTTAACCCTTAATTTATAATTTTGTTCATCAAACATTTCCAGAAGTACCACTACATGCAAACCTACCCAAAATCAATTATTAAGTCTCCAAATTCATATTTTTGCCATTATTCATAAATTGACATCAAACCTAAGATATCATGTAAAGTATATGCCATAAATTATTGCAAGATAAATCACTGGCCTGAATTAGAGATTCTGATCCAATGAAGTAGACGGTATGGGGATGATCCTTACTTTCGATCTATCCGGTGGTGGTGACGGCGGTGCAAAAACTTCTAAAGATGGTGGTTCTCCTTTGGTAACTTCCTCCACTTCCTCTCTAATGGCCGTATGTGAATCTTGGTGATGGAAACCCAAAGGTTCTATCCTATTGTCTGATAAAGCTTCCTAAATTTCTTGGGTTACTATTCACCAAAAATGAAAATGACTTATATACCCTCCCGGGTTAGTGGTTAGGCCTAAAAATGCTCCGGAACCCAAACTAATCTCCCGGCTAGTGTTTTCTGACTAACTCGACCCTTCCGGACATGTTAACGCACTCAAAATGCTCATACGGATGACATAAAAATAAAATACTTTTAAATCCATTAAATTGGGTCCTGACACGCGCGTCCCAACTAAATTACCGAAACTGCCGTATTTTCAACTCACGACAATTTTAATAAATTTAATAATCACATATTACCATAATCACTCAGCAATATACAACATTATTATCATATTTAAATACTAACTCTCGTCTCGCTAGTTATTTAAATCAGAATTAATTTCCAATTAATTATCCCAGTTTAATTTAATTAATTCCACAATTAAAAGCAATTAAAAGAAATTTCATTTAATTAATCTCATAATTAAAAGCCATAAAATTATGGGCTATTTTTTTAGGTATGGGACTAAGGGATATTTTGGGGATCCCATATCTATAAATAAGGGTGGAGGAATTTGAGATAATAAATGAATGAAAATTAATGCCTAAGATAATAACAGGTATTAAAATTTGGGCGACATAATGTATGGTGATCGATAGTTTAAACGGGTCATCTTACGTTTATATCGTGTCGTGTGTAGAACCTTGTCATATTACAAGATCGAAAGTTTAAACGGATAAGCTGGCTATTGACAAGGGGAAGTGTGACACTTTGGTGGATTACCACCCGAGACGGGAGGACCGCTGTAATAAAACTGATAAACATAATGATCTCGGGTTAATTTAATTAAATTAATATAGTGGGACTTAGATATTTAAAATCATATTGGTGTGGATTATTGAATTAGAATTTCTGAGGGTAGTTAGTGATTTATATTAATTGTGTTTAATTATCTCGTTTAATTAAAATATTCTATAGTGATATTTATCTCGTATAATGCTACTGTCTAGATTCAAGGATCCTATTTGAGGGTATTAGTATGAATTCATACTTGGGGCTCTGACCTCGTGCGTTGACTAACCTTTTCAGGATACGTTTTGGAGAAGATGCATAGGATCATTTGGAGATTATCCTTTGGAGGTGCAACAAGAGTTATTTACTTTATGCATATTAGTTTAGTTTAGTTTCCTTTCAGTCATATTTACATTGAGACCTAGTTTATGGTTTTGTTGGGCCATTCAGTTACAAAATTGTATGGGTTTTATTAAGATATATCATTATGGATTCAGTTGGAGTTTATTCAGTTTTATACTATTGGAGATTGGTTGATCATTTAGACTTTAGCATGGTGATGGATATTTTTTCACATAGTTGGTTGCATATCATTTGGGATTGATTAAATTACTTATCTTGTGGATTGATTTTTTTAAATGTCTTATATCTGTCACATGCTAAGAATGGTATTTTATTTACTCGCACCCGACTTAGTTTTGGTGGCGGCCGACGCTGTAATGAAGCGGGGTGTGATAGTTTTGATGAAGAAATCTATATAGAATGGAGGTTTGAAACATTTCAATGGCGGATTGGGTTTTACTGGACATATTAGGGATAAAGATGATACCAGGGTCGTTCGAATGACCTGGTATCTCATTCAAACGAGAGCCATTGTTATTCGAACAACATGGCTAGTCATTTAAACGACCTGTTAAACCCTGTCAGATTTATTTGTTCCACTGATTCAGACCTGTTATGTGTTTTGAGATACACAGTTTTTGCATTGGGTGATTCTGCAATTTTGGTTATAATCTAGGGTTTAAATTTTTGGATGTTTACCCTTAAATTAATTAGAGGATTAATTAATTTGAAGAATTAAGGTTCATGAATGAGTGATTTGAAACCTTGTTAATTAAGTGGGTAGACTTAATTGAATGATGGATTGGAAATATTGAATTTCGGGCCGAGAGAGAGAGTCCGGGTATAATTGGTAAAGTGACACCAAGATAATGAAAATTAATTAGTGTATAAGAAATTGAAATGAAGTCGGACCATATAATTGCATGTGTTTTAGGCTTGTGTATGGACATAATACATTGGTAGCCTGGATTTCTCTCTCTATATATATACGGTGATGTGTAGTATATATATATATATATATATATATATATATATATGATTTATAAATATTTATGTGAATAATATTTTAGTAAATCATGCCAATATTAATGCTATCTTAGGAGGTTGCGCGATGTGGGTGAGTCCCCTAGCTAGCGAATGCAGGGTGAGTATAATCCCCAAGACATAGCGTCTGTTTATAGGGGTGGACCGTTATGGTATGAAATGGGCACTTTCAGGGGGAACTATGGTCGCCTCCTATGCGTGGGTGATAGCATTTATATCCTACATGCGTGTGAATATTGAGATATGATATATATATATATATAGTACAAAATTATATATATATAAATGGTGTGAAATGTATAAATGATATAACTTCTGAAACGGTTATATGGTATTGAATGAGAATTAGTTCAAATAAGTTAACGTGATTAATGACTTATAAAGTGTATGATAAACTCACTCGGGATGGAGTAGTGGGGGAAGTAGTATAATATATGTGACAACACTAGTTATGAGGTGGTTAGCTAGGTGGGTCATGTATAGTACATTAGGCGTGCATATTAGTGGAGGGGTGAGGTGTCCTCAAGAGAGTGTACACCACTAACTTAAATATAAAGAGCATACTTGCATTTTAAATTCCTGCATTTAAATCACTTGCTAAATATTTTCAAATTCTTTGGGTTCTAACCCTTGATATAAAACCTTTTCAAAACTTTTTATGTGTCCTACCATAGGGGAGCCAAGCCTGATCTTCTTGCAGGATGCGTAGCTGCAGTATATGTTGATGCTGCCGGATATTTGCTTAGGCGCCCATATTATTCTCTCTCCAGATAGGAACATTTCATTTGTATCTTTGGACTTGTATTGTTTTATATTCAGTTTGGCATGTATCAGTTATCTCTTTCATACTTTGCACTTGGTGGATTGCTTGTTTAGTCGATGTTATTCGGCTAATGCTTTTATTAGTTATGTGGCATGATTTTCTATTGTGTTGGTTATCTTGTATTTCTATTATATTAGTTGGTTTCGATTTAAATCATAAGATAAAATTTGGCATATGCTTAATTAAAAACTATGTGGTTAGTAATTAATAATTTTGCAAGAGTGATGCTAAGAATGAACCAGATGAGATTCTTGTTTAATTTGATATAGGACTGATCACCCGGTATTTTATTAGGCAGGGTGTCACATTAGTAAGTAACACAAAGTAATGATAAATTAGAATAACATAAAACTAAAATTGAAGAAAAATAAAAACTTACCATCTTGTGCTCCACCTCGGCCTAATACATCCGCCCGGAGTAATGCACGTCCACCTTTTTCGCCCGATTTTTTCTCCTCGATTGATGAGATGTCAACTTCTACTGCTCAGTCTCATTGTTGACAAATTATTGCCACTGTGCCAATCAGATCGGCTCCTTAGATGGTAAGGTGTCACATAACCTCAATATGGACTTTCGGCCTTGTCCAAATTACTGTGCCCGCATGTTTTTTTTCCATGTTTTGTATTGATCTCTCAATTGTTCTAACATGGAATCACGGAGATGTGGGGGTAGGCCGAATTGTTCCTATCAAGCAAATACAAACCAAATAGAAAGTAAGTATTAGTTGTATTTAAATTATAAAATATAATTAAATATAATTATAAATAGAAACATAAATAGAAACATAAATATAAATACAAAATAAAAATAAAGTGAGTAACTGCCTGTAGTGCCCCCGGATAGCTATCATGAGCTCCCGCGACACATTCCTCTAATTCGTGTACCTTGGTCCAATGATTGAGTTGAGCAACTCCGACCTCTAACTAGTAAGGCCATCTTGTTCTCAGCAACGAATCCCAATTTGCCATGTTTTGGTGGCCTAATGGCAAGTAAGCCTTCCTCGCCTCCGCTACCGTGATGCCCTGATGAAGCCATTTCCTACAAAAAAAAATTGTTATTAGTACAAACATGTATATGAGAAAATGATCAAATCTAAATGAATAAAAACATTAAATTAACTAAAATCCAAATTAATTAAGGCACTAGACGAATACAAGTTAACGATATTATAAGAATAATAATATATATCATCAATCAAACTAAGCATTGTTTTAAATAAATGTAATACTTATTACAAATCTAAAAATTGTTCCTTAATGCGAAACATTAGAAATGCCTAGGGCCAACCACTTATGAAGTGAACATGAGAATATAAAAAGCATTATATTATGTTACAATACCGTTATGTCATGCATTCACATGAGAATATATATATATATATATATATAGAGAGAGAGAGAGAGAGATGGTCGTCGGAATATGTGAGAAAGAGGAAAAGGGGTCTCCGTTGCTGCAATTAGAGAGAGAAAGAGAGAGTTGTAAGGGCAAACCCACTATAAATCAATTTATACCAATTACCAATTTCAATATACAGATTTTAATTTCAAAATACCAATTTCAATATAAAAATATTAATTTCATAATATACACACTGAAGACTGCATATTTCCTCCATCTCCTTTAAAGGGTGAGTGGTCCTATCCCATTCAAGACTGTATATTTCTATAATATACTTAGCATCTCATGTACATTGTTTCCATTTGAGGAAAATTCTACAGCATATCCCCATAGTTATCCAAGTATACGACACAAATTCGCAAGTGTAAGTATTATTTCAACTTGTCAATTGAAATAACACTTAACACCGCATCATCTAGTATGTACCTAGAGAACATTAAGATACGATAGTGAAACTTCCCCCAAAAGTATCAAGTTTAGCCATTAAGAATATTATTACATAGAAACTATGTCGTCCCAAACGAGACAACTCGAGAGATCTCATTATAGGGTTATGACTCTTGAATGGATCTAAGGGCTAATGAATGCGTATGCATAAGAACTAAAACGCTAGTATCTATGCGCACTATATGTAATTCAAAGTAGTATAAATTACTATCATATGTATGCTTCATTTACTCGATAGTAATGTTTATAGTGATGATTTATACATAATTATGAACATATTTTGTATTATTAACTATTTAACATTTTTATTTCAAAATTTATAGTATGGTCTAAAGGCCAATGAACTCAATGGCCATCTAAATGTTTAAATCCACCAGTCAACGACAATTCAACAATCCCAAACGATTCAATAATTCAACAATCTCTCTCTCTCTCTCTCTCTCTCTCTATATATATATATATATATATATATATATATATAGAGAGAGAGAGAGAGAGAGAGAGAGGCAGGCTCCTGTGCACACTAAGTTTGCACACTAAGTTTTCACATTACCTTTTAAAAGTGTGCAAACTTAGTGCTGGCGCACACCAATTTTTTTATGTGATATTTTAACATTTCAACGGACTCACATAAAAAAAATTAGCTCAAAAAAACTTTTTTGCTATTTTTAAAAAATCAGTCAAACTTTCGCAGTTTTTAAAGGGCTTAAAAACTGCGAAAGTTTGACCGATTTTTTAAAAATAGCAAAAAAAGTTTTTTTGAGCTGATTTTTTTTATATGGGTTCCTTGAAATGTTTAAATATCACACAAAAAAAATCAACTCAAAAATATTTTTTTTACTATATATAAAAGGTAATGTGCAAACTTAGTGTGCAAACTTAGTGTGCACAGGAGCCTGCCTATATATATATATATATATATATATATATATAATAGAGAGAGATGTACAGAAATTTGTGTAGAGAGAGAGAGAGATGGTCATCAAAATATGTGAGGAAGAGGAAAGGGGGTCGCCGCCGCTGCAATTAGAGAGAGAAACCAATTATCAAACACCAAATACCAATTTCAATTTACTTTATAATACCAATTTCAATTTCAATTTCAATTTCAATTTATAATACCAATTTCAATTTCAATCTCAATTTCAATTTTAATTTTAAATAGTTATATCAATTTCAATTTATACTAACCCACACACTGAAACACACATTAACACACACACACACACACACACACACACACACTGAAACGTGCACATTAACCCAAACAAACACACACCGAAATACACACACTAACCCGCACACACACTGAACCCCCCCCCCCACACACACATAGACCCCCCACCCACCCCCACCCCCCACACACAAAGGATAGATAGATAGATAGATAGATAGATAGATAGATAGATAGATAGATAGATAGATAGATAGAGAGAGAGAGAGAGAGAGAGAGAGAGAGAGAGAGAAAACGTACTAGTTGAGAGGGAGAGAGAGAATCGCTGAGAGGGAGAGAGAGAGAGAGAGGGAGAGAGGCAGACGTGAGAGAGAAAAATGAGGGAAGCCAAAACGAGGGAAAAGAAAATGAAGTAGATAGGGTATTAAGTTATAAGATTTTCATGGACGTATCACGGTCAAAGACCATTAAAACATTATAAGGTTGTCATGGTCCTTGACCGTGACACGTTCCTGACAAGCCTACTTGTGAAGGTCAAAGAACGTGACAAAAAACATGTGTTTTTTTGTCATGATCTTTATTCTATTTTGACATTTTTGGTGTAGTGTTCTAGTGTATGCAAAATACCATAATGCACTTGGTACACAAACTTGATTTAAAAACTTGTTACATATAACATTACTCTTAGTTGAATGAAGAGAGTTTTATGAGTTTCATTTTATGAGTTTCATTCATATTGTCACAACAATAGTTTATTGCATTGAAACCTAAATAATAATATATGACGAATGTCTTAAGAAGAATACCAAACTCAAAAGATTGTTATTGGTGTCACAACAATATTTTATTGGATTTAAACCCAAATAATAATATATGATGAATGTCTTAAGAATAATACCAAACTGAAAAGATTGTTATTCGTGTATATTAAATAAAAGGAAAATTATCAAAATAAATATAAATAATAAAAACAAGGGCAAGTAGTTCTTGCACTAAATGGAGAAATGGAAATGTAATTGCTTAACTAAATAGAAAGCCAAAAATTTCAGTCTTGCACCGTAAATGAAGTTTATTATTCCTGAATTAATTAAAAGACAGCAAATGTTTAAAAATCCATGTTTTGGAAGAAATTGGGGGGAAGAAAAGATGAAAATGCGTAACGACAAATGAGTCAAATAAAGCTAAAAATTGAATTGTTGGTTGATAATTTTGTTGAAATCATCATTCCCCTTAGATCTACATAGAAAGGAGGGTGTAAATCTTTTATCACAAGGTTTAAACCACGCGCGATGCGCGGGCGTGTTAAAAAAATAGTTATATAATTACAATTAAAAATTATCAAACATTATAATATATGTAAAATACTAACTTTACGTGTACGCACACACATGTCACGTGTCCTAAAATCGTGTCACCATATCATTTTCCAAATTCAATATACAACTCCTCTTATTAATATACAACTCCTCTTCTCATTTCTTATATTATAATCACACAAAAATTTGGTCTTACTTCTCTATGGTAGATTTTTGTTTATTTTAACAAAACAATTACTATCTAAAAAAAGACATAAACTGATTTTATCAAAAAAAATTATTACCTAAAATAAACTGAAATTTATGTGGTATACAAAAAACATATATATCTTGAAATATAATACATAGCTAGATTTTTGTGCTCCATTCAATAAACAAATGAATACATATAATAGCCATAGTAATTAAGGCTAAACAAAAGTAAACCCCAAAAATTGAGGAAAAACATTCCTAAACTAACCTTTTTGTGTTGTATTCTTAAAATGATTCTTAAAATAAGCGGAACTATGCATACTTTTGCTAGCAATTGCCAAATTAATAAGTAATACGTCTTATTGGTTGCTGGGTGAACCGACTTATTAAGGAAGGTGAAGTGGAGAGGTTATAGGAATATGAAATGAAGAGATATTCTAGACAAATGGATGGATGCAAATTTGAAAAGGAAAATAAAATATGCACTCGTCTATATACATAAAGTTATGCATTCTTTATTATGGATAGTATATGAAGACATGTGGTAATCTATGGCTTGTAGACACCATTATATATATTATCTAGATTTCATTGTATTGTCTAAGTGTATATAGGGCACATTAATTTACATATATGGAGTGGAATGTTGGAAATTAATGTCAAGTAACGAAATTAATTATTTAATTTCAATTTTATTAAATTTTGAATTTCCCATAATTATGGTCTTGATAAATATCAAATAATTAATTAGGAATGTGATAAATAAAGATATTAAAAGATTTGGGTAAACCTTCTCAGTTAGTCACATGATGGTCAGTGGCATTAGTGGGAGACTTGGAAAGAGTCCCACCTCTGCTAGGATTCCGGCCCTCTTCCCCTTATAAATAGAGACATCTACACCATCTAGAGTCATCTCAATACACACTATTTCTAAGGAGGGAGAGAAAATCCAAAATCCGTTTTTCTCATTCCGGGCTGTTTAAGAAAGGAATTAAAGGAGCATTCAAGTCACTTTAATCCGTTCAACAACGATGGACAAAGGTCAGTTTTTAAATCGTATTTTTAAGGAATTTTCGATTATGTGATTGCATGAAGATAAACATCCTGGATTCATGTCAAAACTGTTTTATTTGTGATGTAACCTTACGATTCATATTTGAATTTGTGATTAACAAAACAGTATGATTTAACATGTGGTATCAAAGCTTTCGGTTTATGATCTCATGTTTTTCGTTAATGAAAATTTCTTTATAACATTCTGATTTATGATCGTTTGAAAATCTGGAAATCTAGAATTTTTTTTTTAATCTGGAAATCTGGAAATTTTGGTAAATCTAGATTTTCTGGAAATTTTGGTAAATCTGGAAATCTGGAAATTTTATTTTCTGGAGATCTGGAAATCTGGAAATTTATATAAATCTCATAATCATGCATATGATAATACGAATTTATGTCATGTATGATATTAAGAACCATATTGTTGTATACAGTCCTTATCCTATAATAACTGTCCCATAATTGTTTAACCCCTTTTCGTGTTATTAAGAACCCTAATGTGCTGTTAGCGTGATTTTATTATTTCAAGTTGTGTAAGCGTTCTAGAAAACACTTTTATTAATCATGATAAGAAAACGAAACTGTTTTTAAGATTAATTATGTGAAAACTGCGATTTGATGCAAAACAGATTTCGAAAGATTTTTTTTTTGGCGCAGTGAATAGTGTTTTTTGAAATTTTCGGTGTCCGATTGACTTGAAACTGGGTAGGTTGATTGGAAACGGGCCAACGATCGGATTTCACGGCCTTTGGCCGTGAAGTAATGTGTTTTTCGGCAATCCGAGTCCGTGAAGGCCCTCAAAACCCCGTTTTTGCCATTTTAGGAAATAATCTCGGGTCTTATAACTCTTTACAGAAAATTGATATTAACGTTCCGCAAAAAGTTATGATTTTCTGGCATGTTTTACTTCACTTCTATGGTGAAAACTCATTTTTGCCATTTTTGGCAAAATTCATGTATTACGTGTTTTTATACCTGGGCAATTATGTTTTTGAGGCATTCGAGCTACTATTGGTATCTTTGTAATTACTGATAGATTACATATTATAGTTAATATTAATGCATGATTAACTATATTTAAGTTGAGACATGTAAACAATTATTCATTTGAGTTAAGTCAAAGGCCAAACACAGGCTGAGACTGCATGTACGAATAATATACTTACATTCATTAAAGACTTATTCTAATGTTAGTTATAAAATTGGATTGAGGCGCAACACATGCTAATCTCTTAATTGAACAACATTAGAACTAGTTTTGTAAAAACAGAATAGTTGACATTAAGTCCATTAATCATGGTATTAAATGAATTAGGAAACAAACACAAATGCCAAAATTATGGGACCATGATAAATGAATTATAGGGTAATATATCTTTACAATTTAAATATTATTTGATGATTAACACAGATTCCATGATATTCAGAATGTAAATGAAATATGCCAAAATTTTAGTCAACAATTTAATATTCGACCCTTGCAATTTTGTTGTGTGTGAAATTTAAATTTGTGAACATTGTTATTAATTGCAGTTCCCCTTAACCTGTATTCGCAAGCTCAGTCCTATTCCAAATTTGATGGAACTAATTTTTCAAAATGGAATGAGCAAATTGAGTTCAGCCTAGGGGTTCTTGACCTGGACATGGAAATTATGTGTGATAAACCCGCTGCTATTACTGATACCAGTAGCGAGGATGAAATTGCTATCCATGAAGCATGGTCTCGATCCAATAGGTTGGCCCTAATGTTTATGCGAATGTGTGTTGCTACTAACATTAAGACCTCCCTACCTGAAGCTAAGAAAGCGAAAGAGTATTTGAACAACATTAAGGAACGCTTTCGCACTGCTAATAAATCCCTTGCTGGGAAACAGATGGCTGACCTGACCACTATGAGGTTCGATGGTACTCGAACCATGAATGAGCACATTATAGAAATGACCAATCTGGCTGCTAGACTTAGAGTTTTGGGCATGACAGTGGACGAGTCTTTTCTCGTCCAATTCGTCCTAAACTCCCTACCTCCTGAGTATGGGCCTTTCCAAATCAATTACAACACTATAAAAGATAAGTGGAATGTAAATGATTTACAAAGCATGTTGGTACAGGAGGAAGGAAGGCTTAAGCAACAGAATGGCCATGTGACTAAGGGACAGGTGGAAATTCTTACAGTCAAAGGACCTGGTTTTAAGAAGAAGTTTGGCAAGGGCATTAAGAAAGGTCCTGGTCCGTCTCATCAAGCTGAACCATCAACTGCTGCTATGAAGAAGGAAAAGAACGACAAGTGTCACTTCTGTAAAAAGAAGGGCCATTTCCAGAGGGATTGTCATAAACGAAACGCCTGGTTCGAGAAAAAGGGCAAACCCTTTATTTATGTTTGTTTCGAATCAAACTTTATTAATGTTCCTTCTAACACTTGGTGGATTAATTCTGGTTCTATGTGTCATGTTTCTAATTCGATGCAGGGCTTCATTTTTATCCGCAAAACAAATCCAAATGAGCATTTTCTCTACATGGGCAATAAGGCAAAGGCTAAAATAGAAGTTGTTGGAGTCTTTCGCCTGATTTTAAGCACTGGATTTATTTTAGATTTGCAAGAAAATTTTTATGTTCCCACAGATTCTAGGAATTTAATTTCTGTTTCTAAACTCGCTTTAGATGGTTTTGCAATTGAATTTAAGAACAATGGTTTCGGTTTGATTAAAAATTCTAATAATGTTGGTTCTTTATTTTTATTAGATGGTTTATATTGATTGAATCTTGAAAAGAATTTTTCTGAAACCCTTGTGGCCCTGCATCCTAATGTTGGTA
Source organism: Sambucus nigra (assembly GCA_949130495.1). Lineage (NCBI taxonomy): Eukaryota > Viridiplantae > Streptophyta > Magnoliopsida > Dipsacales > Adoxaceae > Sambucus > Sambucus nigra. The sequence continues at coordinate 554,298,503 of OX422213.1, read as the reverse complement.
CGAAACGTACACTTGATGATGAAAAATCTTCTTATTTGTGGCATAAAATATTAGGGCACATATCCAGGCCGAGAATTGAAAGGCTCATTAAATATGGAATACTCCATAATCTGGATTGGGCCAATTATGATGTATGTGTGGACTGTATTAAAGGAAAACAGACCAAACATACAAAGAAAGGAGCCACAAGAAGCACCCAGCTACTTAAAATAATACATACAGACATATGTGGACCTTTTGATATTCCATCCATTGGTGGAGAGAAATACTTCATCACCTTTATAGATGATTTTTCACGTTATTGCATTTTGTACATGTTGCATGATAAATCTTAGTCTGTGAACGTCGTTGAAATATACATTAGTGAGGTTGAGAGGCAACTAGGCAAAAAGGTGAAACTTATTAGGTCTGACTAAGGTGGTGAATATTATGGTAGATATGATGAGTCAGGGCAACGCCCAGGCCCATTTACTAAACTCCTTGAGAAATTAGGTATTTGCGCCCAATACACAATGCCAAGATCACCTTGGCAGAATGGTGTACCTGAAAGGCATAATCGTAACCTTATAGAAATAGTTAGGAGTATGATAAGTAGGACACAATTGCCTACATTTTGTGGACACGTGGATTAAGGACCGCTGTACACATCTTAAATAGGGTTCCTAGTAAGTCAGTTTCAAAAACGCCTTTTGAACTGTGGAAAGGAAGGAAACCCAATTTAAGGTATTTACGTGTGTGGGGCTGCCCAGCGGAAGCTAGAATCTATAACCCTTATGAAAATAAATTGGATCCTCGGACATTATCTTGTCATTTCATCGGGTATCCAGAAAAGTCGAATGGATATAGATTCTATTGTCCAAATCATACAACTAGAATAATAGAAACTGGAAATGCTAAATTCATTGAAGAAGGTGAAGTAAGTGGGAGTATAAAAGAGAGGGATGTAATCATTCAAGAAGTCATGGTACAAATTCCTATACCCAGAGTTCATAACATACCTGTTTGTTCCTAATGCAGTTATTGCACCGGTCATTGACCCAATCAATAACAATGAACAACAAGTGAATGATCAACCAACTGAACAACCACATAATGAGATTATAACTGATGAAACTTTTGAAGCACCACAGGAAGTGCCATTAAGAAGATCTCAAAGAGAAAGGAGATCGGCAATTTCGGATGATTATGTGGTATACCTTCAAAAGACCGAATTTAACATAGGAGATATTAATGATCCAGTCTGTTATGAAAAGCCTGTAAATAGTGATGATTCAGATAAATGGGTCAATGCCATGAATGAAGAAATAAAATCTATGAATGACAATAAAGTTTGGGAGTTGGTTGAATTTCCAGAAGGACAAAAATGAGTTGGGTGTAAGTGGATCTTTAAGACCAAACTTGACTCACAAGGCAATATCGAACGACATAAAGCTAGACTTGTTGCCAAAAGTTTTAATCAACGAGAAGGCATTGATTATAATGAGACCTTCTCTCCAGTTTCAAAGAAGGACTCACTAAGAATCATATTAGCGTTAGTGGCTCATTATGATTTGGAGTTACACCAAATGGACGTAAAAACAGCTTTTCTAAATGGGAGTTTAGAAGAAGAAGTCTACATGGCACAGCCACAAGGCTTCATAAAGGAAGGAAAATAAAACATGGTCATGTTAAAGAAGTCAATATATGGTCTAAAGCAAGCTTCTCATCAATGGTACATTAAGTTTCACGATACCATTACATCCTTTGGGTTTAAGGAAAACACTATTGATCGGTGTATATACCTGAAGATCAGTGGGAGTAAGTTTGTGTTTTTAGTACTATATGTTGATGACTTACTTATCGCCAGCAGTGATCTTGGTTTATTAAGTGAAACCAAGAAGTACCTTTCTAAAAACTTTGAAATGAAAGATTTTGGTGAGGCATCCTTCGTGATCGGGATAGAAATATCTCGGGATAGATCACGAGGAACGTTGGGACTGTCTCAAAAGGCTTACATTAACAAAGTTTTAGAAAGATTTAGCATGAAAAGTTGCAATCCCGTTAATGTTCCACTTTAGAAAGGGGATAAGTTCAGCTTAAGTCAATGCCCTGGAAGTGATTTAGAAAGGGAGCACACGAAAGGCATGCCTTATGCTTCGCTCGTAGGGAGCTTGTTGTATGCACAAGTCTGCACTAGACCGAACATCAGTTTTGCCGTTGGGATGCTAGGCAGATATCAAAGTAATTCGGGGATTTACCATTGGAAAGCTACAAAGAAAGTGCTGAGGTACCTACAAGGGACCAAAGATTACATGCTCACATATCGAAAGACTGATCACCTTGAGGTGATTGGTTATTCAGACTCAAATTTTGGGGGATGCCTTGACAGTAGAAAGAGCACTTCGGGTTATGTCTTCCTTATGGCTGGAGGATCCATTTCATGGAAAAGTGCTAAGCAAAGTGTCGTTTCATCATCTACTATGGAGGCTGAATACGTAGTTTGCTTCGAAGCTACAAGTCATGGATTATGGCTGCGAAACTTTATTTCAGGACTTAGAATTATGGAGTCAATATCTAAGCCGCTGAAAATTCACTATGATAATGTTGCAGCAGTCTTCTTCTCGAAGAACGATAGGTATACTAAGGCTGCTAAGCATATTGAGATGAAATACCTATCAGTTAAAGAAGAAGTTCAGAAACAAAGAGTGTCAATTGATCACATCAATACGTGTGATAACATAGCAGATCCTCTTACGAAAGGACTATATCCGAAGACCTTTATGGAACATGTCAAAGAGATGGGTCTCGATTAGTTAGACTATGATTGCTATTTTGGCTTACTTGTTTGACACCATTACTTGAATTCAATAAAAGTGTTTCTGATTTCTATTATTTCTATCTTTTGAGAAAGCATGCATATAATTATGAATTATTATTGACAGAAATAGTCCTTATTGAAAAGGACATTATGAGGCCATTATGATACCCAATATTAAAGGCTTAGTTGAATGAAATATTTGTGTTGTGGTACATGGAAGGAACCATGCTCTTGAATAGCATGGAACCGCCATGACTCGCATCGGTGAATCATTTGATTTAGAAAACTGAATTTATCAATAATTGTGCACCTTATGATACCTAATTTAACTATACGAATTATTAAGACCAAGTGGGAGACTGTTGGAAATTAATGTCAAGTAACGAAATTAATTATTTAATTTCAATTTTATTAAATTCTGAATTTCCCATAATTGTGGTCTTGATAAATATCAGATAATTAATTAGGAATGTGATAAATAAGTATATTAAAAGATTTGGGTAAACCTTATCCGTTAGTCACATGATGGTTAGTGGCATTAGTGGGAGACTTGGAAAGAGTCCCACCTCTGCTAGGATTCCGACCCTCTTCCCCTTATAAATAGAGACCTCTACAACATCTAGAGTCATCTCAATACACACTGTTTATAAGGAGGGAGAGAAAATCTGAAATCCATTTTTCTCATTCCGGGCTGTTGAAGAAAGGAATTAAAGGAGCATTCAAGTCACTTTAATCCGTTCAACAACGATGGACAAAGGTCAGTTTTTAAATCGCATTTTTAAGGAATTTTCGATTATGTGATTGCATGAAGATAAACATCCTGGATTCATGTCAAAACTGTTTTATTCGTGATGTAACCTTACGATTCATATTCGAATTTGTGATTAACAAAATAGTATGATTTAACAGAACATGTTTATAACCACTAACAATCTCAAATTTCTAGAATCAAAGATATAAATTTTGAAATGTTTCCTGTTTTACACAATTCTAGCTTCACATTCTTGAGATCCGCAACTCAATGAAGTTCAGGAAGGATAAAACTCTGATCAGAAAATAAGTTTTGGGGACAAAACTGATCCATAATTTACACATAAAACACCACCTTTGAATAGAACATACAGATAAATTGTCATAATGAAGAATACATATGCTATTGTTAAATCAATTTTATTTCTTATAGTTATCACAACACCATAATGAAGAATACTTATTTCTTCAAATCCTTGTATGCTCTCAGAATTCAATTTCTTGACAACAATAACAGATCCACTCCCATTCCTGGAGTTGGCTTTCTCATCCAGCCACCTCTTATAAACTTTCTCAAAACCTCCCTCTCCCAAAATTGTATCACGTTTGAAATTTCAGGTTACAATTTTAAGTTCTGAAAAAGTGAATACCCTCATATTTGGCATAGGCAAGATCTTCCAAGTGGGTTTCACCTCAACGCTGTCACCAGTGTTCGTCGAGAACTGGATGTTATCGGAGATGTTGCCGACTGAAGATGTTGTGTTACTGGTTGTTTGGCATGTACCTATTGAAATTTACAATCCCAAATAATTTTGGAAAATTATGTTATGTTAGAAAAGGGAACATATGATCGGTAAACGACTATTATGCAATATTTGCAGTGTTATTTTGTGCAAATAAAAAAACTTAAGAAAGGAAAATATAAAAAATTGAAGTCAAGGTAACCATTTTTAGAACAAAACAAAAAACCCAGGTGAAAAAACTGGTTAAATTAACGGAAGGTTTAGTAGAATTAAAAAAAAATATAGAAATCAAGAACGAAAAGACACAAATATTTGGTTACCTAGACTAATATTTCTAGTAGCATTGGGACTTTGATTGGCAGAAGGATAACTACAACAAATACCCATATTTCCTCTTATCTCCTTTACTTGCTCTTTCTCTATTTCTCTTATAAATTTATGTAGACAGATGATGAGATTTCAGTTTGTTGAAACCTTATAAGTGATGATCGATTCCCTTCACATCCCCTCTTCGATTAATCTTGTTGAAAGCCTAGATGCTGCTGCCTCTGTTTCCCCTTATATAACTATTTTTTTCCTCCTTTTGACTTCACTTCAATTACAGTTTCTTATTCCACCTTTGTCAGGTCTTTGTTAGACTGACCTTGTTATAGCATGTGTGTAAAACTTGGGTAACCACCATATGAAATAAACATGATGAATAATCAAATATGTGTTCATCCTTGAGTGGCATACCTTGGTTGTGATGACTTCTCATCTTTTATGGATCTTTTATGGAAGAGTGGAACGGGAAATGTGGGTTTCATTGAAAAGAATATTCGGTAATGTAAGGACACAAATTTTTAATTGAGTCTTATGTAGTGTTGTCTCAAATTTGGGCAAAAATATTTGAGTCATTGGTTAGAAGTTTTCCCTATCAAGCCTATAACGTGTTTGAGGAGTTGAAGACGTAGCAGTCCAGAGTTTAAAAGCATCATCATTTCCGATTATCGTGCCAAGTTTCACGTCATCAACATGTGGATTCTAATGTCTCCTAAAGGCATGAATGCATTAATATATATATATATATATATATATATATATATATAGAGAGAGAGAGAGAGAGAGAGAGAGAGAGAGTTAGGCTCTCCAACATACCTCATTAAACATACCTACGAACATACCTATTTTTTTAAAATAGTAAAAAAAATAATTTTGAGTTAATATTTTTTATATGGGTTCATGATAGTTAATGTGCTGCTGTAAAAAAAATCAGAACAAAATAATGTGTTTTGATATTTTAAAAAAATAGGTAAAAAAAAACAGACAGTTTTAAAGGGTAAAAATTGACAGTTTTTTAACTATTTTTTAAAAATATCAAAACACATTATTTTGTTATGATTTTTTTCATAGGGGCACATTTAAATATCATGAACCCATATAAAAAATATCAACTCAAAATTATTTTTTTTACTATTTTAAAAAAAAGGTATGTTGCTAGGTATGTTGCTAAGAGGTATGTTGGAGAGCCTCACTCTCTCTCTCTCTCTCTCTCTCTCTCTCTATATATATATATATATATATATATATATATATATATATATATATATATATATGAGCTTGGAAATTTAATTTGGCATTTAGTATTTTTTTGTTAAATTTTTTTTGGAATTCATAGTTCTAAAGATTTTGTTCTCGGACACCTTTCCGTAGAAAAATCATATCAAATCCAAAAAAAATCAGAAAAATATGAAACTAGAGGCCACATGTTCGTATCGAAATTCTCTAGAATTATGACCTGAAATCTCATTAGAAAGGTCATTCGAACGACCTCGTTCGAATGGGATTTCAAATGAGATTTCATATTTTTGTTTCTTTTTTCTCGTTAGAAGTTTCGTTCGAACAAACTCGTTCGAACCAGCTCGCACTACACCAAAATGGTCAAATTGACACCCTTTAACCGACCAGCCTTTCCATGGTCACTGACCGTGACAAGGCCGCGACAAAGGCTTGTCACGGTTATTGATCGTTACAAGGCCGTGACAAGTAAAGTTGTCACGGACTTGTCACAATCAATGACCGTGACAAATCTTATAAACTTGACCGTGACATGTTTGGACAATTCTGTCAGTAAAAAACCCTTCCCACTACTTTTTCCCCCTGGTGGGCAGGGATAGGGGTGGCGGGGGGGGGGGGGGGAGGGCGGGCAAGGGGTGGGGTGTTGTGTGTGTGTGTGTATGTGCGTGTGTGTGTGTGGTGGGGGGGAAGGGGAAATGGGGCGGGGGATGAGGCATGTTAATTTTTTTAATTAAATTTTTATTGGTTTATCAGATATTGCCCCTCATATGCAAGTATTGCTCCTTGTAAAAGAATTGATTGATTAAATATTGATTGGTTGTTAATTTTTTTAGTAAATTTATAATTAATACCCTTTCATATACAAGTAGGATTGCCCATCATTGTAAATTAGTAAATTAATAATTGTATACTTTAATTGATGAAAAGAATTAATAGAGTAGATGAATTAGAAAGAGTACGGGATACACATTTGTTGCTGCTATTGCGGTTGGATTATAGTGGATTGATGTTCGGTTGGTTAATTTTAGAAGTGGCATTACCACTGGATTATTGTTCATATACGGGTGGGATTTTTGAACTTTTTTTAAAAATTACTATGTATCACGAACACTATATATATAGTATGATAATTAAATGAAACATACTTGAAATTGCATATAGTGCACATAGATACTAGCCTTCTAGTTCTTATGCGTACGCATTTAATAGCCATTAGACCCATTCGAGAGTCATTACCCCTGTAATGAGATCTCTTGAATTGTCCCGTTTGGACAGTTTGGGACTGCATAATTTCTGCATAATAATATTCTTAGTGGCTTAAAGTTGTTACTTTTGGAGGAAGTTCTGCAGTCGTATCCTAATGTTCTCTGGGTACATACTAGATTGGCAAGTGTGAGTGTTATTTCAACTGATCAATTGAAATAACACTCACACTTACCAATCTATGTCGTGTACTTGGAGAACTACGTGGATATGCTGCCGAATTTTTCTCAAATCGTAACAATGTGCATGAGCTGTTAAGTATATTACATAAATACGCAGTCTTGAATGGGATAGGACCACTCACTTTTTAGAGGAGATGGAGGAAATAGGAATTTCTATTATAAATTGAATTTGAACTTGAAATTTAAAAATTGAATATAAATAAGATATAACTAAATTAAACATACTATACATATAAGTTTTGTTTATACTAATCCATGAATATACGCTTCTTACCTTTAATAGGTGATTAGTTGTGGTAGCTGTGATGGGATATCCTAAATACAAAGAGTGGATGGGTGAGACAAATAGAATGGGGGATGTGTTTCGTAGAGGTGCTAATGAATTTGTGAAATACACAAACAGATGTCATAATGATGAAGAGTTTTTGTTTCCGTGTGCTAGGTACAAGAATGGTAAGATTTTTGAGTGGAAAACAGTTGAACTACATTAGTTAAGATGGGGTATGCAAGATATTTATAGATTTTGGAGTTTTCACGGTGAATTGAAAGTTCCTTTTGTCCCCGAACAACCTTCACAACAACCTTTAACAAGTAGGATAGATGTAAAAGGGGATGACGTAGATCATAATATGTTAGAGGATTTAGTTGATGATGCATACGGAGTTTATGAAACGGAGCAGAATGAGGTTGCTGATGATGTACAAGGATCAGGTGCTCGTGAAGATATCACGATAAACCTTGACGATGACTACTAAAGTTTAAAATTTAAGGCGACCCAACCGTTATACTCTTGATGTGAGAAAGATCAAATAATTTTTCATGCCATAGTTGGTTTGCACAGTTTGAAGACGTAGTACGGTTTGCCTGAAAATAGCGTGACATGAATTCTGAATTGGGTGAAGGTCTTACTACCCAAGGAGAATACGCTTCTAAATAGCTATCATGTTATAAAGAGCAGTTTGAAAGGTTTGTTAATGAAGTATAAATCGACTCATGCTTATGTGAATGACTTTATACTATATCGAAAGGAGTAAGAAAATCTCGGTCGTTGTTCGGTATGCGATGAACCTAGATATGCCCAATCTACTGGATTGGAAGGCACAAGCTCAAAAAGTGACTCAAAAAGTGTTAAAATATTGTCCCGTTGGGCCTAGATTAAAGCGATTTTTCACAGTATCATGGATAGAGGGGGAATTGACTTAGCATTCTAGGGAAGAAGTAGGGGTAATCTCATGCGCCATCCTATTGATTCAACATCTTGGAGGAGGATGAATTATGAGTATCCTGATTTTGCTCGAGAACAGCGCAACATTCGTTTGGTTATATCAACAGATGGTTTCAATCCATTTGGAAATCTATGCACCAATCAGAGTGTATGACCAGTGATCCTAGCCCCACTCAACCTCCCTCCTTCACAGTATATGAGACCTAAATTTTCAATGTTGTCTTTGTTGATACCTGGGCAAAAGGTACCAAATGATGGCATCGACATTTACCTGACTCATTTGGTAGAAGAATTAAATGAGCTGTGGGAAAAGGGTGTGTAATCATTTGACTATTTTAAAAAAGAAGAGTTTAAACTGAAAGCTATGTTGATGTGGGCAATTCATTATTTTCCAGCTTATGGGACATTATCCGGTTGTGTAGTATATATTTATTTAGGGAATCCTATTTGTGGAGAGGAGACTGAATCTCTTCGTCTATCCGCTAGCTCAAAAAATATATACCATTTCTATAGGAGGTTTTTACTCTGGCTCATAGTTTCAGATTTGAGAAAGGTTTCAATTTTTTATCGGGCGGGTAGAACATAGGCTACCGCCGAGATAACTTTTATGTTCAGAAATTGAAAGTAAATCTTCTGAATGTGGCCCTAATATGCCAGGTAAGAATCCAAAATTTAAGAATGTCAGGCATATGAAGACCCCAACTGGGAATGCAACTGAGACAAGAAAGGCATGGTCTAGGAGGTCAATTTTATTTGACTTGCCTTATTGGAAGAATAACCCGGTGCGCCATATATTGGATGTGATGCATGCAGAGAAGAACCTCGCTGAACATATTGTGGGAACTTTCCTTGGGGGAGTCATTCGAAGGATGGATAAAATGCACGAAAATATCTTAAATCTTTGAAACTTAAGCCACAACTATGGTTGAAAGAAGATATTAGGGAAAGGATAATAATTCCCCCTGGTGCGTTTACTTTGACGAGTGGGAAAAGGAAGGTGCTTTTAGACACAATATATAATTTGAAGGGTCCATCTAATTTTTCGTCCAACTTGTAAAGGATTGTGAATTATGCTACTCATGATTTACATAAGTGTAAGTCCCACGATTGGCATGTGATCATGCAATTGGTTCCTCTATTGTTTAAGCACTGTTTCTCCAGGCACAAGGATTTGCGGAGGTCTATTATGAAAATTAATATTACCTTCTCACTTTTATGTGAGAAGGTAGTCAATCGAGAACACATAGTGGCCGCAAAATTAGCGGTGACCGAAGCAATTTGTGTGTTAGAGAAGTACTTTCTCCCAGCATTCTTTGACATAAGTGTTCACTTGTTGGTACACCTATGCGACGAGGCACTTATTTGTGGTCCAGTTAAATATCGGTAGATGTATCCGTTTAAAAGATTGATGAATGTTTTTAAGGATTACGTCAAAAATACGCGATACATTACAGGATCAATTGTAGAGGAATACGTCACCGTGGAGTCATAAATCTATACTCGGGAATATATGCCTGACTCAACCAGTGTTGATGACACTGATGAGTTCGTCGATGATGGTGGTCATGTGATGGAAAAACGAGTGAAATTAACGAGTTTGCAACATGAACAAGTAGCTCGTTATCTATTTGACACACATGAAGATGTCAAAGAATGGAAAAAGTACGTTTAATTTATTTTAGAATATTTTAGATTATTTTATACATGATTAATTTTGTAATATATAGAAAATATGAAGCACGTGATAACAATAAAAGACGAAAAACAATGGTACAATCAGACAGCGAATTTAGGTTATGGTTGTCACACGAGGTAATTATAATGAAAATGGTCATTATATAATGTTACATTACACTCAAACTTTACAACTAACCTAATTAATTTATCTATATTCTCAGCTCTTAAAGATGGGTGATCCGACATCAAAGCTTGCTCGTCTAGCCACTGGACCCTTGTTCATGGCACAAGAGTACAAAAAGTATCGATTGAACGGTTACGTATTCGGTGCAAAAGTGTATGAAGAAAGTAAAAATGTACAGAACTCGGGAATTTCATACAAGGAACTTACTTTCTTTCGAGAGAGCGCAAAAGATAAAAACCTCGTTGAAGCTGAAATGACTTACTATATTGTAATTCGAAATATATTTGAATTGGATTATATAAGCCTCAAAGATGTTGTATTTTACTGTGACTAGGTAAGAGCTGAGGATGAAAATGCTTGTAAAGTTGATCGTGACACCAATTTGATCATGGTTGACTTGTCCAAGTTGAAGAGCAACGACCACGTGAGCGATGAGCCGTTTGTTTGTGCATTTCAAAAGGTCAACCAAGTTTTTTACTTCGAGTATATCAATAACAAATCGTGGTCAATTGTCCTACATGCGCCAAAGCGTCTAAATAGTAGTGTGGATGACTTGGCTTCTCCTACTGAATATCAATCCATTTTTTATGATAGCCCAAATTTGAAACATTTTTTCAATTTGTAATAAATATTCCAATTTGTACTTTATCAATCAATTTTTAATTCTTTTAATTGATTTGCACTTTATCATTTTCACTATTTTTATCTTTCTCTCTTTCCTTTGTATATGTATGTATGTTGGGGGGAGGGGGGCAATGTGTGTGTAGTGTGCGTGTGTGTGTTTGGGGGGGATGTGTATGTAGTGTGCATGTATGTGGGCAGTAGGGGTGGGGGTGGGGGTGGGGATGTTTTGGATTTTTATTAATTGTACATATTATGAGTTAGATGTTGTTGTTTTGAAATTCATAATTGAGGTGTTAAACACCAATAATTCATTTGGATATGGAGTAATTGTATATATTTGCATGTATTCTTCTAATTCATTTGGATTTGTACTAATAACAACATTTTTTTTACAGAAAATGTCTCCTTCAGGTACTAAGGCGAGGGTGATGATGCTGATTATGATGATGCCATCTGGGCTCGGTGGTAGCGGAGGCGACGAAGGCTCCTCGGCCCCTAGGCTCCCCAAATGGGGAAAATTGGGGATGGTCGGCGAGAACAAGACGGGGCTATTAGCGAGATCCCTCGAGTAGGTAAAGACTATCATCGGCTCAAGGTACACCAGTTGGAGGGAGGTGTCAAATGAGCTCAAGTTAGCTATTTGGGTGGCACTACAGGTAATGTATTTATACTTATATTTATATGAATATTTCAATTTCATTTAATATTTATATTTATATTGATATTTATATTTATATTTATTCGCAACTAACATTGTATTTGTTGGACAGGAACAATTCATCCCGGACCCAAAACTACGCGATTCCGTCTTGGAGCAGTTGAGGGAGCAACACAAGAAGTGGGAGAAAAATATGCGGACCGGTACTTTGGGAAGACCCGAGACTCCGTTATCTGAATACGTGACTCCGTCTCGCCAAAGGAGCCGATCTCATTGGCACAATGACAAAAGTTCATTGACAATGAGATCGGGGAGCGACAATTGGCATCTTTCCAATCGGGGAGGGAAAATCGGGTGAAAAAGACGGACGTGCACTACTCCGGCCGAACGTCTTATGCCGAGGTGGAGCATAGGATGATGGTAAGATTTAATTCTTTAATAATTACAGAAATATGTTATTCTGCATTATTTTACTTTGCGGGGCCGATACTAATTATGCATTATTTTATTTTAGGGGACGGGGAGTGGCCTTAGGGGTATGCCACATAGGCTCGATACTTATGTGGCTATTCGGACGAAGAAGGGGAAGGATAAGGAGGTTTCCCCGATTGTCGCATCCACGATTTTAAGTAATCCGACAGTTTACTTTTTGTTAATTACGTTATAATTTTTTTATTTACTTATTTAACTAATCATGTGCTTTTTGTCGTTTCAGGCAAAACTTAAGGAAGTGCTTGAGTCGCAGTCTGATACTGACAAGGTATCTTTGTCCACAGACGCACTCAGCCAAGTGCTTGCCGCTGATCGCAAGGGGAGGACAAGGGGGTGAGCTCGTGGGTGGCCAAATCTAGGATCATCGGATTGGAGACGAGCAACACCGGGTTGGCTCAAATGGTGGACTCACATAATGTGAAGCTATCCCGTTTGGTGGCGACGGTCTAAGATATGTTCTCATTCATGAAGCATTCGTTAGGTAGAAACCGTAAGGGGAAAGGGAAGGATAAGGTGGTGGAGGAGGAGGTGTAGGAGGACAACGATGTGGACCTCGCTGCTTCATCGCTGACACGTGCGGACTCTGATGATCCAGTCCCTTATTTGGCTCCTTTCGACCGACCGATGTTGACAGTTGGTTGGCCGAGTGTGTTTATACAGGACATATTTGATGGCCACCGGATAGAGCGGGGGTTGAGGGACCCGAATACCGTCCAGGGTATGCCAGTTCATGGACGTTTACTTTAAGACATTGAGGCCAAGGTGATCGTCACGCATGTGATACCCGGGAAGGAGAACTCCCCATTGTGCTTGCGCAAACAATGCGGAACGATGCATATTCAAGGGTGTATCAATTCGTATATCGTGTGGCGTACTCACCTCCTCAGACCAACCCCAGATAAGTAGTGACATTATTTGAATTGAATTGTTTTAAGTTGTTACATTTGAATTATATTTGGATTATATCGTGATGCATATTGTTTTGAATGTTTATTTGCATTATCTCTATTTTATTTGGATATATGATGTTTGAATAGGTACAAAATTACTATAATATGTACAAATATACTACTGGGCAGTGGCTATACTGCCCAATAATTTTTTTTCAATTCTGCCCTGAATTATCACGGTCATTAACCGTGACAAGTATTATTTGTCACGGACTTTTCACGGTTAATGACCGTGATAATTTTTTTTTAAAAAGTCACGGGTCATTAACCGTGACAAGTATAATGAACTTGTCATGGTCAATGACCGTGACAAGTCGTCAGATTTGGTGTAGTGTCGTTCGAACGAGATTTCAGCGACAGCTGTTATTTTGCAAGTTTTTCCCACTTTCCCACCTTTCCCACTAACCTTTTACATGATAAAACTAGTGCGGGAAACAACTTTTTTTACATAACTTTTTTCATCTCTCACAGTGTTTTTGAGAGCCTAATTCTTCTAAGAAAAAGTTTCCTTGGTTTTTGTTAAAAATGTTTAATCTTTAGAACAAAACCAAGTGTTTTAAACCAAAAATATTTGTTTAGTTTCTATCCAAGTTCTCTCTATATATATATTTGTTTGGAGATAGTTTGGCACCTATTTTATTCTCAATCATTTGAAGGAGATTGTTTGGGTTTCTTCACTATCCTCAAAAGGAAGACATTTGTTTCGTTGCGGTGTTCCCACATGGTGAAAGGCCCCATGTGAGGTTGACGGTGGGTTGTCCCTCCATTGGTGGAATCCAAGATTCCGGTGTTATTTGCTAGACGAGGGTATTTGCAAGAAGAAGCGTCGAGGCTTGAAGGGAGTCAAGTCAAGTGTAGTAAGTCTTTTGTCTTGTAACTGTAAAACCATATCTAGTGAATTTGTAGGCCAAGGCTGTCCGAGGTTTTTCCCATTTGGGGTTTCCTAAAAGAAATACGTGTTCCAAAGGCCTAAAAGAAATACCTAAAAGAAATACGTGCTTCGAAAGGAAAAATTATTCTTTACGAGTAAATCACCTTTTGGGATGGACCTAAAAGAAATACGTGTTCCAAAGGCCTAAAAGAAAAATATGGCATTAAAAGAAAAATATTTTCCAAGGCCTATTTTGTTTAGCTTGGTACAGTCATTCAAAAGTATTAAATGCATATTTTGATGGAGTTTGGATGGTATATCAATGGTTTTGCACAATGTCCTTGTTTCCTAGTTGCACTATCATTGTCATGACTCTATTAGTTTGTAGAATCATTAATATGCTAGGCTTGTATACATTGTACTTGTTTGTTCATAGAGTTCAACTTATCTTATCACATAAGGCTGAATCATAGTTGATAACGTTTTGCAATCAAATGATAACTCCGTGAATATGTTTAAGTGTTTGCATTTTAATTCATTGGTATCTTTTTCACACCCCTTCACTTCCGTTTTCATATGACACATTTATGCTATAAGAGTGTGGAAAACTCATGTTATTTTATTTTGTGTCATTTGTGTTTTTATTTTTATATATATTTACTTATAGTTAGTTTGTATATATATATATATATATATATATATATATATATATATATATATATATGATATTTTGTTTGTTTTTGAGTCATTTTCATGTTAGCTAATCAATTTATGCTTTTAATTCATAATTGGTATCTATCTTGTTGCGAATTTTAGTTGATATCCCATACTTATGTTAAATACATTTTAGTTTGTATCATTTTTTTATCGCATCAAAAGTTGGTATTTATTTACCCTTGTTGTGGATTAGTTACTTTTTATCATTACCCATATGCTCTAATGCTCTTATCACCTTATGTACAATCATGTTTTACTTGTTTTCCCATATTTTACATTGTTTGTGTAGTTTTAAGGGGGAAAATAGTATATGCTTTAATTGAGGAAGAAATAAGTAATGTGTTAATTTTTTATCCTTTGTCTATTCCTTAACAAAAAGGGGGTGAAATATAATCTAAACCTTTAGTTTAGGAGAATTAACTTAGGCGGAGTCGCGACCTTCTTAGGTAGATCATATTTGATAAAGGGATAGAATTAGAATTAAGTTAGGGGGAGTATTTAGTTTAACTTGCAATTTATTATTTTGATATTCCCTATGTATTTAATGGTTTGCTTAATTGTGCCGAAATTTCTTTTAGCGGCAGTTTTTTAAAGCGGTAAAGCACGTCCTTGGGTCATGTCAATAGCGTCTGTATTTTTTATTTTATTGGGGTGGGATGTTGTGTCTAGATGAGCTTAACGGCCCTTTAGGATTTTTGGTTTGATTTTTGTCCGGGAATAGACAAAGGGGGAGATTTGTAAGGACACAAATTTTCAACTGAGTCTAATGTAGTATTGGCACAATTCCGGACAAAACAATTTGAGTCATAGGATATAAGTTTTACCTATCAAGCCTATGACCTGTTTGAGGAGTTGAAGATGTAGCGGCCGGTGTTTAAAAGCTTCATCATTGCTGATTTTTAGTGTCAAGTTTCACGTCATCAACATGTGGATTCCAATGTCTCCTAAAGGTATGAATGCATTAATATATATAGGATCTTGGAAATTTTATTTGGGTGTTAGTATTTTTTTGTTAATTTTCTTCGGAATTCATAGTTCTAAAGATTTTGTTTTCGGACACCTTTCCGTAGAAAAATCATTCCATATCAGAAAAAATTAGAAAAATACGAAACTAGCGGCCATGCGTTCGTATCGAAATTCTCTAGAACGATGCCCTGAAATATCGTTTTAAACGTCGTTCGAATGACCTCATTCGAACGAGATTTCAAACACGATTTTAGATTTTTTTTCTTCTATTTTCTCGTTAGAAGTTTCGTTCTAACAAACTCGTTCGAACGAGATTTCAGCGAGAGCAGTTATTTTGCCAGTTTTCCCACTTTCTCACCTTTTTCACTAACCTTTTACATGATAAAACTAGTGCGGGAAATAACTTTTTTTACAGAACTTTTTCCATCTCTTAGAGAGTTTTGGAGAGCCTAATTCTTCCATGAAAAAGTTCCCTTGGTTTTTGTTTAAAATGCTTAATCTTTAGAACAAAACCAAGTGTTTTACACCCAAAATATTTGTTTAGTTTATATCCAAGTTCTCTCTCTATATATATATTGGTTTGGATATAGTTTGGCACATGTTTTATTCTCAATCATTTGAAGGATATTGTTTGTGTTCCTTCACTACCCTCAAAAGGAAGACATTTGTTTCATTGCAGTGTTATCATATGGCCAAAGGCACCATGTGTGGTTGACAGTTTGTTGTGCCTACATTGGTGGACTCCAAGATTCTGGTGGATTCCGGAGTTATATACTAGATGGAGGTATTTGCAAGAAGAAGCGTCGGGGCTTGAAGGGAGTCAAGTTGAGTATAATAAGTCTTTTGCCTTATAACTGTAAAACCATATGTAGTGAATTTGTTAGCCTAGGGCCGTCCGAGATTTTTTCCATTTGAGTTTTCCTCGTACATCGCCGCATTGTGAGACTGTTTATTTTATCTTTTTTAACTCACCTAGAACGAATGCTTAGGTTTAAAAGATCAAATTTGATTTAATTTGCAATCTTGCTTAATTTGGTGCTAAAATATGTTTGGGTATGTTTAAGTTAATTTAATTCAAGTCGGCACAATTTAATTTGATAAAATTTGGTTTGGCCTGATAACTAAGCTTTTTTGTCTATCGATGTTGTTGAAAGCCAAGTTAGTCAAAATCCTCAAATACTTACAAAATATAACAATCTAAAGTGTAAAGGTAAGTAAGGGTATCAATCCACTTCCTAGGGCGTAAGCTAGAGACAAATTCAATTGTAATTCACTTTTTATTTTCTTTTTGTGTTTTTTCACTTTTCTATTTTTTTTTAGCTTTTTCAATATTAAAACAATAGGGTGAGGTGAAGATTTAAACTAAACTAAACTAAGATGAAAATAACTAAGTAGAAAGTGACTAAAATAAAAACAAAGTCTAACACTAAAATAATAAATAAAGTGAGGTAAATAATTGTGAGAACAATCAAGGAGTGGGATTACACCATAAATTTTAGTTATTCTAATTAATTAATTTAATTATTTGAATTCTCCCAAATTAATATCAAAATTATAAACCAACTCTCGTTGCAAGTGTAATTATAATAGTAATCTTTTAGAAAATTAAGTTTAACACCCCACAATTCTAGAAAAATAGATCTACACTCCTTTTAATTAATCACCCGCTAAGATCGATCAATTATAATTTATGTAAATCTTATAAAATAAATTTAGAGTTGAAATTGAAGTTATAATACCCCACTTAAGAAACCCCTATTTCTAGTTCGAATCTAAAATGGGTATTATAACTAGAATTTCGATTTTCTCTCGAAAATCATTTACCCTCTCTCGAGGCGTAAATTTAAGGGCGAGGGATTAAAATTAACATTCAAAGGGACTTTTCAAGTAATTAAACTAATTAAAATAAAATAACATCAAATATGGGTTTTACCCCACCCCTTGAAAGGGGTTTTACCCTAACATGGTATAAAATTTGACAAATTAATAATCAAAGGCATAAACAAATAAAATAGAAGGGTGAGAGGACAAATCTTCAAACAAGTCTCCTTGATTTGCAAAATTGGACTCTAACCCTCCATTGAAATTGAGCAACATCCATTCAAATTGAGCTTTTCACAATATTCAATTACATACAAACACTCATTTGAATCACTCAACAATTAATTTCTCACAAATATCTAAAAAAAATAAAAAGAATAAAATAAAACTATTTACAAATGATATTTTTCTCTACAATTCCCTCTCTAGAATTTTCCTATCTAAAAGCTTAATTCCAAGATTGGGGTCTTCATCTTCATTTATAGTAGTCACATAGAGCAAGGCTAATTTTGGAAATTTAAAGTGCATGTAGGCATGAAAATTGTGAGATGAGGGTTAAAATGTGCATGTGGTATTTTTGGGATTGGACACACATGTGTTTTAAATTGTGATGTGAGATGAGGAGTGGAAACAATGCAAATTGTTTTTAAATGGTTTATGGGGGTAATATGGAAAAAAGTTTAAAGTGGGTAAAGTTGGGGGCATAATGGGTAAAAGGTTTAATGGGTGTATTTGGCACAGAGTATGACTACATGAATCCACTTCCCTACCCACTTCTATACCCATTCACTAAAATACAAAAGATTTAAACTTTAAAAGGTTAAAATTATCTCATCAAACTGGTTTTTTTATTTGATAAAAAAAAAACTGTTTCATTTAAAAACTATTTTGTTATCATCAAACTTAAAACAAAAAATATTTTTATAAAAAAAATTACAGTTTTTTGAAAAATAAAACTGCTTTCTTTTTAAATAGTTTTTTAAAACCACAATTGTCTTTTTAAAAAAACTAGTTTTTTTAATATAAAAATTATTTTTAGTTTTGAACACATGTTTTTTTTAAAAACTCTTTTTAAAAAATCAAATTTTGGGTACATTTGGGAGGTTTTCACTATTATTTTAAAAAAGAAATTCTTCTAACTTTGAAAAAAAAACAGTTTTAAAAGAAATGTTTTTTGGTTTTAATTTTAAAACTTTTTTTTTCAAAGTTCGAAGAATTGTTTTTTTTTATATAAATAAAATGAGTTTAAAAAAATAAGTTTAAAAATGAGTTTTGAAAAGAGTCCGTGTAGTAATATTCTTGGTGTTAACATGGGGTGTACCTTTAAAAATAAGAGAATATCGAAAAAATGGTGTTCTAAAAATAAGGCGTATCGCTAGCGCAGACCTTTAAAAATAAGAGAATATTAAAAAAATGCATGTTTTAAAAATAAGTCACGCTGCTGGCGCGAACCATTAAAAATAAGATAATATTAAAATAAGGCGTGCCGCTAGTGCGGACATTTAAAAATAAGAGAATATTGAGAAAATTGATGCTTTAAAGATATGAAACCTTATTTTATTTTAAAAAATGATTTATTTTTTATTTTTTAAAAACAGTTTCTTATTAGAAAAATAATATGTTTTTTTATTAAAAATATGAAAAATTATTTTTTTAAAGCTGGCACGGACCCACTCATCATCGGGAGTGGTTAGTGCCGCTGGCGCATACCCACATCATCATCGGTATTTTTAAAAAGAGTTATTAAAAAAATTTGAGTTTAAAAATAAGACGTGCCGTTGGCAACCTTTAAAAATAAGAGAATATTAGAAAAATTGATGTTTTAAAAATAAGCAGTGCCGCTGGCACAAACCTTTAATAATAAGAGAATATTAAAATGAGGCGTGTCGCTAGCGCGGAACTTCAAAAATAAGAAAATATTGGAAAAATGGGTGTTTTAAAAATAAGGCGTGTCGCTGGCGCGGACCTTTAAAAAAACATAACATTGAGAAAATTGGTGTTTTAAAAATAAGGGGTGCTACTGGCGCGGGTATTTAAAAATAAGATAATATTGAAAAAATGAATGTTTCAAAAAAAGGCGTGTCGTTGACGCGGACCTTTAAAATAAAGAGAATATTTGGAATATGGGTGTTTTAAAAATAAGGGGTGCCGCTGGCGCGGACCTTTAAAAATAAGATAATATTGAGAAAATGAGTGTTTTAAAAATAAGGCATTTCGCTGGCGCGGACCTTTAAAAATAAGAGAATATTCCGTAAATGGGTGTTTGAATGACTAAATGCATTAAAAATAACTTTAGTGTTTCTTTTTAGAATATTCAGACAGTTAAGAAGTTGTTTCTTTTTTAAAATAATATTATCGAGTGTGTGTGTCTAAATAAAAAAAATTCAGTATTTTTTTTATGAAAAATAATATCTTTAGTGTTTGTTTTTCAAAAAGAAAATATTAAATATTTTTTTGCTAAAAATAATATTTCTATTGTTTGTGTGCCAAAAAAATCAGTGTATTTTTCAATTAATAATATTTTGATTGCTTATTTTTCAAAAAAAATATTTAATATTTTTTAAGAAAAATAATATTTTCACAATTTGTATGGGTTATTTTTCTTTTTTTCTTAGTTTACCCTTCGTTGGGTAGAGTAAAAAATGGTTGGTTGTTTAGAATGGTGGCCATTTCTTATTTTGTCTAGTTAGAGGGTGTAGAAGTGGGTAAGAAATCGTGTTCGTGTAGTTATATTTTTTGGCACATGGGGTTTTTATTTGGATTTTATTTTAGGGACATATACCAAATAGTCCCTCGAACATTTTTTAATACCCATTTAGTCCAAACTTTTTTATTTTGCCTCAAAAAGTCATTTGCCACATATTTTGGAGAGGGAGTGCCGCTGGCGCGGACTTCTAAAAATAAAAGGATATTGAGCTCTTGAGGGACTAAATGGGTTAAACTAAAAATATGTGTCCTATTTAAAAAATATATATTTATAGTAGAGAGTATTTAATAACTGACCCTTTATTGTATTTTGGTTTTGACTTTTGGTTGGTTTGTTGGCAGCTCACGATTTTGAGAATGGAAGAAAATGGGACGTTTTTTTTTTTTTGGATGAAAATGGGTTTGGGTTCTTCTTGGTTCTTGGGTTGGATGGTCGGAGCTAGGGGGTGACGTCGGGTTTGGATGGCAGCCAGCGGGTCGTCCCCGGTGCGATCGGAGCAGGGGCGAACTAGGTGATGGGTTCTGGCGGCAGGGAGGTTTTGAGCTGGGACGCCGGAGAGAGATGAGGTCGGGGTCCGGCGCGGGTAAGGGGAAGCTCCGGAGGTGGGTAGGGCTGCTGTGCGCGCCGGTGGGTGTCGTTCCGGCAGGGGGACTCCGGTTTCGGGTTAGGACACCATCGCCTCCGGCGACGGAGGCAGGGGAAGGGGTCGCCGGTAGGGGTTAAGGGGGGTTTAGGGTTGTTTTATATGGAGAGAGAGAGTGTGTGTGATGTTGGGTTTAACGGTGGCTAGGGAAGAGAAGGTAAATGGGTTATGTTTGTTTAATGGAGGGAGAGGAGAGAGAAGGTGAGAGGTTGAAGATGAGTTTTGGTTACGGAGGAGAGGGGTGGAAATGGGTTACGGTGGAATGTTAGTAATGGTGGAGGAGAGAGAGAGATAGTGAGTTGTTGGGGAAGATGAGGGTGATGGTGTTTGGGTGTGTGAGTGTGTATGGTAATGGGTTGAAGGTTAGGGATTTGTTTATGGTGTAAGATAGGGTATTGGGTGGTTATGGTGTGAGGGGGTTTATGTGTGTGTGTGTGTGTGTGTGTGTGTGTGTGTGTGTTTAATTTGGAATTAAAACTAAAATGACACTACCTAAAAATTAAAAGGTAACAACATAAAAATTAAAAAAAAATTATTAAATTAAAAAGACTCTAAATAAAAAGAAAATAAAAATTAACAATATAAAAACAAAATCTAAAAAAATAAATTCCTAAAAAAACTTATCCTAATAAAAATAAAATAAAAACTAAAAATCAAAATAAACAATACTAATAAAAAGTTGCAAATAAATCTTAAAACACCTAAAAGTATAAAAAATAAATAAAATAAAATCTATTAAAAATTAAATTCCTAATCTATAAAAAAATAAAACTACAAATCAAATAAAAATAAAACCTAAAGTCATAAAAATATAAAATCTAGCAAGACTAAAAATTAAGAACTAATATAAATAAAAAATAAAAAAGAATTATAAAATTAATTTTAGAAGATTCTAAATAAATCTAAAATAAATCCTAAAAAAATAAAAATGACTCAAACTAAAAATCTAAAAAAATCTAAAAAGATACAAACTAAACACACACAGGCTTTGTGCTAGGTTAGTGTTAGGGTAGGGTTACGGGATTGGTAATTTAACTCCATTTTAACTGCGAATTGCTTCGAAATATATCTTTTGATTCCGCAACTGCAATTAAACCTGCATATTGAACAATTAAGCGCATAAGACCCATATTACCGAGAATTAACAACTAAAATACATCTATTCGGGGTATAAATTGTACAGTTTTGGGTGCTTATCATGGCCTATATGAAAAATGAATTAATTATTGTTAAGAAAATTTTAGGACTTGGGTTGAATTAAATTTGTTGTTAGAAAAAATTCACATATTTGTTCTAGTTTAATTTTAGTTTCGAAGAAATTAAAATTCAATATTTTAAATGTGAATTTGGATAAGATAATTTTCTTGAACCATCACATTAAGTTTAAAGAATTTTAAAATTGGGGGCCTCGTGTTCCAACAAATGGTATCAGAGCGAGGATCGCTAAATTATTGCGTTTAAGATCCTTTTGAGTCTTTATAATAGAAAATATACCCTTTTCGAAATTTTAATTTTTGATGGTTCTCAGATGATTGCACATGACTCTTCACTTGCTATATCCTATGAGTAATGGCTTGCATATTTGCATACTCTAGGTTATGTGCATCTTGATTTATTCTTTTGCTAATTATGTGTTTTGTTCCTCACTTTCTAGCCTATGTCTCTTTATATACGCATTGCTAGATTTTTGACTTGTTTAATTTTTGTATTATATTCCTTTCATTTTAGTTTTCATTAAATGAAAAATAAAAAATATTTTGTTTATCATTGGTACTTTTTTTTTATTATTATTTGAGCTTAATGAAAACTACAAATGGATTTTGGTTTGTCTTTTGAGTAATTTTTTTTTTGTTTAGTTAAAATTTTCAAAAACTCAAAAATATATTTTTTTTGTGTATTTTAGTTTGACACACCTTTTGTGGCATATGTTTGTGTTTGAATCCCATCGTTTCGCTCCCATGTGGCTAGAACGTTTGGTTAAAATTTTCAATCCTTAAAATGTTCTTTGTCATGGTTACATAGAGTAGTTTAAGTTTGACTTGCTTAATGGATTCGCTTTTATATGCCTTTTCACACACATGCGCGAACTCTTTTGAATTTTTAACTTCGCATGTATATTTGAGCTTTGTGAGGTGTTCTCGTACCAATCTAGTCATTTACATATCTTGTGACCTAGGAGGATTTGTGCATATTAAATCCATTACACGTGAGATTTGTGTGATAAAAAATTGATATATGAATGTGCACGGGGAAGCTCTCCGAAAGAAAAAATTATCCTTTGTGAATAAGCCACCATTTGGGATGGACCTAAAAGAAAAATATGGCATTAAAATAAAAATATTTGTCAAGGCCTACTTTGTTTAGTTTGGTATATTCATTCAAAATTATTAAAGGCATATTTTGAGGGAGTTTGGATGGTATATCAATGGTTTTGAACAATTTTCTTATTTTCTAGTTGCACTATCATTGTCATGACTCTATTGGTTTGTAGAATTATCAATATGCTAGGCTTTTATGCATTGTGCTTGTGTGTTTATAGAGTTCAACTTATCTTGTCATATAAGGCTAAATAATAGTTGATAACGTTTTGCAATAAAATGATAACTCCGTGAACATGTTTAAATGATTCGGTTTTAATTCATGTGTATCTTTTTCACACCCCTTCACTTCCATTTTCATATGACACATTTATGCTATAAGAGTGTGGAAAACTCATGTTATTTTATTTTGTGTCATTTGTGTGTTTATATCTATATGTGTGTACTTATGCTTAGTTTTTATCTATTGTGTATACATATATATGATTTTTGTTTCTTTTTGAAACTTTTACATGTTAGATAATTCATTTATGCTTTTAATTCATAAATGGTATCTTTCTTGCTGCGAATTTTGGTTGATATCCCATGCTTATATTAAATACATTTTAGTTGGTATCATTTTTTTTATCGCATCATAAGTTGTTATCTATTTAACCTTGTTGTGGGTTAGTTACTTTTTATCATTGCCCATATGCTCTAATGCTCTTTTCACTTTATGCACAATCATGTTTTCTCATATTTTATATCCCTTGTGTAGTTTTAAGGGGGAGAAATAGTATATGCTTTAATTGGGAAAGAAATAAGTAATGTTTTAATTGTTTATCCTTTGTCTATTCCTTAACAAAAAGGGGGTGAAATATAATCTAAACCTTTAGTTTAAGAGATTTAACTTAGAGGGAGTCGCGACCTTCTTAGGTAGATCATATTTGATAAAAGGGGAAGAATTAGAATTAAGTTAGGGGGAGTATTTATTTTAACTTGCAATTTATAATGTTGATATTCCCTATGCATTTAATGGTTTGCTTAACTGTGCAGAAATTTATTTTAACGGCATTTTTTTAAAGAGGAAAAACACATCCTTGGGTCATGTCAGTAACGTCTGTATTTTTTATTTCATTTGGGAGGGATGTTGTGTCTAGATGAGCTTGACGACCCTTTAGAATTTTTGGTTTGGTTTTATCCCGGAATAGCCAAAGGGGGAGATTTGTAAGGACACAAAATTTTAATTGAGTCTTATGTAGTGTTGGCTCAATTTCGGACAAAACGATTTGAGTCATAGGATATAAGTTTTCTCTATCAAGCCAATGACGTGTTTGAGGAGTTGAATATGTGGCACCCCAGAGTTTAAAAGCTTCATCACTATCGATTTTCGTACCAAGTTTCACGTCATCAACATGTGGATTACATTGTCTCCTAAAGGTATGAATGCATATATATATATATATGAGCTTGGAAATTTAATTTGGGTGTTAGTATTTTTTTGTTCAATTTTTTTTGGAATTCATAGTTCTAAAGATTTTGTTCTCGAACACCTTTCCGTTGAAAAATTATTCCAAATCCAAACAAAATCAGAAAAATACGAAACTGGTGGCCACGCGTTCGTATCAAAATTAGCTGAAACCATGACCTGAAATCTCGTGAGAAACGTCGTTCGAACGAGATTTCAGATTTTTTTCATGTTTTCTCGTTAGAAGTTTCGTTCGAACAAACTCATTCGAACGAGATTTCAGCGGGAGCAGTTATTTTGTCAGTTTTTCCCACTTTCCCTCCTTTTTCACTAACCTTTTACATGATAAAACTAGTTCGGGAAATAACTTTTTTGACATAACTCTTTCCATCTCTTAAAAAGTTTTTGGGAGCCTAATTCTTTCAAGAAAAAGTTCCATTGATTT